>JBCNJP010000003.1:14388294-14514375 GCA_039602395.1 Deinandra increscens subsp. villosa
CATCATCATCGTCGTCGTCGTCGTCGTCGCCATCGTCATCGTCGTCATCGTCATCGTCATTGTCATCATCATCTAAAGTGATATCAAATTTGGGAGTTTCCCCAAAGTTGGCATCGGAGGCAGAATTAGTATACTCCCCCGTGTTGCTTATCTTGGTTCTTTTGAGGGCTTGAGTAACTAGTGTAGAACTAGCTAGGTGTGGAAGCTCCTTCACGATCCTCCAACACATGCTCATATCCAAACGCATTAGATTTCTCGTTTCTAGGATCGTTAATGAATAACGATTTAGTTTCTTCAAGAAACTACTCCTCTGACCAACTGATCCTGTAACAAAACTTTATTTGCAAATAGAACTCGTTAAATCTAACAACCTTTGACTTCAACATATGCTAATGGCTTCTCAGATGGTGGTCACTTAAGTTAACTTGAGGTGAAGAACCCATGTAGTGCTCATGAACCTTTTTCCAAAATGTATTTTAGTTTTGGTTGTTTGAAATTACTTGTCTTTAGAAACATGGTACCATGTCCTGATAAAAATCTATTCATCACTAAATGTCAGCTTGATACGGTTAACCTTGAGTGCCACACCCCTTTGTTGGGGTGCAACTTCAATTAATTACTACATGGGTTTCTTTCCCTTTACCCTTCTTGGTCTTTTTTTTTATTGAAGGTTATGGTTCATCAACAATTGCTCAAATTGAGGAATAGAAATTTCAAGATTAGACTGAAATTGCTATTGTTGAAAGTGTTGTTGTTGTCACGCAAAAAATGTTGGTATTGTTTATATTGGTTTCTATGAAACTGGGATGGTTGTTGAAATTAACCAAAACCGTGTAATTGTTGAAATTGACAAAAACCGGGTGAATGGGTTGGGTTTTGCTCGTTGTCACCCGAAGATAAGAGTTAAGTAAACGAAAATGGTGTTCTTGAAACCATGAATGTGAAAATGTAGTATGAAAGAGGAAGATTTGTAGAGAGGATGAAGATAATGGTGTTAAATTAGTGTCAAATGAGTAGATATATATATAGTGTTTAATAGGAATTAAAAAAAACACTTAACTAGCCGTTACATCGATTTATGAAAAATAAAAAAAAAGACGACCCCAAAATAATCCACCCGTTGGACGCGTAGCTCGGACAAACTCGGCTACGGACATTAGACATCAACATTGCTAGCCTGGCGTGTGACGTCAGTAGCACGGATGAGGGACGGATAAAGCGATGGAGAGAAATCTCAGCAATAATAGTAAATAATACTAACGGTTACATGTTAAAACAAAATAAGGACCTCTTGGTATGTAAATATTAGAGGATACTATTCAAGATGCAAATAAAAATGATGGGTTACACAAGTAATATACGTGTAACCTGGTAGGAAGTTTTACCACTTCAAAAAAGTCATGTAGTGTAGCACTTGTTCGCACTCCATACTATTTTTACTATTTTTTTACTATTTTTAAGATGACCAATATCAGTAGCTTCCTTGATCATACATTCTCAGTTTTTTTCATCCATGTAAACAAATTTTTGTCATTGACTTGGTTGCAATATATTTCGCATTATACAGATTATCTAAAGTGTATATAAATAACTCACAGAAAGATGGAATGTGTGAGAAGCTAAAATCATCGGTATTGTATTTCATACTAGGGGTGTTTATGCATGGTTCGGTCTTAAACCGTAAAATCATCCAAACCTATTACTAGTTTGGTTTTACGGTTGGTTTTTTTCCTTATGTAGCGTTGTAGCATAATGACGTTAAAATTAGAAAGCGAACGCTAAAAGTATTGATCATAAGACGTAAAGATTATGATACAGAGAGGTAAAAAAAGTCTAAATGAGAGGAAACTTGAAATTGTATATATTTATAATTATAATTATAATTATTCAATTTTGTTTATGAGTTAGATAGCTTACTTTTTTAGTTTTTTTTCTTTTTTCATGTTTGTTTTGAGAAACTTATATAAACTATAAAGGCTTGATACAGTTTAAATCGCAAAACTAAATCTGATAGTTTGGTTCGGTGTTATATTTCAGTGGTTTGGGTGTTGATTTTGATAGTAAAAAACTATACTAACGTTTTGGTATAGGATTTAACCTAAAAACCATTAAAACCGAACCATAAACACTTTTATTTCGTAGCACATTAGCGTGTTTGTGCAACAAAGTAATGAAAAGAGCTATGCATGTATGTTTGCTGTATGTTTTTAGCTCCACTTTTATTTAATTTCATCATAATAATACGATATCTTTTGAAAATATATTTACTTTATTTTATTTTATAATATTATAATATCTCTCTCGGTTGAAGTTAAAATAAAAAATATATTTTTCGTATAAGAAGTGTAAGAAGTGCATGGTGTTTGGATATTAATGTACGGTGTTATCCTTTAATTATATTTTTTTATAAATATATGACACCATACATGGTGTTTTTTATTTTAGAAATGTAATATGTTTATCAAAATTATAATTAGAGAATAACATTATACATTAATTTCCAAACATCATGCCCCTTTTTAACATCAACAATCAACCAACAAGTAATATCTTACTGAATAATGATATTGAATATCTAATATGTATTTTTTTTCTTTATTATCAATAATTGAATTAAATTTACCATTGTAGAATATTACTCTGGTTTTGTGTATTTTTTAAACCTCAGGCGTGCGATAACATGAGTATCAAAGACTAGTTCATAACGAATGATGTTTGGAATTTAATAAATGGTGCTTTCTATTTAGAATGTTATATGTTTATTAAAAATATAATTAAATAATAATATCATGCATTAATATGCAAACACCATACACTTCTTATACTTATTACGCGAAAAACGTTTCTTATTTTAACATCTCTCTATAGATATACAATTCTTTTTGTATGTTATGACAATATATACGCGTTTATATGTATTCTAGCTAGTATATAAGTTACTAAAATTTATAAATATAGCAGTTTTATATAGAAAAATAAAAATATGAAAATACAAGAAAAAGGTTTTAACTTTTTTTTTACTATATTCAAAACTGATATTAGATATTTAAAGTACAAAATAAATAAATATAAACATTATCTTAATTCAAGCATACCTAATTTGTATTTTTTAAAGTTGTATAAGTTTAAAATAATATAAAAAGGAAAAGAGGAAAAAAAAAGTAATAATTTGAAAGTATTTGTTTGAGATTCATTGTTTTGGGGTGGAAACCAAGATAGGCTTTTTTATATAAATAATATATTTAAAAACAATTATTATTCTTTTTTCTAACATTCAATTGTTTTCATACACCTTTCTTTGTTTGCATTTAAATAACATATATTACTTGAATATTTTATTATGAATAACAAAATTAAGTATAATTAAATTATTTGTTTTTCAAAAAAGAGGCATGGTTGTCCTCATGCTCCAAGTCTCCAACCTGATTTCACTTTTCTTTTACCGGACTTCAATCCTTCATTAACCAAATTACATAATATTCTCTCACTTTAATTGTTGATAATTAAAGCCTAACATTAAATATATATAATTTTTTCTTTTTTAATACATTTTATTAATTTTTATTTATTTTTTAACAATCTTGAGTAAACTATGAAACCAAAATTGCTTTTAACATCCAAAACATCACAGATTTTTCATACATCTCAGAAAAGAAAATCAATCTTTATCTTTTCATCCTCCACTCCATAATTGATTATCTTTCTCATCTTCATAATTTTCTGCCAATTTTCATTTGAAAAAGACTCTTTTTTTTTTTTTTTGTTATTTGATCTCTCCTGGGTTGGAGAACCTGATAGTTTTTTGTTTGTTCTAAAAAGATTTTCAATCTTTAATCTTATTTATATAATTTTACTGTTTGTGGGTTTTGGATTTTATGTAGTGTTGAATCACATTAAACATTTGGGATTTCTTTTCAAGATTACAAAAAATAAAATTTTATTTTACTGTAATTTTCTTGCTTGATGATTGAGGGAAGAGAAGAGATGAATAATAGTGGGGTTATAGTGGTGAAATCAGATGCACCTTCGGACTACCAAGTTGCTCCTAGAACCTCACCCCCGAGGACGGTTATTCAATCCATCACAAACCAGTTGGCCACTTCTTCTCCGCCGTACCCGGCGGCTCCACCGCCGGCCGGTGTAACACCCTTGCCGGAGAAGAAGAAAAGAGGCAGACCCAGAAAGTATGCTCCAGATGGGTCCATCACAAAGGCTTTATCTCCAAAACCCATCTCATCTGCTGCACCGCCGGTCATCGATTTCTCCACCGGAAAAAGAGCCAAAATCCGGCAACCCTCCACCGGAAAACAACAACCACCCAAAGAAATGGAAGCTTTAGGTAACAAAGATTATCTTTTTCCCTTAAAGGTTGAGTCTTTATGCTAATGTGAAGTGGGTATTAATTATTATAACTGGTTTTTGATCGGATGAAACAGTTTCAAAATTTTGAAGGGTTTTGATTGAAGTGGGTCCTAATTGAATAGAACCCTTCCAAAGCTTAGATCTTGATGTTAATAGAGGGTTCTAGAAGCTGTGTGCTTTTTCTGTGTGTTTGTTGGTGAGTGAATTAGGAGAATCTTGAAACATATGTTTACTTTTTGAGACATTTACAAATTACTTACATATTACAGAGAAGAGGATAAAGATGATGTTTTTATTGAATTTTTTTCTAGAAAACTAAGGTTCCAAGAACCATAATTGCTTATATTGCAAGGAATCAAGACTTTGCTTTTATTATCATGTAGGGTTTGTTTGTTGGCTCACTGTTCTTATCTGTTGAACAGTGGGCTTTCTTGCACATTTTCTTTCTGTCTGTTATACATTTGGGGGTGATTTTGTTTTGTTTACTTTAGATTTAGGATGTATTGGTTTTGTTTGGTTGTTCACAACATTCTATCTCTCATTTATTTGGAGTTTGGTGTGTTTATGTTATGTCAAATGTTGTGAAAAGTTGTTCCTGATGCCTGGTATCATCAAAGTCAAAGTCAACCTGGGTAGATTAATAGACTAAATAGTTTCATAATTTTTTTTTATCAGGAGATTGGGTTTCAAGCGCTGTTGGTGCTAACTTTACGCCTCATATCATCAATGTCAACACAGGAGAGGTAAAATTTACGGGTTGGGTTTTGTGACACTTTATATCCCTATGTTGTAGTATAGTAGTGGTAGTCTTGAATAAGATCGAGTACAAATGATAGTTATTTTTATTTATTATTGTTGAATATTTTTATTTTCGGTTCCATTAGGACGTGACAATGAAGGTGATATCGTTCTCCCAACAAGGACCTCGTGCAATATGCATTCTGTCTGCAAATGGTGTAATTTCCAGTGTTACCCTTCGTCAGCCCGACTCCTCTGGGGGTACATTGACTTATGAGGTGAGAAATTGACCGGTTTTGATCTCTTATCAATTATCATTTTATTAATGGTCCCCATTTCGAAAAATTACATGTGGTGGTGTTTTCTTGACATTTTGACACATGTTTTCTTTTAAGGGCCGATTCGAGATACTTTCTTTGGCGGGGTCATTCATTCAGTCTGAGAACGGAGGAATAAGAAACAGATCTGGTGGGATGAGTGTTTCTTTGTCAAGCCCTGATGGGCGGGTTGTTGGTGGCTGTGTGGCGGGTCTACTGGTGGCCGCCAGCCCTGTGCAGGTATTTCTCCTTCTCCATAACCGTATTTTTTATAGTCTTCATACTTCACAAATGCACCATTTTTTATTATTTTCGTGGTAATGTTTGTTATAAACCAGATCATAGTAGGAAGTTTCTTGACGGGGGTCCAGCAAGAACAGAAAAGCTCCAAGAAACAAAAACCCGAAAACATAACCATCACCATCCCCAGTGCAGCTGCGGCTCCGGTTCCGGTTCCTGCGCCAGTTCCAGTGCCGGTTTCAGCTCCTGAGCAGCCACCGGTTGCTGAGACCAATGATCCGTTTTCTGCCAAACAAAATCTATCATCACCTATGTTTCGTGGAGATAACTGGACTTCCTTTAACGCCCCTGAGTCTCGGAACAAGCCAACTGACATCAATGTGAGTCTTCAGTAGAGTAACTTACAACAGGTAATATGGTTAACTGACTGCATTGGCGATTAGACGATAAATCTCTCACCTTTTTATAATCTGGTTGTTTGTATGTAAAACCTCTTTCTGGTTGCTTTTAGTTGGGATGTTTGAATGTGTCGATAGTAGATTCGACGACTAGGATTAGATTTTCGGTAGAAGTTTCTGTGTTGTTTTCATCATCAGCATTATGTTCCTTAGGTGTTTTCTGTAGCTGAACTGGAATCTTTCAGTTCATCCTGAGTTATTTTATAAAAGTTGAATCCTAGAACTTGTGTTTTTATAATCACAATTGTTGATTGGATGGAGACACCGGAGGCTAGCCTCAGTATCAGTTCAACTCATCGATGGCAACAGGAAACGATGACCACTTAAATGGAGGTCTTGGGTTCAAGTCCCACTTGTAACAAGAAAAGAATAAAAATGGGGGTTACAAGTTGGGCCAGGGGGTTTTCTCACCAGTGGTGAGTTTCCTCCTGATGGGGATTGGAGATGATCGGGTGGGTGGTGTAATGTCCCCGTCAGTGATCCAAATTTGCCGTTCAAAAAAAGGAAACGATGACCGAATTGAAAATCGTGATGGCTCCGAGAAAGGGACAGTGGTGGCTGTAATCAGAACCGGATGTTGGAAGGAAGAGAACCAAGTGAATGCAAGCCATGTGGGTGGGAGATAGATGAGCATTAATATATAAATATACTAATTAAATAATTAGTATATAAGCTAGGTTTTATAACCCGTGTACATAAATTATATTATATCATTAGGTTTATAACCTGTGTACTGTATGGGCTGACGTATAACTAATTAATCATGAATTTTGTAAACTCGGCCTAGGTGGTTGAATACTCGGCGAGTACTCAGACCTCGGAGGGAGACGCCTTTTAACAAATCGGTTGAGACAACTCGGAATCGGTCAACCTTGGACCAAATCGGGAAAAACCGGTTAATATAAGAAGAAGTCGGTCAAACTCGGGAAAATCGGTCAAATTCGAAAAAAAAAACTCAAAAAACTAAAAAAAAGTTATTTAAAAAATATATAATATAAATAAATTTTAGAAGTTAATAGAACACCGGTTAATATAAGAAGAAGTCGGTCAAACTCGGGAAAATCGGTCAAATTCGAAAAAAAAAACTCAAAAAACTAAAAAAAAGTTATTTAAAAAATATATAATATAAATAAATTTTAGAAGTTAATAGAACTCTGTCAAGCTTGAAAAAATTAACATTATTCGGAAATTAACAAGTGTTTTTTAAGCTCTTTTAATCATTTAGTCAGTTTACTCATACGTTATAGACATCTATTCTATTGATATTCACGTATTTTGTTATGAATATTAATAAAATTATAATATTTGACATATATAATTTTTAAAATATTATTTTCAATATAATTTATCATATCCGAGTACTCCCGCATAAGCTAAGTACTCGTAACTCTCGTGTCGATCAACCCGACAACACCTAGTGACTTTTACAACATTGGCTAAGATAATGAAATTTGGATCGTATATACAATTTATATTTTTCATTAAAAAATTTAAGTATTAAAAAAAGT
The DNA here is from genome assembly GCA_039602395.1 of Deinandra increscens subsp. villosa. Lineage (NCBI taxonomy): Eukaryota > Viridiplantae > Streptophyta > Magnoliopsida > Asterales > Asteraceae > Deinandra > Deinandra increscens. The sequence goes on from JBCNJP010000003.1 coordinate 14,395,918, forward strand.
AAGTGATTCAAATTAAATGTAAGTGGTTGATGGTTTTCTACATGTAAACTACTACCTTCTTTTACTATTTTATTTTTTTTTATTTATTTATTTTTTTAATGGCTGTATGGCTGTAAACTACTATCGGTAGAACCGTGGAAGTCAAATTGTACATTTATTTGGAACCAAAACTTTCTTCAGGATATAAAGCAAAACAAAAGAAGATTTATATTGGATGGAGGATTTTTTATATTTTTTTTATTTATTTTTTATTTATTTTTTTTTATCTAACATTGGTTTGTGTTTGTTTAGCTGAAAAATATAATTCATGCTAATCATCTGATTAAGTCAAGTATTTGGATTTTGTTTTCAATAGATTTGCTATCCGCGTATTATTACAGGAATAAAGTTGACATACAAAACCATTGCATTATATAAAGTTACGTAAAAAAAACTAAAATAAATAAAAAGTGTAACAACCAAAACGCTTCAGACCATTATACTACTGTATCTAAGAAAATCTACATGTAACTATTACACAATAAAAAAACACAATGTAATTATTACACAATAAAAAAACACCAACACCTTAGCGAAGCTTAAACGACTCATTCGCAAATACAAAAAAAAATTATGTTACAATGTTAAAATTAGAAACCAAACGCTTAAAGTATTGAGCTTATAACCTCTACTTTCTTCTACAATAGCTCCGTTTATATAGAGTAGCCTAACTTGCTAGCTAAGACATTGATAAAGCAATTACGATTATACTAAGGACTCTAACTAATTTATGACCTACTCGACAAGATTAGTCCGTCCTACTAACCCTCATAAGCTTGGGGGCTAGTTATGTAGTCTAACATGGTTACTATCTGAGAATGAAATAAATATTGTTTCATGTTGTTTGACAGTTAGTAAAAACGAAACAGTCGAATAATATTTTACCAACGTTTTTATTTAATTTAATACATTTGTTTTATATTTATATTTTTAATTGTAATTTTTAACTTTTTATTAAATTTGTTTTTTATTAAATATTTTATTTTTTATGTTTTTATTTTCTGTTGTAATTTTATTTTATTATTTTTTTTCTTATATATTTGTTCATAATTTTCTATTCTTAATTTTATTATTTTTGTTTTCATAATATTTTAAGAAAAAATAAAGTGGAATAAACATTTCATTTCATCACATGAAGGAATAAAAAAAAACACCATTCATAAAAATGAAAACATATAGAAGAAGGAATCACATTCCTTATGTAATGGTCATTTTCACTCCAATGTGTTATTAAACATGTTATTTTTATTCCGACGTAATGAACCATTTCATTCCACCCTCTATTCCTACTTACCAAACACTACGTTGGTTAACTTTTTTTTTAAATAATAAAAATAGAGGCTGAGGGTGCGGAAGGCATACTAATATCTGGTGTCTCAAGCTATGTGTAATGGGCGTGATGTCCCGAAGATGGTGCCCCCATAACGTCCCAACACCACTCCCAAGGGCGCTATGGGGCAAAAATCCGCTAGTCTTGTGACCACCATTGCGCCTCCCCCTCTTGCCTTTCTCAAATCCCATTGGTCTACATATTTATTTAGAATTTAAAAATAAATATTAATTGGGTAATATTGAGATGAGCTTTATAGAGGCATTATGACAAGTCACTTTTAAACCATAGAGTCTCTTACTGACTGGACTGCCATCGACAGATAACGCCCATGGTGAAGCTCCATAACTACACATATTCTCATATAAAAAAGTGTTGCTCGTATTCCGTATTCTCATATAAAAAAGTGTTGCTCGTATTCCGTACGGGTCTTACGGATAGAAGGTTCTATTACAGAGAGCTTTGTACCGAAGGAGATACCAAGGGTTTCAAATGATGCAGTTAATTCAGGGGAGTATCAGATGTTATTTTTCTATACAATTATTTATCCATACAATTATTCACAAATGGACTTAAATCCTAGAATCCTCATTTTAAAAGGGAAAAGATACTACCATATACATATACTAGTAGATATCATTATGTCACACACCGTTTAATATTGACTAATGTATTTGATTTCTCATTTTACTAACAAAGATCCAATCCACTAATCCAAGCTAATCATAATCAGATCCGGTGAAGATCTTATGATCCTATTGTCATGATTGAGATGCTACCCAAGATCCTGCGGTTCACACCCTATGACACATATTAACTGAATAAAATCATAGTGACGTGGATTGCAGCGGGTGCGGAGACACCTACACGGTGCGATGATGGTAAGGCCACATGCTGATGGGGTGTTCTAGAAAACTAGAAAAACCGAACCAAACCGTATAAAACGTGAACACCCCTTAATGCTGCCAGTCGAGCAATACAAAGAGCCATATAGCTATGGTTTAAGATCCACTTAGAGCTCTGCATTCGAACCAATGACCTAAAATACTTAAAATTAAGCCCGTTGACCATCGGTCCATCGCCATTGTCAGAATTAAGCCCCCACGGATGAAACCGCAAGCACAACGAGACCATTGAAGACAACCTTTCGATGAAATCAAGACAAGAAACCTAACCGGTAGTTATGGCAAATGAATCCTTAGCTAATATGACTAGAGATGATCCATCTCAGGATAGAGCCTATTATTTTTCTATTTTTTCTAAAAGGAATCTATTTGTTGCTAAATTGGTCATACTAGATTTAATCGTTCGCGTGTTGTCTCGAAAATACCGCTCGTACACAAAACAATTAGTCAATTATCTTGCTAAAGTGCGGCATAAACTATAAATACAACATGGCATTAAACAATAACAAACAAAAAATGATGCATGAACACAATAGTGTGAAATTAAAACCAAGAAAATCTAAAGAAAGGGAAAGAAAAAAACAAAAAAGATTAAACACAAGACCTAAAGGTTATGTAAGACGGCTCTACACAATACGACACCTGACTCATTTGCTAATTTGGTTGTATTTACGAACATTTATCTACAAATGAAACACTTAAAAAAGAAAAAAAATATAAAAAAACAAATTACTTGGACATGCCACTCTGACAAGCCATAGTTATGACATATAATAATTACTATTCATCTCCTTTGAAAAATGTATATAAGTATAATTCATGAATCGAACACGAATACAATATGAATCCGTAATTGTGTACGATACATGAATTCAAACACAACGCTTGTATTCGTGGATTGACAAGAACATGTCCGGTTTAACCCGAAAAACATTGTTATATTTTTATGTATATATTAATAATATAAAATTACAAATTTATAATGAATAAAATACAAATGTGTATTGAAGAATTACATTTACACTATAAAAGAAGATGTTTATTTATCTTTTAACCTTTAAATTTGGCATAATACCTAGCCAATAACATTTAAGTTATGACATAAAACACATTTCATAAAAGAAAAATATAAAGGTAAACACGTAAAACAAACCCGTCAAGTTAGCCCAACCGAAACCCATTCAGATAGATGTGTTTGCTTGTTCGACTGGTCACTAATCCGACCCGTTTACTAAGCTCACAAATTTCGTGTCAAATGAAGCCTATTGTGAATATGAAGAACACAACTTGTTATGCATTTCTTGAACTAAACCAGAAAAAAATGATGATAATCATACAACAATAAGAAATAATTTAATAAAAGATGATATACTGTCACAATCTATGTCAAAATATGAGAGGGCACCTTCTTCAATCCTTAGTGCATCTGGTTCAACTTCAAGACCTACATCTCATCATCTTCCAATGCATTATAGATCATCCTACAATGACAAAAGATAAAAATTAATAATAAAGATAAGGACCTGATCAACCCATGGGTCGGGTCCAATTTCAAAAGTTTGATTGGGACCCTCGATAAATGAATCGTGTGTTACCAAAATAAGCTGATGAAAAGAAGAAATATGAGATATCCGAGTTTGAAAAGCCGTTGCTTCTTTTCCCAATTGAGCTGGTTAAAGATCTCTGTCACATCCACAAGATGTTGTTTCCGAGTGTACCTAAAAACATAACATTATATACTATTAATCTATTTTATACAGATTGATAAATTTATACTAATTGAGTGTCAAAGAAGACTTACAATCTCACATTGTAGTAAAGGTATGGCAATGCAAGCAGAAACATCACCCAATGCCCAGTCAGAAGATATAGCAAGCACAAAACACCTTGTGTAATGAATTCTGGTAATATCACAAAGTTTATCCGGGATGCAGAATCATAAGGGTTAATGTAATCAAACTCTAAATCCGCTAAGCACATAAGCTGCAAGATCAAGAAATTTGTTTAAAGTTACACTTACAGTCATTCTGAACCCTAAAAATAAGTAAATTATGGATGCAAAAACAAAACCAGTTTCGGATTAACAGATCAATTGCAGTTCATGCCTCATTAATGGTTAATTATACTTGGATTTTCATTGCAAGCAAATCATTTGCTTGCAAGTATTGGTTTATAATCCTTTTTATCCTAATGGGTCTGCATGTTTTATGTACATGGTTATGGGTCAAACATTTAATATTACGACTGACCCCAACGACATGGCATACTTAATTCTACTGATTTAGCTCGTTTTCTTCATAACCCCACAAAATATTTTAAAAAAAACTAATCAAAGTAGTATATTTTGCAATCATATCGATACATTTAGAAGAGAATTAATATAAAATAGAGTAAACCTAAAACGCACCGATCAATCAGGATCAACAGGTTCTCATGGTGATCATGAAAAATGCAGATGAACAGTTGAACAATACAAGTTGCAAAAGTATAGATTTTTCACAATAATAGCACCTTTTGAATTTATTTTCCAGAAATTATGCACAATTACACATATTCACACAAATTGTTGAGTTCTTTTGAACAGAATCTGTGTTCATGACACACAGAAATTTAATAACATAACAATGAATTTAATAACTATACTATATCTCAAAGAGTAAATGAAACTACAGATACGTATTTCAATCTTCCCCCAAGAACCCTAATTTCGGCAATTTGCAAAATTGACGAAATCAAAAGGGGATAATTGACTACAATTGGTTCAAGGAACAAAGAGATCACGAGTTCGTAAGAGTTAAACGGGTTGTAGATCTCGAATTGCGGATTCCAGAGCATATGAACAATTAAAGGTTTATTTTTTTAAATTAGGAAAAGGGTAAAGTGTTGAGGATTAACCTGATAAACGACGACGACAACGAGAGCTATGAGGATGAAGAAGAAAAGTAGCCATATGAGTATTTCCCCCATTTTTCTCCTCTTCTTCCACCTATCTCTCTCTCTCTCTCTCGGTAGATGATTCTTGCTGGTTGACAACTTACACCCTGTACGGATTGTTCTTGATACCTTGTTTATTCGTGTTGTTTATCTTTTTAATTCTTTATAGTTTAACTCAAAATTATCCTTTATTTTAAATTGAACTTTTTCTCTAAAAATAATCTATATCTTATTCTTTAACTCTAACTAGGTTAGTAACTCGTATACTACACGGGCTGAATATAAATGTATAATATTAGATAAATACAAAGAAAAAAATAATAATTAAGAAATTTGAAAATTATGATTGATATATAATTCATATTATTTTGACAAGTTGTTGATTACTTTCTATAAAAGATTAAAATTATTGAGTAAATTAATTAAATTTATATTAATTTTATCAAAATTTTAAAATAAAATTTTAGTTTTGATAAAATTGGTAATTAATCGGAATTCATTATTTACTAAATTGATGATTCAATGTGAGCTTGACATGTAGTGGTGATGATGTGGACACTTTATAAATGAGACATATAACACAAAATTTATTGCTTTATTAAGATTATAAGATTCTTTTATTTTTAAATTCTTTTATTATTAATTTATCTCTTTATTCCATTTACAATCTTAATTACTACCTAGTCTTATTATTGTTTTGGGTGAAGACATGTTCGTCTAAATTAAGATCTTTTAGTTCGGGTTAGGACGCGTTGACTTAAATACAATATTAATAACTTTTTTTAAAACAGTAGCACATACATAAATCATTTAGATTTGTGCACATACAAAGAAATTACTAAATCTTCACCTCAATAAAAATCTATTTAATAGATAACCAAAAAACATTCGGGCACCTCGCGTCTGAGGCTGCGAGAAGGCATGTCTCGAGAATCAGCATGTGTTTGTCCCATTTGCTTTTGACACGTTCGGGCACCTCGCGTCTGAGGCTGCGGACACGCTCGAGCGGATCCAGAAGGTTATGCATGGACATATAGTGACTCCTAGAGCTAAGAAACTTGTTTTTATCCGCTTAGGTTTTGCTATTCAAAAAGGGCTTGCGGCGCAGCTTGTTGCCCGTTTGCCCCGTATGTCGGACTGAGTTGTAACCGTTATTTTGGTTGTTAATAAATTAATTAAAGTTAAAAACATTCGAGTTCAACGTTAAAATTCATTTTGATTGCAAATTCTCATATATTTAACTCCTCCGAAAAACATCACTTTTGTTGCAAGTTTTAAATTTATAAAACACGATAACGAATGATCACTAAACATCAAACGTTAGGACAAGTGCACTCATCGTGATAATAGTATAGCGAAGATAAGATACTAATGCCATCCAAAAATACAAGCTCTCCCGATACTCAATATTCCTTAATGTCTTACCAAACCAAAAAGTTGGTTGATTAAAAATAAATAAAATAAATGAAAACAAAGATAAATGAGTTTTAAGTTAATTCAATCAAAGATGATATCACTTAGGAGGACCCAGCATGAAGTTGATAACCATATTATTTATAAACATTCCTTAAAATTGTTATACGAAGGTAGAAAGGGCCCCCTCTCAGTGCAGCCCGATCATACGTTTCTCCCGTTGTTCATCAGCAAGGATGACTCCCGAGAGGACAGTTCTGTTAAGTAACAAATATAGTGTGTAATAATGTCATTTACTCGTAGGACCTTGTGGTCAAATTGTCGTTACGCTCGGATACGTTGTCATGAACCACTAAGGGAACAACCCACCCACCGAATTATATATTGAGTAATTTTTTTTATAAGGAATAGTGGCTTGTTTCCTCTCGCGTACTGCTCCCACGCATACGCAGTTAGTCGTAACCAAACCAAGTCCACAAACATAGAGCTCTCGCGCATGTAAAGTGACAAAATATTACCAACCCAAAATCCTAAACAGTTCTCTCACGAATAACGTGTTATTTACATAGACATAAAAACACGAATGCATCACTTTCTCTGGGGTTAATTTTTCGCCTGCGTACGTCGTTCTAACCTCTAGTCTGGTCTCACACTCTGACTAACATGCTTTTGAGGGCATGAATGTTCAATGATACACGAGATACTTTTTGGTTTTAAGGGCCAATAATAAACTTTCAATATTAAAGATTAATCTCAAAGTCATTTTAAACACATTAAGGTTAGTTTTAAACTCATTTTACTAACCCACCAAATGTTTGTTTTGTCCCAAGTAAGTATAAGATTTAGCCAAAGATGACCATAATGATTTGCTTAATAATAGAAGACAAGTTCATAGGCAAACATAAATCATCTTAAAATCAAGTTATAATTCTTACAAACTTTGATTGAACACTTAGAAACCATTAAAACAAGTGGCTCAAGAACATAAACTAAGCTAAGAGAAGAAGAGAATTGAGCAAGGAATCAAGTGAAGTGAGGTCGGGTATATACATGCTTCAATATGCATGATCAAGCACAGCTTGTGTCGGGTTGCAATCTAGGGAGGATTTGGCAAGTAGATGACACATGTACGCGTCTACTGTCATGGGGGTCGTGTCGGGATGAAAAGCACAACTTATGTCAAGTGTGGCATGACCCGGTGTCTGTTATTTTCTCCAAGATTGTGGATAATGATCATCATATCATCTTCTGTAAGTGGAACACGGCTCATGCCTTGGGCCTGAAATCATGAAGTCCTGGTATTTTTCTTCATTGCTTGATCTATTGACTTCAATCATATTAAACTATCTTATCCACTACTCTAATAAGTGAAGATCTGTTTATGTCACGTGTCCTTCTCTTCTCTAAGTACATATCTGATCTCGATTTGGCGCTCATCCCCCTCCAAACGCGCTCACCTCTTCTTTTTCCTAAACCTAATCGCATTTAGTTTCTCCATTCTCAAATTCCCCTTCATCTTCCTAGACCTAAGCGCATTCAATGTATGTATTCTCTATTTGAAACGCATGATTCGTCTCAATCGATCCATTGAGTTGATTTTGTACCAGAAGCTACAATTGTTGCATACCATGAAACATATTGTGTATTATTAAATCTAATTGATATTACACGAGGGATGAAACCCCTATTTATACTAGGTACAAAATATCTACCTACAAGAAATATCTAGATAGTTAGTTAGTGGTCATATATATACACATTATATAACAATTGACCACGAGGCTTTGGCTGAGTGGTCACCCCTAGGCTCTTAGTTCCCTGTGGTTCTCCTTGTGAGTGACCCGGGTTCGAATCCTAGGGTTGGCAGTTTTACCCCAGTGGTTTCTGATGGTAGGGGGTTTCTGCCAGATGGTTTCAGGAGGGGGTGTCCTGGTTTCACGAAGGTCTGTGGAGACGACCTTGGACGTGGGCCCGAAGGGGTAGGTTACACGTGAAACCTGGTTCGCCTGATTGATGCTGTTCAAAAAATATATATATAACAATTTCAAAATAATACACCTAGTTGCAGAGACCCTTCTCACTAGTAACCTGAAAGGCCCGTTGAAGCTACTAGCAGATCCAATATGGTCATCAGAGACCAAATCATTGTAAAACCCGCCAATGACTCATCCTCAATCTTAACCACCTCCCACTTACTCATATCACCGACTCCAGAGACTTCAGAGGAAAGAATACCGTCTAATATCAACAAGTATCCATGAGAGATTTTCACATTCGAATCACCGGTCTTCCAAACCTAACGTTGATTTCAAACTGTGACAGAACCACTTAGCACTACCCGATTTAGCGAGCCAGACTTTACTAGCTCAGAAGTTGGTTCATTTCTTCCAGCGATGCAGAAGCCCGTATCTTCCCAAAGTCTAACATGAGATTCACTGATGTTTCAACTAGCACACCCGCTAGTTTAATTTTTCTCCAGTTCATCCCTCGTTAGTACCACATCCAAGTTCTATTGGCATACCAATCAATCAAATTCTAAACTGAAAACCCATCTGATCACGACCATCCTCTCTTCAACCATAGCAATGAGAAACGGGGATACATAGATCGAAAAACAGTGACAGACACAGCAATGGCACGAGCCTGAACTTAACGGCTGCTCTACTTAGGACTGTGCAAACGGGTCAGACCCGTCAAACCCGGGTAAAACCGAACCGGGACCAAGAACCGATTGAATAAAATGTCGGAACCGGGAACCGTACCATGTTTTAGACGGTCGGGTCGGGTTTCGGCGGGTTTACTCATCGGTTATGCCGGTTCCTTTTTAGAACCATATAAAACCCAAAACTCAATGTCCAGCTAAAAAAAATCGATGTCTCATGCTCAGGGGCGGACCCACATAGAGCCCAGGGGTAGCGCCCGCTACCCCTGAACTTTTACCCCGACGTGCAAATTTTTTTTTTTTATAGGTTTTCGGTTTTTCGCGACCCCTGAAACGAATTTTTCGCGACCCCTGGAAGAAATTTTATGGCTTTTACTTAAAATTATGATCAAAAGTCTCTTAAAAATATGATTAAAAGCCCGTTAACTACCTAAAAAATTTTTTCGGGGGCGCTGACCCGAACCCCCGTTAGTCCCCGCTACCCCTGATATTCTTTCCTGGATCCGCCACTGCTCATGCTCCCAGTCAATCTAAAATGTAATTAATTTGCATGAGTGCATGGGCCATTAAAAAAATCGATAAACCCATGTGCATTTGCATCTCCCAGCCCCAACAATCAAAATGACAACATCACAAAATGGGTTTCAAACGGTTAATCGGTTTTTTGGCATTACCGTCGGGTCAGACCCGAGACCGAACCAGAACCGTTTGAAGGGATACATGGGAACCGCGAACCGTATCTAAAGGAAAAACCGGGTCCGGTTTCTGGTTCTACCGGGTCGGTTCCAACGGGTAGGTCGGGTTTACCCGACTTAAGCTCACCCCTAGCTCTACTGAACAATATCAATCAAACCGATCTGCTCCTAATAAACCGTGCAAACAAATCTAACCTGAATGTTGAATTCACAAAATCCGGTTCCCATGATTAATAATGAGCAAGTCAAACCCGAACTTAAAAAAACACAAATCCCTATTTAGCCCGCAACCCAAACCCGATCAACGACTAAATCTCAAGGTAATGACTACTCAAACCTAATCAACGGCTCCAACCGAATTGAAATAAAATAAACGTGTGGCTCAAGGATTAAAATAACCTAATCTCGATGAAACCAACTTACGAACAAAATATAAGTTGCAAAAAAGAAAAAAATCACTTTTTATTCTTTCTCGGTGACATGCCGTGGAGAGTCAACCAACTCAAAAAGAAAAAAAGGATTGCCTTCAAATTTGGTTTTATTTTGATTCAGATTCTCGATCTGGAACAGAATTAAATCCAAGCAATTTGCTTGGTCAAAATAAAACCAACATTGTTCAAAATTGAACCGAAATCCATCATACCATGTACACATCTTTTTTTCTTCTTTCTTCCGACATTTCTTCCCCGAAACCTTTAATAGAGAATCACAAAGCGGGGACGCATGACCGATGACATACTCTCGCTTCCGCTAGCGATCAACAACCACCGACCGACAACTACAAAAGGTTTACCAACCAAACCTTTAACCGTGAATTGTGTCCGTGCAATCCCGACTGTTGAAATATGTATTTGTTTAATTTCAATTCTCTATTTTGTAATATTTGGTTCTAACTTAGTTTATTTATTTTTCATGTGTTTGGGCTTATTTGATGTGGAGCTATGCTGGGCTGGAGCTAAAGTGATTGGGCTTGCTTGCTTTTACGCTTGTGTGTGGAGATTCAGATTAAGAGCCCACCTGGTGTAGGTTATGGGATATAAAACTTTTTTCTGCTGTTGAAGGGAAAAACCCTAATCATCTTTCAAGTCTACACTCTAAAATTGCTCTCTCCGGTTATCATTTTTTGTCTCTTCGTTGCTTCCATTGATCTGAGATGATTCAGCTTTCCGCTGAATCGATCTTGTAGTTGTGTATTGCTTCTCGTAGATCGTAGTGGTCGTAGTTGAGTCGGTGAGTTCTTGAGTTTTCTAGGGTTTCTGTTAGTTTGGGTCTAATCGGCCGTGTATGTTGTTTCAACAGAGTTCTTGAGAGCGATCGTTTAGATCTTGTTCATATTGTTCTTTTTTACATGGTATCAGAGCTTTGTGCTCCTGATTCCTGATCGATTCATCGCTTCAAAATTCCTAGGGTTTAGATCTGGTTCGTATTAGTGCATCCGACGCCAGTCAGAAACTCCTGGTGCGTATTTCCTTCTGTTTTGCTTCTGCTTGTTGTCATCTTGGTCCGGTAACGTCGATCCGACTCCGCACGGTACACAAATCTGTGATCACTGGTACCGGTGGTTGTAGTTGGCTCTCCGTCACTGCGATTCGAGAGTCTCTGGTTTTTTTAGGAAGTCGTACCGGTTGCTTTAGTTGCAGATCTGAACGTAGAGGATCACTATACCAGATCGGAAACCAGGTGAAGAAGTTCGTGGTGGATCTGTGTGCTGGTCGCCTTTGTCACAACCCTAAGTGAAGGTTGTGAATAAGCGATCCCGGAAACCCTAACTTGGGGTATTTTGGGTGAGATCGTTCCTTATTTTTTTACTGATATTCTTGTCTGGTGTAGTGTAAATACAGTGCAGGACTGTTGATACCTGTTGTATGCTGTATCAGGGCGGTCAATCCTGATCTTGTGTGACTGTGTTGCTCATTTTTCTGTTCTGTTGTGCATCATTTGCCTGCTTGACTTGTGTGTTTTGCATTATCTCTTGTTTAGACCTACTTCTGCTTGTAAATTGGTGGAACACTTGTTCTGAGTTTGTGATTCTTCTTGTGCGTGTGTTCATATTTTGTGTGTTTGAGTGGTAGCCATGGGTGATAATAATCCTTTTGCTACCCTGGTTAGCAAGATTGATGCTGGTGATCCTCTGTACTTACATCCTAGTGACTCTAGTGTGTTGACTATTATTAATATTAAACTAAAAGGGACAGAGAATTATAGGGTATGGGCTAACGCTATGAAACTGGCTTTAAAAGTAAAGAACAAAATATGGTTTTATTGATGGTACTTGTACTCCTGATGAGGATGATGAGGTTTTGATAAATCAATGGGACAGATGTAACTCTGTAGTTCTAACTTGGTTGTTGAATTCTGTGTGTGATGACTTGTATATGGGTCAAGTGTATTCTAGTTTAGCCTCAGATGTGTGGAAGGAGTTAAAGGACACTTATGATAAAGTTGATGGCTCTGTGGTCTTCAACTTATATCAGAAGATTAACTCCTTCACTCAAAATGATATGAGTGTGTCTGATTATTATCATAAGTTGAATGTTATGTGGAAAGATATGGACCAGATCTTGCAACTTCCTATGTGCACATGTGAGGCTTCAAAACAGTTTAATGACTTTACTAGGTTAATAAAATTGATGCAATTTTTAATGGGCCTGGACAACAGTTACCAGTCTGTGAGGTCAAATTTACTTATCAAGGATGAATTACCAACTGTTAAAGAAGCATTTGCTATAATTTCAAGAGAGGAGTCTCACAAGAATTCTGATTCTCTCAAGACCCCGTCTCAGGATGTAGGTTTTAATTCAAAATCTGGACAAACTTTTGATTCAAAAAGGAAATTTGCCAAAAATCAAAGTTCATCCTTGAAGTGTACTCACTGTAACAAGACTAGTCACTCTGTTGACAAGTGTTTTGAAATAATAGGTTACCCACCTTAGATGAAGCCTAGATCCAATTCTGAAAAAAAATCTATGTCTAATAACTGTTTTGCTTCTGATTCATGTGAGGGAAATAAAAACATCACTACTGGGAATTTAACGCCTGAACAGTTTTCAAAACTTTTGAGTCTCCTTAATGATAAAACTGGGGATGCTGGTCAGTGTTCACACTCTGCTGGTATGTATAATAACAATATGCATCACACTAGTTATGGGTCACATACATATGTTTTTAATAGTTCTCAAAGTATGCTTAATAACAAATGGATTATTGACTCTAGGGCTAATCAACACATGGTTATGTCAGACAATGACATAATCAATCCTGTTGATGTTTCTGACCTAAATATGAAAGTAAAAGATCCAAATGGAACAAGTGCTTTAGTAACTAAAATTGGAAATTTCAAGTTACATGATAAAGTAATGTTGTCTGATGTGTTTGTTGTCCCTGACTACTATGTTAATTTACTATCTGTCTACAAATTGGCTAAGGATACCAAGTTGTCTGTGTGCTTTGATGAGAATTCATGTAATATTCAGGATTCTCTCACAAGGAAAGTCCTGGTGACTGGTAGACAACTTGATGGCCTGTATTTCTGTAATAATTCTTCTGGTTTACCTCATATTGCCTCTGCTGGTGTGAACTCTCTGTGGCATGCTAGGTTAGGTCATCCTTCTGAAGTAGTGTTAAATATTTTGAAACCTGTTTTAAAGCTTAAGTCTGATGACCCTGGTTTTGTGTGTGAAACTTGCCACAAGGCCAAGCAACACAGAGAACCTTTTCCCTTGAGTGACCATAAAACTACTAATATAGGTGAATTAATCCATCTTGATGTTTGGGGACCCTATAGGATTGCTAGTAAGGAGGGGTTCAAATATTTTTTAACCATAGTTGATGATTACTCAAGGGTTGTTTGGGTATATCTCATGAAGAGTAAAAGTGAAGTTTTTTTAAATGTTCAAAATTTTGTTATGTTAATTAAAACCCAGTTTCACAAAAGCATTAAGGTCTTGAGAAGTGATAATGGAACTGAGTTTGTAAATAATCAAATGATTGTTTTTTGTAATAAATTGGGAATTCTTCATCAAACATCATGTAGTTATACCCCTCAGCAGAATGGAATTGCTGAGCGAAAACACAGACACTTATTGAATGTTGCTAGATCTCTTTTGTTTCAGGGAGGGGTTCCTTTGCGTTTTTTGTCAGAATGTGTGTTGACTGCTGTCTATTTGCAGGGCCGGTCCTGAGAATTTGGATGCTCAGGGCGCGAGTCGAAAAATTGCCCCTTATTAAAAACTTTAAATAGTACAACACAAAGTTTTAAGGGTTTGGAACCTAGTCAAGCTAGGCGGCTCATCCCCACGCCGATTTTATTAACTAAATAAAAAGTCTTGTTGTTTTTTCCTTTTTCTATTTTGGGCACCAGATGGTTGTACACGATGGGACATGATATCAATGACAAAAATATATTTAAAAGTAGAATAAATGGAACAATATCACCTGATGAGTGATGAGTGACTAGAAGCAGAGATGAACGTCGATCGGCTGGAGACTGGAGTCTGGAGATCGCCGTTCGCAAATCGCAATTGATGATCGACAAACTGGAAGCAAATTGCCCTTTGATGATCGAACATTAATTTCTGTAACTAATATATAGTATTTTGTTTACGAAAATTAATTTCTGTAACTAATATATAGAAATCGTTCTACACATACAAATCTTAAGATTAAATAAGATGATAAAAACATAATATAAAAATAAAATATAAAATATAAAATAAAGTATATAATAAGCAAAACTAAATAAAATGGCATAGTACATAACCTAAATTATATGAAAAAAACATAAATATAAAATAAAGAACATAGCCTAAATAGTTTATAATCAAGAGACTAATTTCATTCATAATCACATTTATAATTATTTCATAAATAATCCTAACGATATATATAAAGAAAATCTTCAAAATACATATACATACCAATATGATAAAAATGATAATAAATATAGAAATTAAAACAATTTACAAATTATTCATTTAAAAAGAGATGCAAACATGATGGTAGAAGTAGAATATGTGGGTAAATGCATCATATACATATAGGTGTTCTTTTCCAGTAAAAGTTAGAATCTATGTACTTTAGTGATTAAAATATTATTTTCCTTCTTAAACCCAAGAATACTCCTGCCACATCTTTCATCTTCTTCCCCTCTTCATTTTCAGAGAAACAACTCCACCACAGTCCTCATCTGACGAACTAGAACACAATGAACAAGTTCACATTTTGTTTTTTTAGCTTTAAACACTAATGAGAGACCATCTAGAGGGTTAACGTTAAAAATCCCCACTGTCTGGTACTCAGTTGAGCAGAAAATTTCCGGCGACCACAATTACATTAAAACGTAATTAGACCCTCCTAGCTGCTGCCCCTTCCAGTTTGATGCCCTGGGCTGGAGCCCAGCTGGCCCAGGCCCAGGGCCGGCCCTGTCTATTTGATTAACAGGATTCCTTCATCTGTTTTAAATGGAAGATCACCTTATGAGTTAATTCATGGTTTTAAACCCTCTTTACATCATTTAAGAACTTTTGGGTGTTTGGCTTTCTCAACTGTTTTGAACAATAATGATAAGTTTGCTAGTCATTCTGAAAAATGTGTTTTTATTGGGTATTCCAATTATAAAAAGGGGTATAAGCTGTGGAGTCTGGATAGGAAAGTTATTCTGTTTTCCAGGGATGTCAAGTTTTATGAAGTTGTTTTTCCGTTTAAAGAAAATAATACTTTAGTGTCTGATGAGACAATTGGTTCTGAAACACAGCTTAATACTCTTAATTTTTTTGATTTTTTTGACTTACCATCACCCACTAGTTTTGAAAATGATGTTACTCCCAATGATGATTTGAGGGTTGATACAAACAGAAGTCCCTCACATGGGACACTACCATCTCGGGGCAGTATAACTACTGAGAGTAAGGCTGATTCCAGTAGTAAGTCTGCTGAGAGGAGGGTTGAGTCACCTAACAGGGTTAATACTAAGGATTCTTCTGTTCCTGGTAGCTCTGACGTGTCACATTCTCCTATCAGTTCTATTATTCCTGCTAGTGCTCAGCAACCTGGCAACTTTACTACACCTTCTAGTGGGTCTCAGCAACCCAGTAGTTCTATTGCTCCTGAAGGCAGGGTAGTGGGTGTTAGAGGGCTACATGATAGAAATGTTATTTCTGAGGGAGGAACTGAGGGTTTAGATAAAAATGTGTCAACTCTTAGGAGGTCTACCAGAAATATAGCATTTCCTAGAAAACTAAATGATTTTGTTGTGGAGGGTAAGGTAAAATATGGATTGGAAAAAGTTGTAAACTATTCTCATCTGTCTGAGGGTAATTTTTGTTTTGTAACTGGTTTAAATAAAAGTAGTGAACCAAAGAATTATATTGAAGCTATGACTGATAGAAACTGGGTATCGGCAATGAATGAAGAGATTGAAGCTCTTCATAGAAATGACACCTGGGATTTGGTTCCATTACCTGTAGGTAGAAAGCCAATTGGTTGTAAATGGACTTATAAATTGAAATACAAATCCTCAGGTGAGATTGATAGATACAAAGCCAGATTAGTGGCCAAAGGGTTTAGTCAAAGAGAGGGTCTAGATTTTGATGAAACTTTTTCACCTGTTGTTAAAATGGTTACTGTGAGATGTGTTTTGTCTTTAGCTGTAAAACATAATTGGAGTTTGTTTCAGCTAGATGTCAATAATGTTTCAGTTAGATGTCAATAATGCTTTCCTATATGTCAATAATGTTTACCTGATGGTTTTTATTGATACATAGCATCTTGTATATAATTTAAATAAACAAATTCCCTCATTTAAATGCTTTTTAAATATGAAAATATCAAATTTTGTGCTTAATTGATTAATATATGAATTTTAGAGTGTTTGATAGTTTGTTGGTGAATATTTGATAGTTATATAAATTTCGTATTTAATTTGGGTTTTAGTTGAGAATTATTAAATTGTGATTTTTATTGTGTTTCTAAATCTGAATTTTAGGTGTTTGGTGGATCCATGATGAATTTAGAAGAAAACTGTAATTTACGGAAGTGGAATCGGAGTTCATATGCGAAAGTTATTAAAGAAAAAAGAAAAAAAATAATAATAATAACAAGTGTAGCAGCAGCCCAGTCTAGTCCTTGTTAATTCTCGGCCCAACAAGCGAAGCCCAGCAGGTCCAGCCCAGCACCAGCAGCCCCGGCCCAGTCCTGCGCAGCCCACAGCCCAGCGCTTAATAAAGAATAAATGGAGGACACAAGTATCGAACCTGTGACCTCCTGATTCACAGGCGAGGATCCTAGCCACCAATCCAGAGAGTCATTTTGTTTTAGTTTTGGCCTGCAAATCTTTTATTCGCTTCTGCGCCAGGCCCAATTAAACCAGAAACCCACCTGATGCTCACTGTACGCGACCAGACCTTATTTTTTCGCTATAAAAGCATCTCAGCCACCGTTTTCTTGAAAAAAACACCCCTAAAACCCTAGAAAAACCCCCCATTAACATCTGGAAACATCAAGGAAGGATTGGGGATCAAGATCAAAGCTTTTTGGGTCAAAATTTGAAGATTTTTAAAGGCTTTTGGTTTGTATCTTCATCTAGTTCTAGCTTTTCATCTTTTTAAATCTTTTCTTTTGATCATGAATGTTACAAAGATTGGATTTTTATTGTTGTTTAGCATGATTCTAGATTGATCCATCTTTGGATCACCTAGATTAGATGAATCTAGACTTGCTTTGATCATTTCGGTTTGACTTTGACTATGATATTGTGATTATTGCTTTGATGATGGTTTTTAAATGTTTGTGATGATATTATTTGCTGTTTTGGTTCCTATTATCATTGAATCATGTGGATAATTGTCATGCTAGGTAGAACTACCTTAGTTAATTGCTTTATCCATTGTTGACCCGTTTGACTGTTATTAGTCAAAGGTTTAATGCTTGCTAGGAGACCTCCTTCTTGATTGTTCATTGATGATTGGGGGCTGATTTAGTAAATTTCTCTATGAGATAGGTTTGAACGAATCGTTTCATAGACTAGGAGCTAGCTTTGCATTGTTTAATAGGATAGTTTGCTTGTGAACATAAGACTCGAACCTATTTATCCGTGCTTCATTTAGGATTTCCGGATTATTCGGGATGTGCCTATAGTCCTAGGTAGTCCAGTTTTCCATATTAGAAGATAGTGTTCATGGTATTAGTCGTTCGAGGGTCCAAGCGAGTCTAGAGGAGTCGAGTCTAGGTGATGCATTCCCTTCTCTGGTTTTCCATCTTGTTACCCGGTTTTTAGCTGTTTTTGTCGGTTTTAGTTATTTAGCTTAGATTTCAGTCTAGTTCACCATTTTCATTTCATCGGTTAGATATTAGCAAAGATCCAGTATCGGGAGTCTGTCATCGCGTCCACGGATTGATATCCGGTTCTTACCAATACTATACTGCATGCGACGGGTTCACTGCCCTGGTGTGTAGTTTGGTCACTTGGTGATTACCATTTAAAACTTGACCTGATTTTCATAGTACACAAACGACACATCATTTATTCTAAAACTGATTCTAGAGTGTGTAAACTAAAGAAATCTCTTTATGGTTTAAAACAAGCTCCCCGAATGTGGAATGAAAAATTGGTTGGAGTTCTTTTAGAACTTGGATTTGTTCAAAGCTTGTGTGACACCTCTATGTTTACTAAGTGTTCTGATACTTGTTTTATTGTCCTGTTGGTATATGTGGATGATATCATTATAACAGGAAATAATGAAAAAGAAATTCAGAATGTGAAATCTTCTTTGAAATCCAGATTTCGTATTAAAGATTTAGGAATTCTTAAGTTTTTTCTTGGAATTGAAGTTGTTCAAAATAATGATGGTTTGTGTTTAACACAAAGGAAGTACTGTTTGGATCTTTTGGCTGAATTTGGTCTTACTGGTTGTAAGCCTGTTGGTTGTCCCATAGAATAGAACTTTGTTTTAACCTCCAAGACTAATTGTGATCAAACTGTATTGGAAAACATCACAGTATATCAAAAACTTGTTGGTAAATTGATTTACTTGACACACACAAGACCTGATATATCATATGCTGTTCATTTTTTGAGCCAGTTTTTGCATAAGCCCACAGGAACACATTTTAAAATAGCCTTAAGGTTGTTGAGATATTTAAAAAATGCACCTGGCAAAGGTATCCTTATTAAAAGGGATTCTGATTTTACCTTAAAAGCTTATGCTGATTCTGATTGGGCCAAATGTGTGGTGTCTAGAAAGTCTACTACTGGTTTTTGTGTTCAGTTTGGGGGTTCCTTGGTGTCTTGGAAAAGCAAAAAGCAGTCTACCATCTCTAGATCTACTGCTGAGGCAGAATTCAGATCGATGTGTGCTGCTACATGTGAAGTTATGTGGATCTTAAATTTGCTTAAAGAGTTGCAAATCAGAGTTCAGACTCCAGTATTGTTGTTTTGTGATAACACTGCAGCTATATCAATAGAATCGAATCCTGTGTTTCACGAGCGTACTAAACATTTTGAAGTGGATTTGTTTTTCCTGCGAGAACAAACTGTTAAAGGTGTTATTGAACCTGTGGGGATTGAGTCAGCAAGGCAACTTGCTGATGTGTTCACTAAGGGGCTGTCAATTGCTGCTCATAACTTGATGTGTGCTCGGTTGGGCATGTATGATCCATTCCAAATATCGAATTGAGAAGGGGTGTTGAAATATGTATTTGTTTAATTTCAATTCTCTATTTTGTAATATTTGGTTCTAACTTAGTTTATATGTTTTTCATGTGTTTGGGCTTATTTGATGTGGAG
The DNA here is from genome assembly GCA_039602395.1 of Deinandra increscens subsp. villosa. Lineage (NCBI taxonomy): Eukaryota > Viridiplantae > Streptophyta > Magnoliopsida > Asterales > Asteraceae > Deinandra > Deinandra increscens. The sequence goes on from JBCNJP010000003.1 coordinate 14,415,677, forward strand.
CTATGCTGGGCTGGAGCTAAAGTGATTGGGCTTGCTTGCTTTTACGCTTGTGTGTGGAGATTCAGATTAAGAGCCCACCGGGTGTAGGTTATGGGATATAAAACTTTTTTCTGATGTTGAAGGGAAAAACCCTAATCATCTTTCAAGTCTGCACTCTAAAATTGCTCTCTCCGGTTATCATTTTTTGTCTCTTCGTTGCTTCCATTGATCTAAGATGATTCAGCTTTCCGCTGAATCGATCTTGTAGTTGTGTATTGCTTCTCGTAGATCGTAGTGGTCGTAGTTGAGTCGGTGAGTTCTTGAGTTTTCTAGGGTTTCTGTTAGTTTGGGTCTAATCGGCCGTGTATGTTGTTTCAACAGAGTTCTTGAGAGCGATCGTTTAGATCTTGTTCATATTGTTCTTTTTTACACCGACCATGTGTTAAACGAGCCGTAGCTCTGATACCAATTGTATTAGACATTATATTATTATTAATTGTATTAGGGTTATTAGTATGAGCCCACGGGCCCGGTTAGGTTTCTAGGGTTCCTTATGAACTCTATATATTGTAAACCTAATCTTCATTAATATTTATCGAGTTAATTCAGTATTTTATATTCTTACATGATATCACATTCTTAACGATCCAAATCCTAGTCGTCCTCACCGTATTCAAACCCTAGACAGGGCGGTGTGCTGCCACGCCGCCGCCCTGTTCCCACTTAGTTTCTACGTTTGTTTCTTTTCTTTTTTTCACTCAGTTTTATTTCAAGATTCCGGTCTCCGCCTTAACAACCAACCATCGACCCTCACTTTGTTTTCTTTTTTGATGCCAAAATTAATTGCTCATTGTTATTGTTGTAGACAACATGAATTTGCCGGCCATTGCCGTTTTCGGTTCGTCTTCCTTTATTCAACCATGCTATAAATAAATAAATAATCAATGCATTATTTTGATTTTTTTCACTTTTGCGTGCAAGTTGCAACTTAAATTCTCAATTCAAATCGTGGAAACTATATTTTGATTTTTTTTATTTATTTCTTTTCTTCGGAGCGTCTATTTCAGCCTTCATGCCCTCCAAGTTATCGAGTTAATTCAGTATTCAATTATCTTACAAATTGTTAGGATTCAAGTGGCACAACGGAATCACACACATAATGCACACACGATAAACATGCGGTAACGAGAAAACAAACATGACAAACGACACAAGAATTATAACATGGTTCGGTCCCAGTGGGGGACCTACATCTACGTGCTGCAACTAGCTTGTTTCATTAGGCAAACCGTAAAGATTACAAAAATAATATTGGATATTAATAATAACGAGATTAGGTTAACCAACTAATGGGGCAAAACGAGCCCATTAATAATGAACCAGCCAACAGTTTTTTTTTTTTTTTGGGGGGGGGGGGGGGGGGGGGAGGGGAGGGGTGTTGGGTCGGGTCATCGGGTCTTGATACAAGTTCATGTGTGTCGAGTTTCACTAAAAAGATATCAATTTCTTTATAATAGTGAAATAAAGAAAGGAACGGAAATACAATTAGGGTTTTTAACAATTGAATATTTGGTAAACGAAAACCAAATAGTTTGACGCGAGTTATTAGTCTCGAGGGTTTTCCATGAGTTAAGACGGGTTCAGATACAAGGACAAACATGCATATAACATAGAGTGTTCATGTCATCCAAGATAATAAATAAATTTGTTGTTTCGAAATAACTTGAAATAAAGTATTCTAATAAATTTGTTGCTTATGATTTCAGCTGAACATTATAAGCAATTAACACGTTAGAGCATTCACAGTCCATTCCCTATCTTTATCCCTATAATTTATATATTTATTATTACTTTTTCTCTCTCTTTCACTCACAACCACAATTAAATAAATGTAGGGATTCCACAGATTTTTCCTTAAATATTTCTCTCTGCTCTACTCACAAACACTCAAAACTACACCTTAAATTTTAAGGTTTACCCTCAACCATTATAGGGAATGGGCTGTAAATGATCTTAAGCTTTTGAGTAGTGAACGATAATCAAGAAAAAGCAATTAACTAATCAAGTAGTGTATAATGAAACATAATCATCTAATGAATCATAAATCAACTCATGAATAGTCAACCAATAAGGGTGCACGGTATACATGCCTAATCCCTTGGCATGTATACGGTATGGATGACGCCGAACTCGGCATGTATACCGAGTTTATCAGTATTAGCGGCATCAGCATGTGTTGACCCAGTTTTCGGCAATTCGTTGCTGAGTGATGTCGGGAGAATCCGACCGTTCAACAGTCATTTTTTGACCGTTTGATATATATATATAGAGGAGAGTTAGGCTACATCAAACAAAAAACCTACATCATCTACGGACGCCCCTGGGGCGTCGGATCTGGAAACCAACGGCTGAGATCAAGGAGGGGTGTAATGTGTAAATGTTTGACATTTTAGGCGCGCTACAATCGTGGACTTGTGGCTGTGAGGGTAAAATCGTAAAAAACAAAATCACGACACAATTAATTTATTTTATTTTTCGTAATAATCGAATTCAAACTGACGGAACTAACCACTCCACCGAAAAATCAGCACCCCCAAAAACGCAGGGATACGCCGAAAATCTTTTGAAATTTTTGAAATAAAACAACCGAGAATCAAAAGCGACGATGGCGGATAAACTGCAAAAACACGACAGTAAGCTTATCCCTTCTTTTGTTATATGATTGAATGTCGACTATATATTCATACATTGTTCAGGGTTTCTTTGGCGTAAAATTTCAGAGGGTACCTGTGATCCAGAGAAACTTAAAAAGGAAGCTGATGAACCAGTCAGTAGCAAGCCGCAAAGTAGAAGAAAATCAATCGCAATAAAAGGTGTTTATGTTCCTCTTTACAAAGATTTACTTAATATATGGTGTTTAATTTTAAAATGTATGATTTGTGTAATGCTAGGGTTTATGTTCATTCTAGTAAATAAAAAATGTATAATAAAATTACACCATGCTCGTCAAAAATAGGGTAGAAGGAAGATAATTAGAAACATAATAGTTTGAATATTAATGATCTGTAGAAAATGGTGAACATATGAAAAATGGTATTTTGTATTTTGAGTTGTGGTGTTATTGAGAAAATAATCCCCAATTTCTGAGCTTTAATAACTGATTGTGTCTGATGGAATCAGCATTTACATACAGAACTTGTATCATATCTGTTGTGGTGTGTAATTCATGGTGTTTATTTATATGGTGAAACTGTTTGTCAAAAAATATTTGTTTGGCTATTCTTTTATCTTAAAAAAGGAAAAGGGAAGCGAAAAAGCTCGCGTATAGCAATCAAAACTGCATTTAACTACACAAACACATCAGAAACACCAATTGTTGTTGGTATGGGAGACGACTCAGGTACATAACTAATTATGATTTGCGATAATAATTTAAATTATATGATTTGTAAGATATAAAATTGGTCGGAACAATGCAGACTTTGAAGAACCAGCAGTTCTGACAAAAGGCAGGAAAAGAGCTAGAGATCAAACAAGCAGTGAATCTGATGATGGTGTATTTGTTCGTAACAAAATGGGAAACAACCGTAAATCGAAAACAGTGGTTGTGAAGGGTATGAGTGATGAAGAAAGTGATGACTCTGACTTTGTGTCCAGAAAAACAAGTACAACTAAGAAGGGTGACAAGCCAACGTCAGTGCCCTTGGGACCCAAGATCTACCATCCGTTTGATGGTAGTAGGATTAAAGCAAGACTGTCAACATCAAACCTTACCGAATGGTTGGCAACATTCAGCGATAAACAACGGCAAGCAGTACAATCAATTGGATTCGGAAGATTGTTAGAGATTCAGATACATTCAATACCAACAGCATTGGGTTATTGGCTGTTGCATAACTATAATGATGAAACTAGTGTGTTGTGTTTGGGGCAGAGAAGTATTGAAATAACACCACAGTTGGTTAATAAGTTGTTGGGGGTCCCAATTGGGAAGAACCTATTAATTGAAAAGAGGACAAGCATCAAGTTGCCTGTAGTCGCTGAGTGGCGTGGCCAATTCAAAAAGGACCCCTGGGTATCTAGGCCATATGTGCTTGGTTTTTTTGAGAGGATAAAACAAACACCACACACATCTCTGCCTTACATCCAACTCTTTTAGACACACTAATTCTGGATACCTTTTGCCTAGCAGTGTCATTAAGTGTGTCGACCTTCTTTTTTTTATTAAACCCTTCCTGAGAACATACAAACTGTTTCTGCGTGCTAACACCAAATCGATCATGCCTCTCTGTAGACTTACGCACACTAAATCCAGAAATTCTAGCATAATACTGATAATATTTTAATGCATGGTCAAGCGAAACGAATAATGTTCCTTCATACGGTTTATTCTTCACTGGAACATCAGGGATATAGAATTTTCCACCAGAGTTAGGGGACGTCACCTCAATACCAACAACCTTGTGCACATAAATATCTATCACAGAAACACCATATCACGTTATTAAATGAAAATCATAACAAAAATCATAATCTATGAAAAACAAACACAAAGTAGGATACTTCTTAAAATAAAAACGCCATACTACCCAAACATATGGTAAAAATGAAATAATTAGTGAGTTAGCATATATGAAATAATTAGTGAGTTAGCATATAAAAATCACATAGCGATTCAACAAATTGCATATCGATAACTGTATAACAAATCAGAAAAACAAAATGAAGATCTCGTGAACGCGAATCGAATGTATGCAACATAAAACTAATAAACGAAAACATATTACCTTCGATCGAGTTCTCAGACGAATTCTCCATCACAAATTTACTCCAAAACTAAAAATTAACAACGTAATAGCAATTGGAAACCGAATTAAAAGACTCGTTATGATAAGAAATACACCTTGATCAACCCCTAAAATAGATTGTAATCTCTTTCCATAAAATACGGAAATGCAGTTACAGAATGAAAATGGGAGGGAAACAAAAAATTTAATCCTATGACGATAATGCCCCTCCGTGTGATTTATTAGCGAAAATAGAGATTATTTAAAAAAACGTAAGATGTAGGGCTAGGATTAATCCGTAGGTGATGTAGGGGGATTTGCATGATGTATTTTACCCCAATTCTATATATATATATATATATATATATATATATATATATATATATATAGGGAGAGGATCATTTGAGAACCAATTTGATTTGAGAACTAAAAAGAACTAATTTGAGCCACATGTTTATTACATGTACCCCCCCCCCTCCCATGAATTGTAGTGCCCCCCCCCCCCCTCTGAAATTTGTGATTGAGATTTAGTTCTCAAAAGTTCTCAAAATAAAAAGTTCTCATTTGAACCTAACCCTATATATATATATGTATATATATATATATGTATAAGGAGAGGATCATTTGAGAACCAATTTGATTTGAGAACTAAAAAGAACTAATTTGAGCCACAAGTTTATTTACATGTATCCCCCCTCCCATGAATTGTAATGGTCCCCCCTAAAATTTGTGGTTGAGATTTAGTTCTCAAAATAAAAAGTTCTCATTTGAACCTAACCCTATATATATATATATAATCAATTCAAACAATATATATTACCCTTCTATATCTCATAAATTTTATACCTCAATTCAATCAATCTCAAACCTCTACATTTTTTCTCTCAACATGAATTGCTCTCGCCCAAGGTATAGAATCTCACCCGAGCGTATGACTTCATCTAGTAGTTCGAGTGATTCGGACGAGGACGTGATGGGGTTCATGAATCTTTGTTATCGCGTTGTATTAGACGAAGAAGCTCGAGAGATGAATACAAGGACGAATATTTATCGAAATTGTAGGGCAAGTCATGATCGCTTGATTGAGCTATATTTCGCCGACGAGCCACGTTTTCACGAAGGTATTTTTAAAGATAGATTTCGAATGTCTAAGAATTTGTTTAATCGTATTCTGAATGATGTTGAAAGTAACTTCGAGTGGTTTACTTTTCATATCGACGGGAGGGGGGTGTCCAAGTTTCACGGCTATACAGAAATGTACGGTAACTATTCATCAATTGGCAACCGGTAACGTGCCTGACGAATACGAAGAATTTTTGGAAATGTACGAAAGAACATCACGTGAATGCTTACACTACTTTTGTGATGCTATAATTAGACTTTATAAAGATGAATTTTTGTGTTCACCGACTAGCCATGATCTTGCTCTTTTATATGAGGCCCATTTAGAAAGACATGGTCTCTCTGACATGATTGGTAGCATCGATTGTATGCACTGGGAATGGAGAAACTGTCCAACAAAATATAAAGTACAGTATCATCGCGGTGATCATCCAAAACCAACGATAATACTCGAGGCAGTTGCGTCATAAGAAATGTGGTTTTGGCATGCTTTCTTTGGTGTTGCAGGTTCAAACAATGACATAAACGTGCTAAATCAGTCAACATTGTTCACGAACGAGTTGAAAGGTATTGCTCCGAAAGCTCCTTTTACGATTAATGGACGGGAATACAAACGGGGCTACTACCTTGCCGATGGAATATATCCCACTTGGTCTACTTTTGTAAAAACCGTATACACATCCATATGCAATCAAGGAGAAGAAAATGAAGAAGTTGCAAGAAGGTGCAAGAAAAGATGTCGAAAGAGCGTTTCGTAGGTTGAAATCTAAGTGGGCAATAATCAATCGAAAAGCACGGCCAACAGACACAGCTTTGATGGAGAATATCATGCACACTTGCATGATACTTCACAACATGACACTGAAAGACGAGGGCGCAGGTATATCACCGGTACACATTCATGATCTTCCAGTCTAGCCGACCGACAATGAGGATGTTTATATGGAGATACAGGATAGCGAGACACACTTTCAGCTACATTCAAAATTACGGAGCATGTCGCCGCAAACTTGGAAGTCGAGCTAACGGAAGAAGAGCTAAACGTAAAACCTCCGCCCTAGATTTGTATTTTTTTTAATTTGAAGAATAAATGGTGCTTGTTTATTTTTTATAGGAATTTGGTCATTTTTTTATTTATTTTAGGACTTTTTAATGTTTATTTTTAAATTAATGAATTTTATGTTTTTATTTTACATATTTAATGTTTTTATTTATTTAATTATTTTTGTTTAAAAAAAATGAAAAAAAAAGTATGCCTAAAACATGTCTTAGGCATCATACCCACCAACAAAACATCAATTGTACATATTTTCATGATTGGACAGTTTTATAATCAAAAATATGTCTTACCATGTGATGAGGAAAGGTAAAAATCGGATATGCAAATGTAGCAACGAGGATAAATCGAAGGCGACAACCAAACTAAGATATCTCCAAAACAACAGGATGCAATTGCGACGGAGCCAGCAGCAAGTGCCTCCGTTTCACACTAAGGAACTTGCGGACCAAGTTTATTAGTATAAATAGAGCATTCATGAATCAGAGAAAGGATTTTTTTGGGATCAGAGAGAGATTTTACACTTTTAGTGTGTGTTTTGTTCTCTACATTCTGAACTTGTACACATGACTTCAATCAATAAAATACCTTCGTGATTCCTAATTCTCTCCTATTTCTTTTCATAAATTCAATAGTGAGGTCTAGAATTTCATTTTACGTGCGAGTGAGATTTTATTCTTCATCAATTGGCGCCATCCGTGTATTAATTGAATTGGAAAAAGGATGGAGAAATTAGTTGGTGATTCGGCGAAAAAGAACACTGTATTCACATCATCGAGTGCAGGAAAGGTCAATATGAGCTCCAAAGGATCTGGTGGAGGATTTAGTAAGAAACCTTCAATGTTTTCGTTTTCAAGTCATGAAAAAGACATTGTTGGTTCGATAAAGGATCAGCGAGAAGGAGATGATCCGTTACGAAGTTCTGATGTTTTAAGTGAATTTGATGACGAATTCCTGATACGAAATTTGGAGGTCCTGCGAAAACTGAAAGATAAGCAGGATCGAGAGTTGTGGCTTCAGGAGGTCCGAACAAAGCTCAAATTCACTCCTGAGCGTGATGTGCCAAAAATGGCAAATCAGAACAATGTTCTAGATGATCCTGAGGATGATCCGGTCCTCATTAAGAAACCGGCATCTCCAGGGGCGACAAAAACATTTGTGCCATATTTCCCTCCTTCAATGCAAGAGCAGTCGAAGTTTGCTAACTGGATCGCTAATGCACAATTTCCGAAGAAATTAAAAATGCCTACTTCTGTGAAGAAGTATGCAGGCTTGTCAGATCCTGATGATCATGTATTTGATTTTTGGTCAGCGGCCCGTTTGGAATGCTGGTCAGAGGAAACGTGGTGCCACATGCTGGTTCAAACATTTACGGGGGCTGCCAGGGTATGGTATGATTCATTACCCAACGCTCAGATCGTGGGATTTGAAGATTTGAAAGAAAAGTTTTTACGACAATTTAGTCAGCAGCGAAAATGTACTAAAGAAGTTACTGAAGTTCATAATATTCGGCGAAGGAATGATGAGAGTCTCGAAAACTTTGTGGTTCGTTTTAATAATGAGACCATGAAGATAGTTGGTGCCCAGGACCAGTTGCGGATCTCTGGTTTTTGTCATGGGGTAAGGCATTCACATTTAGTAGAAAAACTACATGAGGACTTGCCTAAAACCATGGAAGTGTTGATGGATAGAGTGCGAGTCTATGTTAAAGGGCGAAGTGCTTCGGGAAATATTCAAGGAATAAATACCCATAAGCCATCCTCAAAGGGTGCAAATGCAAATGTCAAAAGTGTTGGTTCAAGTGAAAATACTTACCCACAGAGAAACCTATCTTGGGGAAAGTATAGAATGCAACCATATGATAAAAGAAGGGATGGAAATTTTGGAAGAAATAAAAGAAATTGGGAGGCGAAGGCGGAAGAGTTCCCAATGTTAACTAAGACCCCTAGTGAAATTTTGGCAACAGAAAAGGTACAATTTGCTACACCTCAAAGAACACGCTTGGGTGCAAATGCAGATACGACAAAATATTGTGATTTCCATAAAGACAGAGGTCATGATACGGATGACTGTCGGCATTTGCGGAGCGAGATAGATAAAGCTATTAAATCTGGAAAGTTGTCTCATTTGGTAAAAAATATACAAGAGGGCCGTCCTATTGCAAATGCCAAAAATGTTATTGGGATGATCAGACAAAATCCTAACACTTGGCATAGGAATGTGCGAACAAAGGTAGTAGATGAGGCTTGGAAAATGTGTGAAATTATATTTCCCCCTGTAAGAGGGGAAGATGCAAAAGAAAACCCCGTGGTTATTACTGTTGGAATTGCTGGGTTCCTAGTGAAAAGAACATATCTCGATACGGGAAGCGCATCTGAGATAATGTATAAATCATGTTTTCGGAAAATGGGACCGGATGTGCAAAACAAATTGAAGCCTTATAATTCACCTTTAATTGGCTTTTCGGGGGAAATTGTACACCCTATGGGAGAAGTCACTTTGCCTGTGATCTTTGGTGATGATAAGTTTTTTAGAGAAGTGATGTTGACATTTGTGATAGTTGCAACTCCATCACCACACAATGTCATTATAGGAAGACCTGGATTGAAAATGATAGGGGTCATTGTGTCAATACCACATGGAATGGTTCGTTTTCCCACACCTGCTGGGATTGCAACTGTAGAATCGGATGTGGAAATGCATATAGCAATGGTGAATAAACCTGATAAAGAAGGTATTAAAGTGGTTCAAGAGGATGTGTTAACAAAGGATAAGTGGGTAATAAATGAAAATTTTCCGGATCAAGTCATAGAAGTAGGGAGGAAGTTACAAGGTAGGGAAAAGTTATTTGAGTTGTTAAAAAGAAATGTTGACATCTTCGCATGGGAACCATCGGATATGACAGGCGTTCCGAAACATTTTGCCGAACATCACCTCAATGTCTATCCTGGTGTCAAGCCAATACAACAGAAGCGAAGAATTGTTGACAAGGTCAGAAATGAAGCTATAAAAAGCGAAGTTGATAAACTTGTCGAAGCTGGAATATTAAGGGAAGTACATTACCAAACTTGGGTTGCAAACCCAGTTTTGGTCAAAAAACCAGACGGTTCCTGGCGTATGTGTATAGACTTTAAAGATCTAAATAAGGCATGTCCTAAGGATTGTTACCCCTTGCCAGAAATAGATTTTAAAGTCGATTCTTTGGCTAGGTATAGGTGGAAGTGTTTTCTTGATGCATACAAAGGATATCATCAAATCACTATGGCTGTGGATGATGAAGACAAAACAGCTTTTATTACAAACGAAGGCCTTTTTTGTTATAAAAAGATGCCTTTTGGTTTAAAGAATGCTGGAGCAACGTATCAAAGATTGATGGATAAGACTTTCCAAGCACAAGTGGGAAGAAATTTGGAGGCATATGTTGATGATGTAGTCATCAAAAGTTGTGAAGAAAAAGACATGATTGAGGATATCACTACGTCAAAAAGTGGCTTTGGCCACGGTTTTTTTGATAACGCATAGCCACTGTTTTGAAAAAAGTGTGGCCAAAGGTAAGAAATTCTCGTTTTAGCCACACATATTGTGTACCCGTGGCCAAATATATAGCCTTTGGAACCTTTTAGCCACGTATTTTTTTGTTTATGTGACAACAACAATCAGGTGCAGTGGCTTTAGCCACTGTTTTACAAAAACATGTGGCACTTATTTGTCACACTTATAAAAGAGTGGCGAAATGCACCAAACGGCGACGGAATTTTTATGATTCTTTATTCGTGTGACCAAAAAGGAATGTATGGCCACACTTAAATAATGTTGTATGACGAAAGAGTAGATTTTATTACTTAGTAAATTAAAAGAAAACAAAACTATTAAGTATATATTATGTGTGGCTAAATGTGAGCAATGGCCACGCTTTTTACTTAGTTATGTGGCTAAAAGCTAGTACATATGGCCACTGTTATTAGGTTGTGTGACTAAATATTAGATGACTAATGGTCACGGTAGGTTGTGAGTGACAAAAATCTATTACCTATGGCCACATATATTAACCGTGACTAAATGGTAGGTTGTGAGTGACAAAAATCTATTTTATGGTCACGGTAATATTAAACGCGTGGCGAAAAAGAGAAGATTTGTGTTTATATGTTTATCATTTTTTATTATCTTGTGATATGGCTACTCATATTAAACATTGGTTGCGTGACAAATTATGACAAATGGTCACGGTATATTAATTTTAGGTGGCTAAAAGAAGACAAACAGTCGACGGCGCTTGTAATCATGATTATTTCATTTACTTTATCGGTCTAATCTCCATCTACCACGCCCCTCGATTATCGATATATACTTATCTCTGTATCAGTTTTCATCATCATCTCCACCATGCCCCTTTTCTCCCAGTCTCTCTCTCTCTGTTTTTCGTCCATCATCGCCGGAAAAAAATGTGGAATTGGTGTCATCCGTATGTGGAAAACGGTAAGTTATCATCTTCACCACTGAAGTTCGATTGAAATTTTCGTCTCAGATTTGGTAATTTTTTCTTATGCAGGGAAAGATTGTACTCTGTATCTCCTGGGAGCAGATTTTAAGTTATTGTGGAAACCATGGAGACGAGAAATCTCTAATGGTTCATACAAATGCTTTACTGAGAGCAGATTTTAAGTTATTTTATAATTTTATAACAATCAGCAGTAAGGGCCCATATGAGGTTTGCATGCCCTGTTTGTTGCAACCCTAAACTTGAACAAGGTAGTTGATCTCACTACCCTCCTTTCTTTCTTTTACTCATTCCTTGATTAATTTATAATGTGCTTGATAAATTATGATTTATTATTGTTATTAATAATAGATCTAACTTTAGTTGCAACATTGGGTGGTACCAATCACTCAAATGGCCCGGATAACGATGTTGGATTGTGGAAGGGGAACGATGTAGGAGATGTAGCAAAAGAGATGCTTCTTCACCATTTTCAGTTCCCTCAGCCCCAGACAATCTGAAAACGAAAATGGCGGACGAAGGCGGTAGGAAATCAGGTACCGTGAAGTGGTTCAACGACACCAAGGGTTTCGGCTTCATAACTCCTGGGAGCAGATTTTAAGTTATTATATAATTTTGTAAAGTCAGCGGCAAGGGCCGGCACATGTTGTGGTTTGCAGCACCTGTATTGTCCAGGTGCTTCTCTCGCTTCTGGCCCCATGAACCTGATTTCTTCCAGCCACTTTTTCACCATTTTCAGTTGATCAGAAGCAAGTGTATGTGAGAAAGCAGCAAGTAGCCGTTATATGATGATTCTCAGACAATCTCTCTAGAGCACCATGTGAGAAGCAAAGAGGGATTTGTCTTCAGCCGCTTCTTTTCCCTTTAAGTTAGTAGTTTTAAAGTTGTAATTTTATAGATCAATGTATTAAAGGAATCATACCCCCTTTGGATTATGTGTATGTAATTGTGAGAAAGCAAAGAGGGATTTGTCTTCAGCCGCTTCTTTTCCCTTTTATGTAATGAATTGATTTTTAATTTAATATAATGTATTTTTATCCGTTTCTGTTCATCTTCTCTCAATCCGGATGAAATCTTCTCCCTAAGGTCATAGTCTTCTACATATATATATTAGGTTGTGTGACTAAATATTAGTGTATAGAGAATTGTATTCAACCAGAATGATTTTAATTCACTAGATAATGGGTTTAAATACATGGGAATATCCAATAGACTACGAACAGAAATAACAACTATAGTATATATAGTTCATCCTGAAGAACTCTAGTTTATCCGGTTCATCCTGAAGAACTGTAGTTCATCCTGTTCTATTACTGAATAATTACTCTTGATCCTGAAGAACTCTAGTTCATCCGGTTCTATTCTTCCTGTTCTTCCTGAGGAATTATAGTTCATACGGTTCTGTTCTTGTTAGTTCATACGGTTTTGTTCTTGTTCCAATTTATTGAAGAATTAAAATCTAGCCAGTTTATAAATCCTGTCATCCACTATTAGACAATCAAAAATTATAAATTGTAGCAAACAAGGCTTGAACCTTCATACGGTTCTGTTCTTGTTAGTTCATACAGTTTTGTTCTTGTTCCAATTTATTGAAGAATTAAAATCTAGCCAGTTTATAAATCCTGTCATCCACTATTAGACAATCAAAAATTATAAATTGTAGCAAACAAGGCTTGAACCTGGGTCAGTCAAAAGAAAGGAACTCACTACAAGATTAAGAAGAACCATTGAGACAGAAGTGTTAATTGGTTATATTTTAACCAGAACTTATTTAATTACTCCCATCACATAAGAAATAATTGATAAACAAAATTTGCGTTGCTAAAGGTAATAAATAGACACGGTAAAAACAGGATTTGCGTGGTAAAGGTAATAAATATACACGGTTATCTTGGCCTGACCTTTCCACTTCTTCCCACCATAGCTGGTAGCGTGCCCTGTCTGCCTTTAAATTTCCACTTTTTCACCACCAAAATCTTCTGTACGAACGTATTTCCTGATCAACAAGAAAAAAAAAACTTCGATCGATCAATGGCTGCCTTTGGTAAACAATGGAGGATTAGGGGTGTTAATGAACCAGCACCCTACTACGGCAAGACTCCCCGTAAGTGTATTTTCACTCAACAATGGCTGTACGTTTTTATTTTTAGGGTTTTATGTTTTTTAGTTACTTACTCTCTACTGTGCATTTGGGTTTTTTTACAGGTGGTCGGAGGTTCACCCTAAAGGTCCATCACTGTGGCGATTTCCACCGGAATGCCGCCGGCCACGAAGTGTGGAAGGGAAAGGTAGATTATGTCGACTATGTCGACATTCGCAAATTTGATTGTAATGATCTGGATCAAATGGTGCAATACCTAAACCACACATCGGTTGGGTATTTCCTCATTTACTGGAGGATCCCGCCTCTGTCCATCAAATACGGGCTTCAATATGCTGATTTCATCACTCCCGAAATTGTAAGGGATATGAAAATTCATCTCCAGGGACCAGAGGGGGAGAGAGAGCTGGATGTGTTTTTAATCCGGAACAGGGATTCCACCTACAGAACCTCCGAGTTGGGACCGAGAAAACCCCCTGGTCAAAAGCTGTTTCCTGATGACAGCAGCAGCAGCAGCAGCAGCAGCTTCTTGGATGATGAAGACTATATGTCGGATGCTAGGTCTTAGCTAGTTAGATAGATTTTTGTATAGGATCTGATGAAAATCTTTGTATAAAGATCAATATATATATATATGAAAGTTTTTGTAAGCTCTTCCTCATGTTTTGTTTTGGTTAACACCATTAATTATATAGACAGATTTTATCTCAATCATTTAAGTTGATTTTATTCTAAATTTGATTATTGCAAGTAGATTTTACAGTCAACTGATGTGATTTTATCCAATTTAGAAGTAAGATTTATCCTGTTTATAAATCATCTCATCCAACCATATCAAAATGCCAACATATACTAACATAACATATGAATATATACTTCATGTAAGATCACAGTTATGAGTAAAATGGATTCTGCTATGATTCATTGAAAATGTGTATGTATTTATAATAGAAGAAAACTGGTTAACCATCCTGAAGAACTTTAGAACTCTAGTTTATCCGGTTCATCCTTAAGAACTCTAGTTCATCTTCTCTCAATCCTCATGAACTCTTCTTCCTGAAGAATTGTAGTTCATCCGGTTTTCTCTTCTTCCAATTTACTTAAGAAGTAAAATTTATCATGTTTATATATCATCTCATCCCACCATATCAAAATGCCAACATATACTACACTAACATAGCATATGAATATATCCTTCATGTAAGATCACAGTTAATTATGAGTGAAATGGAGGTCTGCTATGATTCATTGAAAATGTGTATGTTATTAATTATAGATGAAAAGTGTATGAATAAAACTGTAACAACTATCATGTTAACATACAAACTGGAACAACTTATGCAATTGTACACAAATACAGGGATCAACTCTTCTTCCAGCCAAGTTCATCCGGTTCCCATCTTGTTCTCCTCTTCAATAGCCTGTAACCGAAATTTGGCCTTGTTACATAGGAGACTTTCATGAAAGGTCCGTGTCATTATTCTGCTCTCAGTATCACCAATCCTGACAATATCTCGTATCTTATCTTTAGAAAGCCCATTTAGAGCATCCTGTAAGCTTCTAATTGTCTCACCTTCACTGGTGAAAATGTGATACATGTTTGTTTCTTTCTTATACTCCCAGTTGGTCACCCTTTTTCTCTTAATAAAAACCTGATGAAGCCTGTTACTTGTCATTATTAAATGGATTCGGTCTTTGTCATCCTGGCTCCATTCTGGATCTGGAACTGTACTATGCGTTGTGAATGACCCATCAGCTCTATAGACTACCAAATTTCCATCCTTATCAACTTCAAGTGTCGAAACAGGATTGTCAATGCTGCGTTGTGTGGCTTCGTCTACTTCCCCGTATAACTCATCCAAATACATCCTTATCCTCAGCATTAAGGATTCCTCTTGTGAACACGCGCCCTTCATATCACCACGTGACTGTCTAACATCACCCAACTCATGGTCAGTGAGGTTGTACATAGCTTCTTCAGCTGTAAACTTTAGTACCTCACATGAACTGGTTGTGAACATGTATACTTTCGCTTCATCATCATACATCCAGGAGATGATTCTTCTCCTTTCAGCATGGACATCTCTGTATTCATCCTCCTCATTGATCACTTTTCCTTTTCCCTTCCTAGCCACTGACTTCATTCTCTTGGTGGGTGGTTTTTCTGGTGACTTGGGTGGAGATGAGGGTTTTCGGGGTTTGTTTAGGTGAGGATGTGGTACAATGGGTGTGAAGTTATCTGCTCTAAACTTTGGTGGAATAGGCTTTAATTTTACAGGTTTAGGATTTTTTCTGGTCTACTAGTTCTAGCAGCAGGGTTTCTTCTGGGTTGCTGTGAGGCTAGAGTTCTATTCAGACAAGAAAATGCACCTGGTAATGAGGGAGCGGTCGGTTGTGAGGCTGTGGTGGAGGGTTTAGATGATGAGAGATGAGGATCAGAGACAGTGTCAAACATTTCCTTGATAATGTTGATCCTTGGCGGCTTTTTTTGCTGAGTAGTTTGCACAGGAGCTTTACTCTTCTTTTCTTTGAGGTAGCTGAGACCTTCAGGATGTAAGGAGTCAAACAGAGCATGCATACCTGGTGGCCTTTTCACACCAGTAACTCTTTCATTTTCAATTTGGCTCTTCCTGATAGCATCATAGTCGTTTCTCAGCCTTGGCAATCTGCAAGAGTTGATTATTTTTGGGTCCCTCGCCAAGATTTCCTTGAAGTACCATTTATGAATCAGCAAGTCATCCTCCTTAGATAGAGTTTGATATCTAGTACCTTGCTTCTCTTGTTGATCCTGTTCTAAAGAGCTATCAACAAATCTCTTTACATTTATCTCATTGGCTTGATCAGCTCTGATGACTAGGATCATGTACATCCATCTGATCAAGTCATCACCGTTCATTTCATCAACCCATGCATCAGTAAAGCATTCCTTGCTTCTGAGCATCACACTGAACTGACATAGGAAAATTTTGTTATCTTCCCTTCTCTTCATCCGAATCATCCTATACTCATTACATAAGAGCTTTCTGTACATCTCAACTCTGTCTGAAAGACCTTTCTCTTCGGCTTTGGCAATTCTTTCTTCTATGTACAGATCAGATCTTCTCCTTGCTGCATTGATGAAGGACATTAGGTCTGCATTGTTGATGACATACTCATAAATACCTTCTTCTATGAGTAGTCGTTTCTGTTCTTCAAACTCTGCAATTTCCTTTTGTTCTTGGAACTTCTTTCGTATCTCAGCATTCTCCTTTTCATACTGATCCAACAGAGCCTTTGTAACAGGGTCCATGTCTTCTCTTTGACCTCCTGTGCTCAGATTATCATCATCCTCCATGTCAGTGAAACCAGAGATACTTCTCTCATCAAGAGAATCATCATCAGCAGGTTTTGGAGACTCATGAAGTGAAGTTGCAGCATTGGGACTGGCTTCCGAGATAACTTGCTCAGGAATTTCCTCAGCAGTGATTGGCTTTAAAACAGGAATGATGGGCAGAGATGGAGCACTAGGCTTTAAAAGAGGAATGGTGGGCAGAGATGGAGCACTCCTAAACCAAGTGCAGTTAAGAGTATTCCTAATCATCATTTTTCTCATGAAAGATAGAGCTTCAGGAGCTATATCCACATTTGTGGTTTGCAGATCACTCATCACGCTTGTGATAATCTGATTATCAGCAGTCACTTGCACCTGATGAAGTTGTTCAACCGGATCAACTAGTTCAACGTGATCAACATGGCCTTCTTCCTCCGGATGAAGTTGTTCAACCGGATCAACTAGTTCAACCTAATCAACATGGCCTTCTTCTTCCGGATGAAGTTGTTCAACCGGATCAACTAGTTCAATATGATCAACATGGCCTTCTTCCTCCGGATGAAGTTGTTCAACCGGATCAACTAGTTCAACCTGATCAACATGGCCTTCTTCCTCCGGATGAAGTTGTTCAACCGGATCAACTAGTTCAACCTGATCAACATGGTCTTCTTCCTCCGGATGAAGTTGTTCAACCGGATCAACTTGTTCAACTTCATCAACATCTGAGGAAGACACCCTGTGCAAGATCCTATTTTGAATTAAATCTAGTTTTGCATGTGAATTTCATTTCAACGTATGCATGGTTGACAACCTTACCTATCAGTGGCTTTCATAGATTGTCCTGCCTTCAACCGTTCAATTTCTTCTCCTTGAGCTCTCACAATTGCACGGAGAGCTGCCAATTCATTTTCAAGTTTTGTACATCGAACCGTCAATTCAGTACGTGTCATGCTGCTTTCAACTGGTGTGTTGCCAGTATCTTTGAGCAAAGAAGAGCAAACAAGCCGACCTTGTTCATGCTCAGCACCCATGGTTTCTTGGCACCTGGGATTCCTGTTATCAATCAAAGGTTCCTGAATAGGTTCCCTGACAGAAACAGTTGCCGTGGATTGGGTCTTAATGATGTTGGCACTGTCCTCAGGGTCCAGTGGGACTTCATGAGTAGTGTCAGCCCTTTCCACCTGACTTGCTTCATCACTACTGCAAGTCACCTTATCACCAGAATGTCGGTTGGGTGATTGAACCAAGTCCAGCAGTATATTCCCTGCAATAAGGGTTGGGGAATCTACTTCACGTGGCCTAGGTGATATACCACCCTCATTCTGAGGTAGTCCTGTGGAGGGTCTAGGTAAAGGAGACCTAGTCCTCTTCCTTCTGGGTGATTGTGGAGTGCGTGTGGTATTTTTGGGTGTGGTTTTTGATGTGGACATCCTCTTCCTTTTGGTGGGAATGGTGGGAATTTGTATATCAGTGGAAGAGGATGGTCGGTCTGGTGTGGGCTCAACACTTGTTGGTGTAACAATGTTGTCACCAGGAGCAGTTTGCTCAGGAGCAGTCCTGGCCTTAGGAATAGGGTGTGATGTGTCTTTACCAAGGAAAACAGTTTTGTTCACTTGCATGTTAGAAAATGTTTTACTTGTAAAAGATTTTAGTTCAAGATGTTGATC
The DNA here is from genome assembly GCA_039602395.1 of Deinandra increscens subsp. villosa. Taxonomy (NCBI): domain Eukaryota; kingdom Viridiplantae; phylum Streptophyta; class Magnoliopsida; order Asterales; family Asteraceae; genus Deinandra; species Deinandra increscens. The sequence continues at coordinate 14,434,198 of JBCNJP010000003.1, forward strand.
AGAGATTTGCAGATTTGGAAATTCACAATTGAGAATGTGTTGGATGAATCTGGGGTACATGTAAAAGATCCTTTTAGGTTTTAGATTTTCCAGCATTCCATCAAATATCATTTTTGAAAAGTTAAAATTGAGGCCATTTACCAATCCATGAAAAGCGGATGATTGAGGTGCAGCAAGTTCATCCCACGCAGTTTTCTTGTGAGACAGGCAGTGGAGAATGGTATGAGCAAGATATCGCCAAACATAGGGTAGTTGTCCCTTTTTGATGGTCCCACAAGTTAAGTCACCCCCATACCCAATTGCTTCGTACGTCTTCAAGTACAATTCAGACTTGTAATCAGGATCACCTCCTGCATCATTGAATTTCAGATGCTTCCGTATCATTTCTTCACTCAAACTAATCTCATTCCCATTGACTCTAGAGTCAATTTTACCAACCCCGTTGCTATCAACAGATTTTTTGGCTGAGTCCCAAAATTCAGCAATTCTCTGCTTGCATATTACAGGATTCACAGTTAAAGCAAAATGAGTGTTGGATTTCTCGAGGAAATCGTTCATTTCATCAAATAGCTTTGACTTATCAGACTTCTCGAAGTACGCTACAACATTGTGTTCGGCGAAGAACAGTTGAGTAGCCTTTGATGCAGCCTTTCGATTCGATTTGGGTGCCATTTGGTAGAAATTAGAGAGTAAGGTTTAGGTTTAAATCGCCAATTAGAAACCTGGAGAGAAAATAGAGGGTAACTGTTTTTCGAAAATGCAGTTTTACACTAACGGCAGTTCTTCTGGATCACAATGAACCCTAAGAGTTGATACAGGGGAAGTTATTGAAGTTTGCCCATTTAGTTGAAGTTATTTAAGTTTAGAAATTTTAAAAGATTTAAAGTTTCATTACATTAATTAGAAATTTAAATTTTATTAAATGTAAGGTTCAATTTTATATTTATAAAGTTGAAATAATATATTGAATTTATTTTAAAATTTATATATTAATTTAATCTAGTGTTGACATGTGGACATGATGATGTGGAGGCCCTAGAAAAAGGCCATGTGGCAATCATTTTATTGCTTTATTAGGATTAAAGATTTATTTTAATTGAATCCACATCAATTAGGGTCGATTAAGACCGATGAGGACAAATGAAGATAAAGTAGGACCAATTAGGACCAACGAAGCCACGAGGCCCAATTAGGGTAAATTGGGGTCAATTTGGGTCAATGAGGATCAATTAGGGTCACTGATGAAGACCAGTTATAACTAATTAACGAGGGTCGATTTTGCTCAATGTCGACCCCTTATGAGGACCAAATATCACCAATTAGGGTCTATTAGGCCGATTGAGGGCCAAATTACGCTCAATGAGGACCAGTAGACTGAATTAAGGTCGACCATGGTCATTTATGACAAATGAGTACCAATGAGGGCCAGTGAACACTCAGTTAGGATGAATTAGGGCCAATGAAGGTCAATTATAGTCTATTCGGCTCGGTTAGGTTCAATGAAGATCACTTACGGTCAATTACGATCAATTAGGCTCATTTAGGACCAATTATAATCAATTAAGGTCAATTGGGCCTAATTGACTCAAATTTGTTGTACTACAATGTAAATGGTAAACGATAAGTGTAGTAGGTCCTTATTGAGGTTAACTGACACTAATTGGTCCTTATTGGTCCATTTTGTTCAAATTGCTCCTCATTAACTCGAATTGAGCCATATTTGTACTTATTCTGTCTAATTGGCCCTCATCGGTCCTAACTGGCCCTAATAAGTCATAATTCATCCTTATTGGTCCTAATTGGTCCTCATTGACCCTAATTGAACCTAATTGGTCTTAATCGACGATCACTAACCCTGATTTACCCTTATTGGTATCATTGGTCCTCATTTTAACTAATTGGCCCCAATTAGTCCTAATTGGTCATACTTGATTATCAATCCTCATTAGTCACTTCCTTCATGCTCCGTCCTTATCGGTCCTATGAGCATAATCGACCTTCTCATTGAACTGGTCCTAATTCGTATTCATTGACCATATTAATTGACCATAACTGGTCTTCACTAAAGTATCTTTATAAATGACGCTAATTGTGAGTATTTAGTCCTCATTGAGTCTAGTTGGTCCTAATTGCTCCTCAACATCCTAATTGGACGTCGTTTAATATTTTTGGAAACAAAATTATTATACATGAGAAATTCACAACATGGCGGTACGTCTTTTGGTATTTTTATTCTGAATTGCATAGTAATTTATCATTTTCATTTTTGAGTTGTGTTTTAGTAATGTATCCGTTTTTTGTAGTTGCGTTATCACGGCCACAAGGCACGTGTTATTAAAATCTTGTTTATTATATCTAAAATAAAATAATAAAGTTAATATATATTAAAACATAATTTTGTTAATTAGGGCTTTTAACTCCGATCGTCATCCAGATCTGCTTAAAGGATCACAGTTATGAATTTCATCTTCAAGAAGAACCCGCTGGAAGAGCCACGTGGAGACATTTAATTAATTAATTAATTATGTTTATGTTTAATTTTAGGTTTAATTATGTTTAATATACATATTGTTTATATTAATTTTGGGTTTTTTTATCAGTTTGAACAAAATCCCCCCCTTTTAGTTAAAAATTTTCACCAAAAAATTTGAATTTCCCACCATTAGTTCAAACTACACCCAAAATTTCGAACTAAATTTACTTATTATCGATTCCCTCTCACTTTATCAGAAAATTTCCAATTAAAAACCTCCAGCGAATAACTAGGTCTTCTTTCTCATCCATATTATTCACATCTTCCATGGAGCTTCAACAACGAATAGCTTCAACAGCCAGCGCTAGCGATTCTTCAGAAGTGGGATGTGATTTGGGAGACCATTCAGTCCAGAAAACGGTAATTGTCAAGTTATTCCGTTTCATTACTTACAATTTGTTTTCATAAAATTGTTTCTTTTGTTTATTATTGATACACGTTTAACTTGGGATCCCTGAATTTGTGTACAGTTACAGTTACAGATCGATAAAATTTCGTTTCATACAGAATTGATTAGGAAGGGGTATATATTGCAGATATCCTCTCCATTCATTTCAACCCATTCATTTTATGCTAAATTAGTTATTTACCTTCTTAAATGACTGGGGGAGCATGCTAAATTAGTTATTTTTATGCTAGGAATGTTGAGGTCAAGCATATGCACATGTTTGTAGATTCATGTTACTGGTGAACCTCCTTTCTTCTTTATGTACACTGCTAGAAATGGTGAACTGTTTGTTTAATAATATCCACTGAAGACATGACGTGTTCTGCTCTTCCCTTTGGATGTCTTAAATTTGGGTATAACATATCAAATAATTAGTCAGTAGGGTCTTTATGTGATGTATTAATAACTAAGAACTAATTTACGTTACTCTGGTCATTAATTACTAGCTAGGAAATGATCCTAGAGGACATATATAGGAATGTTTCCAACATTTTTTGTAGGTTCATGTTAGAGGGGTACAAAATAAAGAAATTTTAGTTTAAATCCCCTGTAGAAGAATAGAAGAATGTTGATGTCATGCATCTGCTACTCTGCTAGAAATAGTGAACTGTTTGTTTATATCCACTGAAGACATGATGTGTTCCACTCTTCCCTTTAGATGTCTTTAATTTGTGTATAACATATCAAATAATCAATCAATAGGGTCTTTATGTGATATATTAATAATTAAGAACTAACTAAGAGATAATGAATTAACAGGGTCTGCATGCTTTCCTATTTATGTACTTTGTTAAAAAGCATCTAACTACATTCTGTTAATTGTACAAAATTCAAGGATCGATCCAACAACACTGATGGTCAATTGGAAAAACTTGAGTTCGAACTTAAAGAGGAGAGACTTCTTAGGGATGAAAAAAATGAACAGATTAAGGCCCTCTTCTTGAAGATTCAAGAATCAGAGAAAAAACTTGATCTACTTATAGCTCATCTATCTGCAATTGGACCACCGTTACCACACAAACTTAATGCTCCGGCATCTACAGAGGTGAATTCTTTACATCACAACTTAATTAATCATACTATTTTTCAAGTGCCTTATAATCACATAGGTGGTGTTTGTTTTTCTGCAAAAGCTCTTCCTGTCCTCTTATATCTGCGTCGCGCAGACCACGCGCAGACATTTAGGTCTGCAGACTGTTTGTTTCTCCGAAGACGTTTCATTAAAAAATGTCTGCGCAGGCTCTTCTTGGTGCAGATATGACCCAGCCACTTCTGACATCTTATAACATCTTCTAACCTTCTTTTTAAACTACTTTTTCATTAAAAAAAATATTTTTAAATAGTTTTTTTAAGTTTTTTCTAAAAAAACTTTTTAAAAGGTTTTTAATATTTTATACAGCTTTTAAAAAACTTATTTAACCATTTAAAAAAAACGCCTTTTAAAAAGTTATAAAAACATTTTAAACAATTATTTTTTAAAACGTTTTTTAAAAATGTTTTTTTTAAAACGTTTTTTTGTTTTTTTTTAAAAAGTTTCGTTTTTAAATACGTTTTTAAAAAGTTATTTTCAAAAAACATATTTTAAACAATTATTAGACAAAAAGTTTTTAAACATTTATTTAATAAAAAAAATAGTTGTTTAAAAAACATTGTTTGAACAATTTTTATAAAATATTTTTGAAATTTTATTTAAAATAAATTGGTTTTAGAAAAAATTTGTTGGTTAAAATATACGGAAGAAAATAAAATGATTGAATGGTAATTATCTATAAGTTTAAAAATGATTTATTTAAAATTCTGTTTATTTTAGCAGTCTGAAGAAATTAAAAAACAAACACTCTTCTTCTTACAGACTGCAGATGTTTAGTCCACCTCTTCTGCTACAGATGTCTGCAGATATGGTCCGCAGACTGCAGACAATTTACCTCTTAAAAAACAAACAGCACCATACACTCTTGTTCATGAAGAACACAATCCGGATGAACTCTTGTTCCTGAAGAACACAAATAGATGCAATTTCCTGGTACATAAGAATATATACTTCATGTAAGAACAAAGATATGAGTTAAATGGGGCCCTGCTATTATTCATTGAAAATGTATGTTAATATGAAAAAATAGAGTATATACATAATCTGTATGAATAAAACTGGAACAACTTATGTTAGATTAAAAAAAACAGAATAAATACTTTCATGATAGGTCTGCGTCATTATTCTGGTCTAACTTTTTACCATTTCAAAAACATTGTTCTAGGAAAATTCTAAGGAGATTTTTGTTGGATCTAGCTACAGCACTAATCATGCTGACATACACACAACGGTTAGTATTTGTCAAACTCATTATAGGTTTGATTGCTCATTTACTAGTAATTAATTGAACTGTAGGGCGCGAAATCGGTGGTCGATCAACCTCGTCTGAAGCGGTTGAAAAGAAAAAGGTAAATATTTGCCAGTCAAGTTTCATTCCGTTCTATATTTTCACAGTAATCTGTTTGGTAATGTCATGTAGTCCCATTTTAAATGTTATTTGGTACCTCAAACACTTGGGCCAGCTAGGGATTGTTGGAACAAATGGTGAGATGTGTAGCAAACAAAGTTCAACTGACTTTGAAGTTGATCTGGAACTTAATTAATGTGATCTTCATCCGGATGTTTTAAGTTCATCTGGATATCTAATGTTCATCTGGAAATCAATTGAACTGTAGGACCTGATGACCCATACTACTTGCAATAAAATGGCACTCCTCAGTCCATATCTATCATGGTGGTAAGTATTTCAAAATTGCTATATATATTATGATCAATTTCCATAACCTAATTATCAATTATATGTTATGGTATAGGAAGGAATACAATAAAAAATGGTCCTAATTAAGCTCAAATCTGGACAGTTGAAAATGAAGACCACTTACGCGGTAGTGTTGTTGACTTGTAATTGAATTAGATTGAGAATAATGCTTGTATGCAGTGTAATTTTCTTTAATTTTTTATTTGTATTTCATTTGTATTGACTTGCAATTGAATTTTATTTTATTTGTAATTAAATATATGTGTTAAATTTTATTTGATTTGTAATTAAATTTTATTTGATTTGTAATTAAATATAGGGTTCATTGAGATAAAATGTATGATTTCAACTACCCTTTGGCCACTTTCTTTTTCCAAATATATGTGGCTAAAACACAAATATACGTGACCATATAATACCAAAGGCCACGCTTTTTATATCTTAACGTGGCCGGTGCCACCATTTGGCCACGCGTATTGAGACAAAATGTATGATTTCAACTACCCTTTGGCCACTTTCTTTTTCCAAATATATGTGGCTAAAACACAAATATACGTGACCATATAATACCAAAGGTCACGCTTTTTATATCTTAACGTGGCCGTTGCCACCATTTGGCCACGCGTATTGAGACAAAATGTATGATTTCAACTACCCTTTAGCCACTTTTTTTTTCCAAATATATGTGGCTAAAACACAAATATACGTGACCATATAATACCAAAGGCCACCCTTATTATATTTTAATGTGGCCGTTGCCACCCTTTGGCCACGCGTATTGGGACAAAATTTATGATTTCAGCAACCCATTTGGCCACGTTATTTCATATCATATGTGGCTAAAACATAAATATACGTGACCATATAATACCAAAGGCCACGCTATTCATATTTTGACGTGGCGGTTGCCAACCTTTGGCCACGCGTATTTGGACAAAAATTATAATTTCAGCAACCCATTTGGCCACGTTTTTTTATTACATATGTGGCTAAAACACAAATATACGTGACCATATAATACCAAAGGCCACGCCATTCATATTTTAACGTGGCCGTTGCCACACTTTGGCCACTCGTACTGTGACAAAATGTATGATTTCAGCAACCCTTTGGCCACGTATTTTTATAATGTATGTGGCTAAAACACGAATATACGTGACCATAAAATACCAAAGGCCACGTTAACCAAACACATGTGGCCGTTGGAACCCTTTCGCCACGCTTTTCTGAAGAATTGTTTGATTACAACAACAAATATTGGTACCCTTTAGCCACGCTTATAGGTGGCTTCAGCCACTGATATTGTAACGTGGCCGTAGGGTACATATGGTCACGGCACCTATGGTGTCGTTTGGAATGGAAAAAAAAAACGTGACAAAACACCTTTTGTCACGGTTTTTTTCCGTGGCCAAAGGTGAATTTTGACGTAGTGTATTGAGGAAACATTTGGAAATTTAAGGAGAATCAACATGAAGTTAAATCCTAAGAAGTGCTCGTTTGCTATGGAGGAAGGGAAATTCTTGGGAGTTTTGATAAATAATAATGGAATACAGGCACATCCGGAAAAAGTAAAAGCAGTGTTGGAAATGTCTCCACCAAAAACTCTTAAAGATATTCAGACTTTAAATGGTCGATTGGTTGCATTACACAGGTTTCTTTCGAAAGCAGCAGAACGAACAGTTCCGTTTATAAAAGTACTAAAGGAGAGTTTGAAAGGAAACAATTTCGAATGGACACTTGAGGCTAATAAGGCCTTTGAAGATTTAAAAATGGATCTCATTACACTTCCTACTTCAACTGCTCCAAAATTGGGGGAAAAACTGGTGATGTACTTGGCGGTAACTGAGAATGCCGTTAGTGCTGTCTTGATGGTAGAAAGGGAGGAAAAACAAATCCCAATTTATTATGTTAGTAAGATGTTAAAGGATTACGAGACAAGATATCCGATAGTGGAAAAGGTAGTTCTGGCATTGGTACAAGCAACTCGTCGCTTGAGAAGATATTTTCAGGCTCATACTATTGTCATTTATACTTCTTTTCCTATCCAAAACATCTTGAGAAAGCCTGAGATGTCGGGGAGATTGGTGAGATGGGCTATTGAATTGGGACCCTTCGATATTGAATTCAAACAACGCACTTCAATTAAAGGCCAAGTGATAGCTGACTTCTTAGCCGAAGTACCAGAGGGAGCAAATGTAAATTGTGTTTCTGTCCCTGAGCCCACTGAAAGGATATGGATCTTGCATACGGATGGATCATCCAACTCCGATGGGTCGGGAGCAGGTAAAACTTCATCATAAGAATTTCTTACTTATAAAATTGGCATACGCTTATGTTATATTAATCAATTCTTCTACCTTCCAGGATTAATCTTGAAAAGTCCTGAGGGGGATGAATTGACATATGCGATAAGATTTGGCTTTGCAACTTCGAATAATGAAGCAGAGTATGAAGCGTTGCTAGCAGGTCAGGACAAAAAATTTGTTAAAAATATAAGCGTTCTGTTTAAAGAAAAAAAAAGGGGGGGGGGGGGGTGGAAGAGTATGAGTATATAAAATACTCATGCGTCTTTTAAGCAAATGCATCTGGAGAAGTATTTTCAGATGTGTATACGCTTATGTTTAAGTATACATTTGCATGTGCAGTTGTTTTTAGAAACGACATTTACAGCTGTTAATTGATAATTTCGGCAGGATTAAGGTTGGCCAAAAAGATGAAAGCTAAGCAGTTGATGGCGTACGTGGATTCGCTGTTAGTGGCAAGTCAAATTGCTGGAACATATGAAGCAAAAGGAAAATATATGGCGTTATACTTGGAGCAAGTGCAAGAGCTCATAAAGAGTTTTGACAAATGCGAAGTGTTACACATATCTAGAAGTCAAAATAGGAAGGCGGATGCTCTAAGTAAATTAGCATCTGTGGCATTTGAACATCTTGCAAAGGAAATTAGAGTGGAATTGTTGGAAGCTCCTACTGTTAATCTAAAGCTAACAGCGGATGTACAAATATATGAAGGTAGTTGGATGTGGCCAATAATAAAATACTTGACAAAAGGGGAACTTCCAGATGACAAAGAACAAGCCAGGCAAGTAAGGGTAAATTCACTTCAATATCAAATGCAAGATGATATTTTGTATCGAAGAAGTTTTTTAGGACCCCTATTGAGATGTTTGTTGCCAAGTGAAGCAGAGTGGGTTGTTAGAGAGGTGCATGAGGGAATTTGTGGTATTCATGCAGGAGCTAAAATGGTGGTGGCAAAAATTATGAGTCTTGGCTATTATTGGCCAGGTATGTATAGGAGTACCTTTGAAGAGCTTCAAAAATGCCAAGCATGTCAAATACATGCTCCAATTAGTATGCGAGCCAAAAATGAGCTTATCCCTGTGACATCTGCTTGGCCATTTCAGAAGTGGGGTATGGATATAGTAGGGCCATTTCCTGTCGCAAGTGGGGGAGTAAAGTTTCTCATAGTTGCTATTGACTATTTTACAAAATGGGTTGAAGCAAAACCTTTGGCTAGCATTTCTGGAAAACAGGTGAAAAGATTTGTGTGGGAGCACATTGTTTGTAGGTTTGGTTTACCCTTGTACATCATAACTGATAACGTACAACAGTTTGCTGGAAATCCATTTGCGAAGTGGTGTGAAGAGCTTCATATAAATCAGATCTTTACGTCAGTTGCACATCCGCAGGCCAATGGTCAAGTGGAAAGGGCAAATAGAAGTCTTGTTGAGGGTATGAAGATGAGATTGACAAAGTATGGAGGAAGCTGGGTTGATGAATTACCACATGTGCTGTGGGCACATCGAACCATGCCTAAAACAAGTAACGGTGAGACGCCATTTAGTCTTGTGTATGGAACTGAAGCAGTTATTCCTGCTGAAATAGGGATGCCCAGTTATCGTTTGCAAATGCAAGTGACAGATAACGAAGAAGCACTGAGAACCAATTTGGATTTCTTGGAAGAGCGAAGAGAGATCACAGCTATACGTGAAAGTAGGTATAAAAAAGAAATGGCTAAATATTATAACGCAAAGGCAAAAGTGCACCAGTATAAAGAAGGAGAATATGTTTTGCGAAACAATGAAGTTAGCCGTGCTCTTCCATTGGGGAAAATGTCCCCCAAGTGGGAAGGTCCGTATATCATTAAGAAAGCTATAGGAAACGGGTCATATATACTTGAACAAATTGATGGGACTGAACTTGCAAGAGCTTGGAATGGAATTCACCTCCGGAAGTGCTATATGTAGATAGATGCTGGAGTATTGTTAGAATTGTGGAATTGCTTGTATTTCGAATATGGAACATGGTTTTCTTAAATAATAACATTTCAATTGCGAAGTTGTGAGTGCGCTTAACACCATTCATACATCTCATATGCACATGAACATATGTAGGTACGCTTTTTAATAAACACATGATCCATTAAGTCACTTATCAATAAGAGGAGCAAGTTATGTAGAACTCTTTGATGGTAGAGTTGAGTTATTATCTCTTGTGAAAGGAATAATAACCCAAGATGAAGTTACGATTTCATCTTGTCCTTAACTGTCTCAATAAGAAAAGAGTGCATGTTAAGAAGAGGTGATCAGGCCGGACACCTTGTTAACATAACTTTTGTTAACAAAAGCCTAAGGGGTGAAGGCCAACTCATTCAGGAATTACATCTATAATCTTTCCTATTGAGCACCCCGAGGGTCGCAAGTGCCATTTTATGATTTAATTTGTAAAATTGGACTTGTGGGTTAACCATCCAAGCGATCGGGTAATCATTTCTTACCAAAGAATGTAAGAAGGGAATACCATAAAGAGGTGATCTATAACTATACGTGAAAATATGTAATGAGTAAGGTGATTCAATATTTATGGTGTTAGTACTTCTATGAGGTGGACGCATTTCATGGGAGGGAAACGCATATGTTGGATTTATCCTATGATTTATAAAAATTTCACCAAAAGTTTGGGTCATGATATTTATGAAGAAGGATTCATAATATCCTTAAAATTCTGATATTTATATAAAATTAGACAACGTACATTAAAGAAAGGCTGTACAATAACACAAAATAATAAAACCATCATAAGACCTATAACAAAGAATGGTTAAATCCCATTTGCAAAAGTAAGTGTATAACTTACACTTCTACCGCAAGTGTACTATTCATTAGGCAAGCTACAAAGCAATTTTATAAAAATGGATCATGAAGTCTAGGCGTTAATTGTCAAAGATACCATAATGTTCCTAAAACAAGCATAATAGCATTTCCGATTTTAAAAAGTGGCAAGTCCATTAGCCATATTGTTCAAAGGTTAGAAGTGCAAACACATGCACAACTAACATACAAAAGTAATCAAATATATCATACCATACAAACATTAGAAAAGTAAATTGTATGAGATGCCACTGCATAGGTGGACTTTGGAGAATAACTGTTTTCACAAAAGACAAAGTTGATTATAAACCAACTTTAATTACCTGAGGAGGAGGTAGGCTTGGAACTGTTGGCGGGTTTCAGCATTTCTTTCATCTTCTCCACGTCAGACACATCCAACTGAGACACTTGCTCTATGATATTGAAAGTCATGGATTGAAGAGATTTCAGGCAGTCAAGCACTTTATCACGTGCACTAGCATCATATTCCTTGAAAGAATTGATGTCCATCTCATTCTTCAATGCATGTGCAAGTCCGCATTTGATGCCTTCATTGAAACCCACAGCATTCACAGCTTGGTTAAGACTTAAAGCCATAGGGATTACTTCTGAGTGAACTCTTTTTGCAAGTAAACCAAGACCTTCAGCAATGAGCCACTTGCTCTTGTCCTTTAAAGTTTTGTTCTCAGACTGTAGAACCTCCCTCTCTGCAGTCATGGCTTTCATAGTCTCTTCTAACCTTTCTACCTCTATAGATAAGGAAATTTAATACAAATTAATGTTACTTAAACATTTATATAAGAGGAATTAGAAATAATAAAGGATATGAATACATTACCTTTCTTAACATCATTCACTGATTCTTCAAGCTTGTTTCTTTCTTCCAGAAATTGATTTTTCAAGACAAGTTCATTGTCTTGAGCTTGTTTCAAGTTTCTTTTTGCTTCTTGTTCAAGGGCAATCAATTTTCGGTTATGCATCTTCAAACTCTCCACCTCACCCAGTAAAGTATTGGTCTTCATTTGCACATCAATGGAGCTGGAATTTAGTTTAGAGAGCATGTGCCTCTTCTGAGATTCTGCAAGTTCCTCTACTTTAGCTTCAGCAATCACCCATCTTTCATACAAATCTGCCACTAAATTTTGTTGTTTCGCATGTGATGTCATGAATTCATTGGAGAATACCTCATGAGGGACTTGATGAACGCTAGACACATCTGTTGGTGTGCTACTTAGCAGAGAAAGTTTCTTGGCAACTGATGGATCTTTGCATGACTGACTTGATAGCACATCCCACTTGGGAATAAAAGGCTCAGTAGCAGATGCATGTGAAAATTCCTTGGCTGAGCTTGTCCTCATGCTGACTAGTTCAATGTCTGCTTTAAGCCAATTGGAAGTGGGGACACCAAGTAAGGGGAAGGATTGAGAAAGAGAAGATGAGCTGGAAGTTTTAGCAACAACAAAGGAAGATGGTTGAATGTTCTGCAAAAGAGGGGTATTAATTAAAGTTTGGTCGGTTACATCGGGAGAATTTAGCAAAAAATCGGAAATATTAAATTCCTTATCATAAGGAGGGGTTACCGGTGTTTGAGCGGTATTTGCCATAACATCATCATCAATCACTTCCAACCTTCCGGAAGTGCTCTTTGAAGGAGATTGAGTAATCAATCGGGGAGACTTTCTCTTATGAACATCCTTCCCAGTGTGAGGTTTGGGAGGACGCTTCAACATTTTCCCTTTAGCAACATGAGACATGGTGGTGGTAGCAGTGACATCATTTGCGGTATCTCTTCCTTTTTCACTCATATCATTCATTAGGAGAACTTTCAGTTGCGAAGAGGTCGCAGAAGGGGCTTCTTCAGTCTTTGACCCAACAATTCGGTCATACATGTCTTCAATAGACAAAGTTTCTTGATTACCCTCATTCACACTTGTGCCATCGACATCCATGGTCTCTGCTTCAGGACGAATCTCATAAAAAGAAGATGAAGTTTGATCGAGAAATGGTACTGTAGTTTCATCAATCTTTTCTGCAGACAATTCCAAGCCGGAAAAACTCTTCAAACCCAGAGCATTATACAGTTCCATTTCTGAAAATAAAGAAAATAATTATGTCAGTATACACAAGTTATCGTTAAAAGTTTGCAAGTGTAAAACTTACCCCTTTGGTGATACTGTAAAATTGGCCACAATTCCGGCTTAAACCAAGCCTTGCTAATCCTAGAAACAAGCAATATGCACTCTGGAAGTTCACGAATGGGGCTAGCCACACTAACCAACCGATCAAAGTTCACTTTCGGGTACTCACTTTCTTCTGGAATAACATCATGTACAATGTCATCAATTTCTCTCCATCTCATAGTAGGAGGGATACATCGATCATCCACATAGAAAAACTGGTTTTTCCAAGACCTAGGGTTTGGGGGAAGAGTGGTGCTAAGCCTAGATACCCCACGGCGGCGTTCAAAAGTATACCAATCGCCGGCCATAGTTATCCGATAAAAAGCCCTAAATAGTACAATGCTTGGAGATACACCTACAGCCCTACTGGAGACTTCGAAATGACTTAATCGGGAAAGTCCTTGGGGGTGCATCTGAGAGATATGCACTCCAAAGTACGATAGGGCTCGAATCAAGAACTTGATAAAAGGAAGCCTATAATTCCCAAATCGAAACATATCGGCATATATACCAATTTTGCCATCTTGAAGAGAAAAAATCGACACATTGGGTTCTGGCAAAACAGGGTGAAGAGATAACGGAATGTGGTATTTCTCAATCAAAGCATCTAAATCACTTGGACTTAAAGTAGAAAAATATGAATGCATGTTATGTTTCGATGATTCTTCATCCATTTTTACAACAGGGGAAGCCATTGTTGAAAGAAATTAAAGAGAGCTATGGAAACTAACCTTCGGAAAGTAAATTGAAGAAGACGATTGAAAGGAATGCCGGAAGAAGATTTAAAAGAAGGTAGAAGAATTTGGGGAATTTATGAAGGGAAAGGATATAAACCTCTTTTAAAACGGTTTAGATCCACTATTTAAAATTCAAAAAAGAATAATTGTCTCGTCAACAAACCTCGTGTTGACACGTGTTCTAAAAAACTGACAAGGAGTACCATCACGCTTAATGGTTTCCTGACAAATGCTTACGCATGCCATTTGCATTTGCTATAACCAACAGTCGGTTACTATAACATTTGCGAATGCAAATTTTAGTCAAAGAGTCGTGTTTCCGATTCTATAAGTAACTAAAGTCCTTATGTTATAAACTTATAACATAAAGGACTAGGGGGGCTGGAGGACCCTTGCGATAAAATTTTTACAAAATTTTGCTCAAAGTAAAAGGTCATGGTTATACTCTTTTTTATCCTAGGCTTTGGTTTTTCCTAAAGGGTTTTCCAAGCAAGGTTTTTTAATGAGATAACCTCCTTTTTAAAGCAAACGAAATGTATAAAGCCTAGATTTAACTAGCACATAGTCCATTATCATTGCATAAATAATTAATAGACTAGGGGGACTTGATGAGGAAAGGTAAAAATCGGATATGCAAATGTAGCAACGAGGATAAATCGAAGGCGACAACCAAACTAAGATATCTCCAAAACAACAGGATGCAATTGCGACGGAGCCAGCAGCAAGTGCATCCGTTTCACACTAAGGAACTTGCAGACCAAGTTTATTAGTATAAATAGAGCATTCATGAATCAGAGAAAGGATTTTTGGGATCAGAGAGAGATTTTACACTTTTAGTGTGTGTTTTGTTCTCTACATTCTGAACTTGTACACATGACTTCAATCAATAAAATACCTTCGTGATTCCTAATTCTCTCCTATTTCTTTTCATAAATTCAATAGTGAGGTCTATAATTTCATTTTACGTGCGAGTGGGATTTTATTCTTCATCACCATGCATACCCCACCCTAAGATAAAGGATAATCAATTAATTAACTAATGAATAATCAAACTATCAAAAAACTCATAATGGGTTCTTTAACTAATTGATCGAACATATTTGGAGGTTCAAAATGATTCCCTTCTGCAGATTCTAAGACTACAAACATATTCAAAAGCTCGAATATATTTGAGAAGATTGGGCCGCCCCATATTGGCTATTGAAGGCATGCTCGAAGAGTGAACATATTTGGAGATGATTATTGGACCGAAATTGGTTAATGGAGAATTGGAGATGATTGATAAACCAAACGGTCCTCTTCTTGTTCCATCGTGACCAATCGGTCTTATATTCCTCTCTAGTTTCAGTAAATATCAAGTTCTTGAGTTCCTTTTTTCCATCATTAATAGAGATTTTTGGACTTATTATTCTTCCCAGCCAAACTAATTATTAGTATTTAGTATGCGAAGGCCTCCTCCGTAATACACTAAACAACCCAATAGATTTGGACCGGACTTTATTTTCTTTCTGGAATACTAGTCCACCAACTAAAGAGCCCAATAACTATAGATTTCATTTTTTTAAAGGAAATTCGGATTAAAAAAATCCCAAGTTTTTGAGAGTTGTCCGACAAGAATCCACTTTTAATAATAACTTCCAATGGTCCCAACTTTCAACCTATTTATTTATAATGGTCCCACCGTTAAAAAACTTATCACCGTTAAATTTATTGCTGACGTAGCAGATGATGTGGATATTTATTTAATTTTTTTAGATTAAATTACTATTTGCATCCCTGAGGTTTGGCCATTTTTGTCACCTGCATCCGATTTTCAAATTATTAACAAATCTCACATGAGGTTTGCATTTTGTTGCCATTTGAGTCCCTCAGACTAACAAGGTTAAATTTTTCTGTTAAGTGGAAGGATATTTTAGTCAATTTACACATAAAGGACTAGTTATGTAATATTTTATAAATAAGTTGACAACCCTAATTTTTTAAAGGACTATTCTTGTAAATCCCTGTTTCATAAACTTGTCTTCTTCTACAAAAACCCAACAATCACCGTCGCTGTTAACCAACACCACCATCGTTATACTTGTTCATCATAAGCACCACCACCACCATTGTTTTTAGCCACCATCCTTTCTTCCAGTATCCTCCTGCGCCGACACCACCATCACCGGTCGGCGACAACCTCAGCCCGAAACCACAAGTCACCACCACCAACATAACGGAGTTTTCGGCATCATTGTTCTTCAAATCTGTCGTAAATTATCGCTAGTACGGCCTGACGCGTCACCGTCTGCCACATGCCGATGCCGGATTTCTCAAAATCGCCAGAGCGGAGGGTGGTTGTTTAGGTCGCCCCAAAGAACAAAATTAAAAGATGCTCCCAAGATCCGCAACCCAGATGAAGATGGTGAAGATGCTGTTGTTTAGCGATTTCATGATGTTAATCAACACAACCCAGATGAAGAATAACTAAAATCATCCGAATACAATCTTAATACCCAAACACGAATGGGTTTTTAGCCAAAATCAGCAACATTACAAGTGATTGTTCTTATTTTTTTTGGGTCTGCTGACCTAATTAAGAATTAAGAAAGAGATGATACAAATCTAGAAATTAATACAGAGAGATGGAGATAGATCTGTACTCGTGGTCGGAGATGAAGGTGGTGGTTTGTGTCTGTGGTTTCAACGGAGGAGGATACTAGTGGGGATCCGACGAGTAACGATTGCGGTTTACTGGAGGGAGCGGAAGGTGGTCGGGCGGTGGACAGGAAACAATTTCGGGTTTACAAAAGTTAGCGGAGTTGACTGGGCGGTGTACCGCCGACGATGGGCGATGTACGGTGTACCACCAGTGTCATCTTCACCTCCCTGTGTCATCTTCGACAGCGGCCGCTACATCTCTTCACCATCTCGGCGATAATAAACTTTTAAGATACTTCTCATTTTAATCACAAGTTTTAAAGAAGCATTATTTCTTTAGTTATATTTTTATTATTATTTTAAAATTTTAATTATTTTATATAAATTACAAAATAGTCCCTGCTATTAGTTAACCTTATCAATTTACATAACTAGTCCCTAATATGTATAATGACTCATATACCGTTAAAGTTAACAGAAAAATCTTACCCCCTTAGTCATAAGGATTCAGATGGCAACGAAATGCTAACGTTAGGGAAGGATATGTTAATAATTTGAAAATCGGATGCAAGTGGTAAAAATGACCAAACCTCGGGGATGTAAATAGTCTTTTACTCTTTTTTTTAACCTCCTTGCCACATCACCATCTTCATCCTCACATCATTTTCCACCCTACCACCACAACATGCAACCCTCCGCCACCGGTTGGACCAAAGAGGGCCGGTGAGCCTGGTCCTCTGGCAACCACTCCGACGAACTCCGTCTTCATCTCAAAAATTCTCCTTTTCTTCCCGTCTCAAAACCATGAACCCCCTTGTTTCCGGCGACGTCGAACGGCCGACATATACGTACAGTTCCTTCAACCCCAAAAAGATCCATCTTTAAATAATCACAACATCACCAAAACTCAATGAATCACAAAATTGAACACACGATAGCGCTCGAAATCGAACAAATAAGATCCATATTCGTATGTTTTCGTGATGATTTGAAATATTATACCCAATGAACACGACGACAGGATGAAGATGACGAACGGAAATTGTGAAATCAATCAATACTCAGTGAATGGGCTGGTGGTGGTGGTCCAATTATTGTAATGAAGAAGGGGGTTGTAGATTATTGTTCGAAGTTGTTTATGTCCTTGATAGAGAGGAATTATTGAGGGGTTGCTCGACGAAGTTGTGGTGGAGGGTTGACGAGGACTGAGGTATTCGTTTGGTGGTTGTGGAAGTAAATAGGAGAGCAATAGGAAGATTCCGTTGGTTGAGTTCCGTTTTGCGGCAGTGGCTGTAGCGGTGTCACCGACGGCGCAGACCACCATCACCAACCACCTTTGCCGGCGCAGACCACTTTCGTCGGCCAGCTCATCGCAAACAGGCACCACCGTCACAACAATATAGTGGTGAACATAGATAATAAATTTAGGCATCGTATGAACTTTATATAATTTCGATGTATGTAACTATTAAAAGTATAACACTAAGCTCCCTAGTTCCATGATACAACCAAAATATGTAAAAGATATAATAACCTCAACCAGATATATCAGAATAAGAGGGCACAAGAAGATGACATTTGATCTAACTAGATTTTCATCTGTCACAGTCCCTGTTCCTCCCTTTCCTAATCAAACATTTCCCCCCAATTTACAGCACCCATTTGAAGAAGATGATGAATTTGAAGGGTTACAAAGGAATCGACTTTTGCCTGAAAAACCCTAGCGCCGCCATTAGGCCACCACGTCGCCGCCACAGGTTTGGCCGAAAATGGTCGCCGGAGACTTAGCTTTGCTCAAGTCTTTCCCTGGTCTCTCTCCAAGTGGATGTCATGTTCATAAAAAAGTTAAGAAAAATATAAGAAAAGTCAACTCAGGTGCCACGTCATTAATAAATTTAAGGGTGTTAAGTTTTTTTAACGGTGAGACCATTATAAACAAATAGGCTGAAAGTTGGGACCATTAGAAGTTATTGTTAAAAATGGGATTATTGCCGGTCATCCCTTAAAACTTGAGATTATTTAAATCCAATTTTCCTTTTTTAAATGAGGGTCTAATTTTTGGGGTCCCAAAGCTCTACTTTGGATTGTTCGGCCTATTGGACTGCCTATATAGACGCAAATTAGGTCGGGTGTCCCAACACTAGTCACCGCACCACCTCCAGGGCTCCAGATAATGTGTCTACCGGGTGGGGGGGGGGGGGCAAAATCCTCTTGCTTGAATTAGGCCGACCTCCAGACAAAGCCTCCCTAGTCTATTGTGATACCGTAAGCAATCTATATGTCCCGCTACCTGATTCGAAATCAATGCACTAAACACATTGACATTCATTTTGTATGGGATAAATTTCAAACATGCCAAATCTATGTTTATAAATGTAGAAATTTAGATGAGTGATAGATGGTTGAAGTAACTCATTTATTTATTATACTCATCCATCCTTTCCATCCATTAAATGCATGTATAGTCACCCATCAATACTTATCTCATTTAATGTCCTTTATTGAATACATGCATTTAATGGATAAGTATTCAATAAAGGACATTAAATGAGATAAGTATTGATGGGTGACTATAAATGCATTTAATGGATGGAAAGGATGCATGAGTATAAAAAATAAATGAGTTACTTCAACCATCTATCACTCATCTAAATTTCTACATTTATAAACTAGAGTAAAAAGGTGGGACGAAATAACTATCAAAACTATGTATAAGGGTAAAAAAAAGGGATGGATACACCCAAAAATGTTCTTGACTACAGCAAGGAAAAGGGTTCATCAAGTTGTAGGGTCTTTAAACACATGCAATTTGAAAGCAGTGTGTGCAAGTTCAAGTGCTGGTGGGCTAGAAACAATACTTCCGAAGTGACAAATGAAGACTCAAACAACACATGGGTGCTGCCAAGGATAGTTAACAGTCCGAAAAAGAAAGAAAGCATCGATTAGGATTTCGAAGAGTATGTTGCAGAAGATCCTGAGTTTCATAAGGCGTTAGTAAAGTTTCTTGATAGCAGCAAACATTTCAAGTTACAAAGGAAATCTATAACAATCAATAATATTGAGGCGTAACTCGAGCAAAGTGATACTGAATCTGATGAGTCTGAGAAACATGTGGACTTCTTTGAAGATGATCCAACTGAAGAGCATGCTAGGTGGAGTTCAAATGGGAAGTGGTAAGCAATTTTTTTATATCCGAATTTAATAAAATTAAATTATGCTATAAGAAAAAAAAGAGGGTATATTAATTATTTGGGGGTATACATTAATTTAAAATAAGTTACATGTGTAAACTATTTTCATAAAATGGGCAAATAGGATTTAGTTTTTTTTATAGATAAAATCTGAGGAATGCCACCACATTTAAAAGTGAGTTGTTGATCAAAACTCATCTTAAAGACAGACTCACGCTGCTTAGGTTTAAGGATGGAGATACACCTGGCAAATTGGGCAAGGGAGGGCCTAGTTCTAAGGCCAGGCAAATCACGTAAAGAAATTTTTGGTCTTTCACGTTCATCTGTAACATTGGGTTCACAAGCTTTCCTTTTCTTCCCTCTAGGGATGGAAGATAATGTTGTTAATAATAAAAAAGTGTTATGAAATTCTTGGTGTTCTTCTAAACATACCAAATAAAAAAATGCAGTTGAAAATTATAAGACTAAGGTAAAAACTGAGTACCCCTGCTGTCAAGATAAGATTGCAATGTAATGTCATAAGAATCTTCTGGAGAAGGTTTATTCATCCCATCAATTTTGGCTGGATTGGGATATTATAAAAACATGACAAATATAAGTAAAAAATGATAAAGGTAACAAGACATTATAATTACATGAAAAAAATTAAACATAATAACTGACCTTTTTTATTTTACACAGGTTTGATTACTTAGGCAACATCAGGGGAATTAGGGGATATAACATTAGAAAGGCGGTCACTTCTTCTAACTAATTAGAGAATGAAACTTATGAACATGAGAATATTATTAAAAATATGACAAATATAAGTAAAAAATGATAAAAGTAACAGGACATGATAATTAAGTGAAAAAAATTAAACATAAAAACTAACATTTCTTATTTTTTACAAGTTTGATCACTTGGGAAACATCGGGGGAATCAAGTGATATAACATTAGAAAGGCGAGCACTTCTTCTAACTTAATAGATAATGAATCAAATTGAAACTTATGAAAATGGGGACTTATGAACATATTATGTACCCAATGAAAATAGACAACAAAAAAAATGGGGGTTTGTAAATTATAAAGTAGAAATAAAAATTACCTGGTAAATTATGCTTCGGAGTAAAAGGATTGTTATCAATGATCTGATTCTCAGGATGGGGGGTGGATGGGAAGGTGGAATCAACAACAACAACGTCATCCTTCGGATCACTATTGAAAAAATTTTGACAAAAAAATTGAATAATAACAGAAAAATAGATTTCGAAATAAAGAGGAGGGGTTCAAAAAAATGTACCTTTTCGGCATAGATGATGATGAAGACGGCATTCGACTATCTGAAAACTAAGAACCGTACTTAACATACCATTCAGGGGGGGGGGGGGGTCACCGCACCAAGACATCCGATAGCGCTTCCGATGACTATCAGATTTCTTAGTCTTCTTCAACTTATTACGCTTGCTGGAGCCGAATTGAAGAATGCAAATAAACGATTTCATTATCCGAAAGTTAAACAATTTGGGGGGTTGATGAATTTGAAATAAAGAAGTTTTGAAGAATGAAAACAGAGAGGTTTCTTGGGGGGGAGGGGGGGGGGGAGGGTGACGATATGAAATGTGATAGGACAATATGGGGTGGGAACAGTTGGCGAGTACAGTGGGTTAGGATATTAGAAAAGGGTTTGGGTCAATAATACCTCTAACGCATATATGTGGTGGGTTAATAAAAGGGTTGTAAATAAAATAAAAATATTGGAAAAAATGAGGACCATAGGATGAAGATGATCAATGGTTTAAATGTGGGTTTCATAGTTTACTCAACTCAATTAGGGTTCCAATTTACTCTTTCCATATATATATATATATATATATATATATATATATATATATATATATATATATATATATATATATAGTGAAAAGTTCATTGTAGACACCTCCATAAGTGTAGACAGGTAGACACATTTTTTCACCATTAGATCTCTTGATCTAATGGTTATGATTAATTTCTTTTTTCTTTTTTTCCTTATTCTCATTGTTCATAAAATTTCACATGTGAAAACACATGTGAAATAAAGTAATTTCACATGTGAAATAGGGTGTCTACCTGTCTACACTTATGGGGGTGTCTATAATGAACCTCACCCTATATATATATATATATATATATATATATATATATATGTGTGTGTGTGTGTGTGTGTGTGTGTGTGTGAAAATTCAAATACAAAGGCTTATTTCCGTGCGAAGCGTGCGAAGGTAGGGGAGGCCGACGCATGGCGTTTTCTTTCTAGACGTAGAGGGACATTTTTGTCAATTTAAAGTTTTTAATTAAAATATACGGAGATTACGTCACAGCGTTTCTTCATGCGATTGCGTGATTTGTTGTAAGGTGTTTTATATCGAGTTTCTTCATGCGTCAAAATAAAAACAACATGCGTGATTATAGAGAGTCAATTAATTAAGTTTTTTAACTTACGTTCATGTTTTTTTTGTAAGAGTTTTTCTGTTTGCGTTTTTATTTAATAATTGCGTAATTTTATTTTTTATTTTTTTTATTTTTATTGTTTTGCGTGAATATTATTTTTATTGTGTTTTAATTATATGTCGTTGTGTGGTTTGTTGTGACCTTAATTTTATGAGTTACTTCATGCGAGAAATTACAAGTAAAATGCATAATAATAGAATCTCAAAATTTTCGAACATATGTTCATGTATTTTCAGCTGGTGTCATACACAATTATAGTATGCGTAATAATGTTGTATTTTATTGTTACAATTGCCTATTTTTTAAAGTTGATTTTGTTTTTTTGCAGAATTATTGATAAAGGTTAAGCAGTATTGTTTTAAATTTTACTAGAGTTTTATGTGTTTGCGTGATTTTTTTAATATCTGCGTAATTTTATCGTTTGCGTGATTATTTGTAGTTTGCGTGATTTCTAAGTTCAAATTGTTTTTTTATATATTATTGGTTAGTTTTTTTTTTTTGAATAACCATTTTATATGTGTTTTTTATTTTTAATAATTTGCATAAATTAAAGTAAACATAAACCAACATATGCGTTATTTTTATTAATAGCATACGTTTTTTTAAGTGTAAGACAAGTAGGGTGTGTTCTTTAGAGTGTATGCGTTATTTTCATATCAAATATGCGTTATTTTTATCTATAAAACGAAAGTGTGCGTTATTTATTGGAATACATGTGTTTTTTTTTATTAAGTGTAAGACATTTTTAGTTAGGTTTGTGTTTTTGTGAGTTTTTAAAAGTGTATGCATGATTTTTATTTCAAGTATGCGTTATTTGTTTAAAGGTTAAAGGTTTGCGTTGTTTTATTGTGTTGATGCGTAAATAATTTTTGTGTATGCGTCTTTACATTTAATGTCGAAAAGACTTTAATACCCTTTTTAATGACTCCGCGTTTTTTTTAAATTAATTAAGCGTGTTTTATTTTAGCGTCGTCAGATAAAAAAAAGCCCGCATATGAGCGGCGGAGATTCCTTCGCACGGAAAACGTCCTTTGTACAATAACTTTCCCATATAAATATATATATATATAGGGGAATGAACCATTATTCCAGTTTTAAAGAGATAACCAAATAACATATTCTAGTGGTTAGATCTAAAAGAGAGTGTACGAGATGCATGACACATGTCCTAACTTCTTTCTTTTTTATTTTTTTAATACATATAAGGGTAAAAATGACAAATCACCTAACTCAAAACCCTCACCCCCATTTTTAAAACGGCTATAACTTTATTATCCAACGTCGCTTTTTTATAAAAATTATACTGTTGGACTCGTCGCATTTTTATCTTTGATTCAAATGTGGTCTCGATTTTGAAACTTTTTTACCGAACGTCCGTCTTAATATGTAATGCTACAAAAAGTAGCACTGATGCCTTTATTTTGTAGCACTGGTGCCTTTTTTGTAGCCTTGATGCTAATACAGACGTTTAAAAAATAACTTCAAAAAAATTGGGACCATAACTGAATTAAAGATAAACATGCGATGAGTCTAATGGTATAATGTTTTATTAAAAAACGACAAAAGATGTAAAAGTTATTGACTTTTTAAAAAATGGGAGGGGGTGTTCTTTTGGTTAGGTAAAATGACAACTATACATTCCTATAAAAAGTACCATTGGACAAGTGTCATGCATCTTGTGGCTGGAAATTAGTTATTTCATTATCTCTCTAAGAGTGGTTTAATAGTAGATCACTCACCTATATATATATATATATATATATATATATATATATATAGGGAGAGGATCATTTGAGAACTAATTGATTGAGAGAACTTTTGAGAACCATTTTAAGCCACTAGTTATATTTACATATACCCCCTCCCATGAATTATAGTGGTCCCCGACTGAAATTAGTGGTGGAGATTTAGTTCTCAAAAGTTCTCAAAACAAAAAGTTCTCATTTGAACCTAACCCTATATATATATATATATATATATATATATATATATATATAGGGTTAGGTTCAAATGAGAATCAGTTGGTTTTGAAAACTTTTGGGAACCATTATGAGCCACTAATTTTCAGTTGGGGACCACTCAAATTCATGAGGGGATTTCCTTATATATAACTAGTGGTTCATAATAGTTCTCAAAAGTTTTCAAAACCATTTGGTTCTCAAATGATACTCTCCATATATATATATATATATATATATATATATATATATATATATATATGGGTTAGGTTCAAATGAGAACTTTTTGTTTTGAGAACTTTTGACAACTAAATCTCCACCACTAATTTCAGTTAGGGACCACTACAATTCATTGGAGGGGGGTATATGTAAATATAACTAGTGGCCTAAAATGGTTCTCAAAAGTTCTCTCAACCAATTAGTTCTCAAATGATCCTCTCCCTATATATATATATATATATATATATATATATATATATATATATATATATATATATATATATATATAGGGTTAGGTTCAAATGAGAACTTTTTCTTTAGAGAACTTTTGAGAACTAAATCTCAACCACAAATTTCAGGGGAGGGCACTACAATTCATGGGAGGGTGGATACATGTAAATAAACTTGTGGCTCAAATTAGTTCTTTTTAGTTCTCAAACCAAATTGGTTCTCAAATGATCCTCTCCCTATATATATATCTATATATATAGGGTGAGGTTCATTGTAGACCCCTTAAAAATTGTAGACCCTGTAGACCCTTATATTGTTCTATAAAAAACTGACTAAAATATAAAGCTCATTGCTATTGAGTTTGATTTTTTTTATGCGATAAGCTTTTATAAATAAAAAAGAAAACCTAAAAAGTTGTTGGACACATTAAAATATAATTATTGTTAAAAAATGTTGTAATATTCTATAAAACTCACTAAAACTTATAAAACTCATTGTTGAGTTTTAAAACTCATTGTTGTGTTTAAAACTCACCACAACTTTAAAAATCAATGTTCAATAAAACTCAATGAAAATTATAAAACTCATTACAAATTATAGAACTCACTCTTAAGTTTAAAACTCATTGTTTTTAAAACTCACTGCAACTTTAAAAATCGATGTTCTATAAAACTCACTTGAAAATTATAATTTGAAATTAAGAAAATAATAAATAAAGAATTAACTAGAAACTTTATAAATAAAACCCTAAATTAAAATATAAAGATAGAAATATGACAAAATAAAAAAGTAAAAAAAAAACCAAATTCAACACCAATGAGTTTTATAATTTTCAGTGAGTTTTATAGAACAATATAGGGGTCTACGGGGTCTACACTTTTTAAGGGGTCTACAATGAACCTTTGACTATATATATATATATATATATATATATATATATATATATATATATATATATATATATATAGGGGATGGTTATGGTGAAAACCACTCTAAGTTGGGAAAACTTTCGAAACTCTTTAAAAACGGGGTCAAAATGTTTTTTTTCATTCAATTTTTTTTTATGGTGATTCTTTAGGTTATAGGCTAACCTTAGGTGGAAAAAAATCAAAAAAACGCCCCGACAATTTTTTTAAAAAAAAATCTCAAAAAACAGTTGTTTCATATGTAACCAATATATGTATACAATGTTACATATGTAACAAGACCATTTTTTGTCATTTTTAAAAAAAAAACCCCGAGGCATTTTTTTTTATTTTTTTTCCACCTATGGGTAGCCTATAACCTAAAGAATCACCATAAAAATTTTTAATGAAAAAACAAACTTTTTGACCCCGTTTTTGAAGAGTTTTGAAAGTTTTTCTAACTCGAAGTGGTTTTCATTTTTCCCTTCCTCTCTCTCTCTCTCTCTCTATATATATATATATATATATATATATATATATATATATATATATATATATATAGGGTGAGGTTCATTGTAGACACTTTTACATGTGAAATAGCGTTTTTTCACATGTGAAATGCTCTGAACAATTAGAAAAAGGAAAAAATGAAATTATCACAACCACTAGATCAAGAGATCTAATGGTGAAAAAGGGTGTCTACATGTCTACACTTATGAGGATGTCTACAATGAACTTTTCACTATATATATATATATATATATAGGTAAAAGATCCGTGTAGACCCCTTATTTTTTGTAGACCCCGTAGACCCCTTATAAAACTCAATAAAACTCATTAAAACTCACTAAAAATAAAACTCAGTTTTGTTAATTTAGTTTTTTTTATTTGCGATAAGCTTTTAAGAACAAAAAAAGACAATTAAAAAAAAAAGAAAAACGAAAAACATTAAAAATTGAACATTTTAAGACAATGAGTTTTAAAAATCAATGAGTTTAAAACTCAATAAACTCAATAAAACTCAGTGTTGCGATTAAAACTCATTATTTTAAAACTCATTGTCTTAAAATGTTCGATTTTTAATGTTTTTTGTTTTTTTTTAATTTATTTATTTATTTTTTTGGTTCTTAAAAGCTTATCGTAATAAAAAAAACCAAATTTACAACACTGAGTTTTATTTTTATTGAGTTTTATAGGGGTCTACGGGGTCTACAAAATTTAAGGGGTCTACACGAACCCTTCCCTATATATATATATATATATATATATATATATATATATTATATATATATATATATATAAATATAATAAAAATAAATTGGAAAGGAATATTAGGGTTTATAGTATTTAAAGTTTTGTCGCACAACTTTATTTAAGTTTACATTTTCTATCTCAGGAATAGTATAAGTTTTCAACTCTTAGACTTTGGCCACCATATTTTTTAGTTATATATTTTGATCACGAAACTATTAAATATTTACATTTTATACCCATTAACATTTTCACTTTCGTTTTTAGTATACTTTTTATACTTTTTACTTTGAGCACAAAACTTTTAGAATTTTACGTTTTATATCCCTTAACTTTTATACTTTCGTTTTTTAGTATATTTTTAGAGATTCGACATTGGCCATGACTTTCTTTATAGTTTTATATCAATCTTGTGTATATATATGTATGTATATATATATATATATATATATATATATATAACAATTTAAATTGAAAAGGAATAGGGAACTTTTTGGTTTTCAAACTTTGACCATACAGTTTGATATTTTTACATTTTCTACTCTCTTACTTTTTAAACCTTTTTTCTTTTGTTTTCAAGCTTTGGCCATAAAAGCTTAACATTTTTACATTTTCTACTCTCTAACTTTTAAACTTTTTTTTTATTTTAGTTTTGTTGTCTTCTACTTTAACTACGAAACTTTTAGAATTTTACGTTTTATACCCCTTCAGTTTAAAACTTCTGTTTTTATTGTTTTTATTTTTTTATATTTTAGCCACGAAACTTTTATAGTTTTACGTTTTATACTCCATAAATTCACTTTTTTTTTAAAATTTTTTTATTTAATGAGAGTGTTCGACTTTGATCACGACATTTTTATAGTTTTATTAGCTGACTTTTACGTTTATACTCCTTAAGTTTTCTACTTTCGTTTTTTATTATACTTTTATAGTTTTATACTTTCACTACAAACTTTTAGACTCTTACGATTTATACCACTTAACTTTTCTACTTTCTTTATTATTATATTTTTAGTGTTTTTGGTTTTGGTCACGACTTTTTTTATAGTGTTATATATTGACCACATTAAAACCAATGGCGGATCCAGAACAAAATTTTAGGGAACACGGTCAAATTTTTTTTAACCATAACTTATATTGCAAAACAAAAATTTTATCGATAATTTACACAATGTAAAGTTAAATACGTACCTAAAAGATGTTTCCTCTTCGGTTTTTAAACGCTTGGAATCGAGCCATCACATCTTCCTCTTTTACTTTAAGAAAACTTTCTTTTTCCACCGCACAAAGTAGAGCGTTGTTCAAAAACTCATCACCCATTCGATTACGTAAATCCGTCTTGATAAGCTTCATCTTTGAAAAGCATCTTTCAACTGTTGTCGTTGCAACCGGTAAAACCAATGCCAACTTTAATACCCGATAAACCAAAGGAAATGTCTTATGGGTTCCGGTTTCCACCATTGCACGAGCAAGATTAGTTATTCCACCCAAATTTTTAAATTTATCATTTACCTTAACGGTGTGATAAAATACCGTAAGATCTCCCAAAAGACAACCTCTTTCACCGTTACTAAAATCATTCGGATACATCTCTGAAAATGCCACTATCTTAGATGTATCGAACTTAGAAAATGATTCACAAGGATTTAAACCCGACATATTTTCTAGCAAAGTAGTTGAAACCTCATTAAACTGATAAGTAAACGGGTGGCGCGCCGCGAAACGCGAATGGGTCACCATCTTGTAAATATATATCGACAAATCGTATAATTAAGGGTGAGTCAACTTTTAATATTATAGCTACAAATATATTATTATATCAAGATAAATAGGAAATCAACTTTAGCCATTCAATTTCTATTACAATCTACATAGCAAAGTCTACATATGAGTTGATGGGGATATAGCTAAAAGTCACCTATCAATACAGCCAATTAATTTAGAAAGCTTGCAGGACAATTTCATAATTTTCTTAAAACTATTAAAAATAAAGTTGGGGAAGACAATGATTGGATTTTGAGGTGGAGAGTTGTTTTCCCTTGTTGAAATAATCTCCGACCGCGTGAAGGTGTTTTCGTTGTTACATTTACGCATGTAGAAACTCCTGCTGCCTATGTCTCCGATCATGTGTGACTTATCCAAACCTATAGACAACATGAAACTATATATCAAGTGTAATAATTATACATGATAAAATAACATTAGACATGTTATATTAAGAGTCTATTTGGTATAGGGTAATAGAATGAACGGGGAATGGAATGAGCAAAGGAATGGAATGGTCGCGAGAATGAAATAGATCATTACCATTTCATTGTCATGTTTGGTTACTATGTGAGAATAAAATAAATCGTTGTTTCGCGTTGTTTGATTGTTACAATAAACGCAGTAATCGAATAGAATTTTACTAATATTTCCATTTAATATTAGTATATATTTTTTAATATTTTTATTTTCTAATGTTTTAATTTTTATTAATTTATTTTTATAAATAATTTAATTTATATTTTTTAATTTATTTCTTTTTATTTTTTCTAATTTACCTTTATTATTATTATTATTTTTTTGTTTTAGTTTATTGTTTTATTTTTATTTTTTTTATTTATATTTTTCCCTTATATTTTTTTTGTTTTATTTTTTTTATTTTATTCTTAACTTTTTTTCCAAAAATAACTAAAGAAGAAAATCTAAATGGAAATCAAAATTTCATTCATTTCTTGAGGGAATCGAAGAAAAACATCTCTCTCTTATGGAATGAAAATCTTTAAAAATGGAAGGAATCTCATTCCTTATGTAATGGTCCATTCCATTTCAATGTGCAACCAAACATGTAATGTTTCATTTCCACGTAATGACTCATTCCATTTCACCATTCATTTTTGCATACCAAACGCTACCTAATAATTTAATAGAATCAACTTGTGATAAGAACCAATTAAGTAATTATTCTTCTAGATAAACAAATAAACTAAAGAAACAAGAAAACTTCCATAAATTTTGTGAGTTTAAATCTACATAAAAAAGCAGTCAAATGACTAATCACTTATACTATTTTACTTATATGATTTTATTCAAGACGAATTTAAAATATTTTAGAATACCATTCGAAGAAGTCAAGAAGAAAAGCATCAACAAGAAATAGTACGTCTTGAGATACATATGAGCATGGTCGCATACCTAAATTAGTCGGCTAGTCGCATATATACATGAATCAATTGTCATGAACCAACTTTTGATTGTGTAATGCAAACTTTAGATGCCAAAATGAAGATAAACCTGTAAACATAGTAAGTTTATCTATACTATATTATGATACATGATTTGAAAATGACGGAATTGTCGTTTTATATTAAATTTATACGAGTTTAAAGAGCAAAATTGTTTTTATTAAGTATGTGATCAGTAAATACAAAACACGTAATTGAATAAGCAATTAATAACGAAATTCATTTTAAAAACTAATTATGTTAACACTCAGTTAGTAGTTTACTAAATTTTCTAAATCATTTTTATTTTAGACGGTATTATATTTATTTTATTTTATGAACTTTCATTAACATTGAAATCTTTATGATATTTTATCAATTAATTATCAAATATTTTACGAGGGTCTATATTAGTGTGTTGTGTTCCTGTCGTATCACACCTGTATCCCACTAGTTTAATACAATGACACCCCCAACAACTAAGATTGTGAATGTAATATCTAGTCGGGATTATTTTTTGTTTGATTTATGTACATTTATTGATCTATATATAATATAAAAGATTGTTAGCTAGATGGTGTGAAAACTACAATCGATAATGGTCCGTCTTAATATTAATGATCGATCATTAATTATAAGTGGGACGTAATAGCTGACCCTTAGAAGATTTTAGCACACTACATGATGCTCGCATGGTGGCTCAACTAGGATCTCTGGCACCGTCGTTTGGGCCACCCAGGTTCGGACCTTTTATGTGTTTTAAAAAAATCAGTGTTCTATCTTTTTTAAAAACCCTCTCATAACCATTTGTGTCAATCATGTGTGCTTGGCAAACAAATAAAACTCTCATTTTCTAAGTCAATGTCCACTACTCTTCTTCTTTTTAACATACCACATAGTGACCTCTGGATATCTCCGGTATCTAGTGTTGGAGGCCATCGCTACTGTATCTTATTTTTGGATGATTATTCCAACATTCTCTGGACATTTCCATTAATTAATAAATCTCAAGTTTTTTTTTTCATTTTTCTTAATCTAAATCGTCTAACCCAAACTCAAATGCAAACGAAACACAAAATGCTTTCAATGCGATAACGAAACCGAATACAATAACAAATAGTTCTATAACTTTTGCTCTCAACATGATTTTTCGGTTCTCGTGCCCCACATGTTATCTCAGAACGGTAAAGTTGAACACAAGATTCACTCAATCAATAATATTGTTCGAACACTTCTCACCCAAGCCTCCATTCCGGCCAACTTCTGGCACCACGCGTTCAAGATGTCCACCTACCTCCTAAACATTTTCCCAAACAAAACCAAAAATAACCACACCCCAACTTCTATACTTTACCATAAACAACCCACCTACTATCAACTTCGTGTCTTTGGCTACCTTTCCTACCCCTTACTCCCTTCCACATCCATAAACAAACTTCAAAAACTGCTCATCCCCTTGTGTGTTCCTCGGGTACCCCTCCAACCATAGGGGGTACAAGGTTATGACCTTTCCTCCTATAAAATTATGATCTCACGCCATGTTCTTTTTAATGAAACCGTTTTCCCATTCTCTAACACACATACTCCCTTACCCTCTTACGAGTTTCTTTACTATAATCTGTTGTCTGATCCACGTCCCCTTATATGGGACTATATCTCTACCTCTTCCCCATCCCCACCATCAGTCGTGCCTCCTATGGACACCCACCTTTGTCCCCCGTCCACTCCCTCCCGGCCACCTTACCCTACAACCACCTCATCACCTACCCTACTATTCGCACATATGGCCGACGACCTAGTGGTGCAACACCGTCGACCCTATCCTTACTACTACACCTAACACCACCACCTTCCCTAACCACTCCTACACCGCCTCCGCCACCTCCTCACCCACTTGTACCATGACCACCTAGAGAATGTCCGGAATCTCCAAACTAAAACAGTCCTTCAACCTCCACACCTCCACACACATCGAACCCTTACCTATAAGCCCATCAGAAGCCTTAGCCAACCCAGTTTGGAACCATGCCATGACGGATGAGTTTAATGCTCCGACAATAAGACTTGGAAACTTATACCTAGGACTCATAACATGAATGTTATTCGATGTATGTGGTTGTTCAAACATAAGTTGAAAGCCGATGGTTCTCTTGAGCACTATAAAGCGCGGTTAGTTTGTGATGACAGGTCTCAGCAAGTGGGGGTGGATTGTGATGAAACTTTCAGTTCGATGGTGAAGCTGGCCACCATACGCACTGTACTCAGTTTGGCTCTTCACCATAATTGAGATATTAGTCAACTTGACGTGAAGAATGCATTTCTTCATGATAATCTTTATGGTCTTCATGCATTAGCCCATGGTTTGCCGAGACTCATCATATCCCAATCATGTTTGTCGACTAATGCGTTTTCTATATTAGTTAAAGCAGGCTCCTCATGCTTCGTACCAAAGGTTCACTGACTATGTCACTACTTTGGGCTTTAGACATAGTGCACGTGATCATTTTCTATATGTGTATCGGCATAGCACATACACTACGTATCTTCTACTCTACATGGATGACATTATTCTCACTACATCTTCTTTTATGCTAAAGACTCATCTTATGGCTCGACTTTCTCACGAGTTTGCTATGAAAGATCCTGGGCCCCCCATTTATTTTCTCGGCATTTATGTTACTCATGACCCCTCAGGCATGTTCCTATATTGGCAAAAGTATGGATTAGACATTCTGATGCATGCTAAAATGTCGGATTGCAACCATGTTCACACTCGGGTTGACACCGCTGGAAAGCTTAGCGCAAATGAAGGGGATATATTTGATCATCATATCCTGTACATGAGTCTTACTGGGTGATACGTAGCATCTAATACACATAATTAAATAAATAAATTCCCACATTTAAATATGTTTTTAATTGAAAATTACGAGAATTGGTGCTTAAATGATTTATATTTAAATATTAGATGATTTGGTGGATCGTTTGTTATTATTTGATAAATATTTAAAGGTCACATTTAATTTTATTTCCAATTGAGGAAATTATGCAAATTAGATTATTATTTTAGAAATTATAATAGATATGGTGTTTAATTGTTTTTATTTATGAATTTTAGGTAATTAGATGGTACACGGTGAATTTAGAAGAAAACCGCAATTTACGAAAGCGGATATCTAGTCCAGATGCAAAAGATATGGAGAAAATAAAAATAAATAAATAAATCAGCAGCCCAACAAAAATCTCCTGATTTGTGCAGCCCACTAGCCCAGTCTTCTTCAGCAGCCAGGAGCATTAAGCAGAAGCCCAGCGAAGCCCAAGTACCCAGCGCATTAAATTAAAAAAAATCGTACGTCCCTGTAATCAAAACCCGACCTCTTGATTCACAGACCAGGGTCCAAGCCACCAGGACAAAAGCTGATATTGCTTTATATCTGGTTCAAATTCATTTTATCTTTGTAACTAGGCCCAGATCCAGCCCAGCGACCTGATGAAAATCAACACTCGTTTTTCCACCTACTTAAGCGGATAGCAACTGCATTTCTTCATTCTTAAGCCCCGAAAAATCCTAGAAAAAACTCCAAAAACATTCTGGAAACATCAAGGAGGATCAAGGGGGTCAAGATTCAAGCTTTGGAGGCTAAATATTAGAGATTTTGAAGAAATTTTCGGTTTGGAAATCATCTAACTCTTTATTTTCTCCATTTGTTCTTGTTTCTTGAAGATGAATGTTTCCAAAATTGAAACTTTATTGTTGATAATCATGATTCTTGGTTGATTTCATCTTGTATCATCTAGATTAGACAAATTTAGATCATTATGAATTTATGACCCATTCGGTTTGACTTTTTGCTATGAACACGTGAAAATTGCTTGGATAATGATTTGAAATTATTTATGATGATTTTGTATGCTGATTTGGTTTTTGTTAATGATGGATAATGTGGATTAATTGCCATATTTAGTAGAACTACTAGTATGTGTTGATTTATTATTGTTAACCGGTTGACTTTTATTGGTCAAACGTTTGATGCTTGATAGGAGAACTCCTACTTGATGGGTTTGTCATTGATTTGGGGATGTTTTAGTGAACATCCTTGTGGAAAAGGTTTGACCAAATCATTTCACTTGCTAAACGCTTAGGTTAGCATTGTTTAATAGGGTAGATTCGTCGCGACTGTGGGTTTCGATCTTATTTATTCGTGTTAGTCGGTTTCTAGGTCATAGACTATTTTGAATCATCATCATTGCTTGTTTTAGGTACTGTATAGAGAGACCCCTCGCACAGTTACCCATTTCATGTAGGATTAGTTTGCTTTGACCGAAGTAGCTTATTCGTTCGGCAGTTTTCACAGCTAGGCTATCCGTGTTTTAGTTAGGATTTCCGAATTATTTGGGATGTTTCTATAGTTCCAGTTAGTCGGTTTTTCCTCATTAGGTGATAGCATTCATGGTATTAGTCATTCTGAGGGTCTTAGTGGTTCTAGAGGAGTCTAGTCTAGGTGATGCATTCCCTTTTCTGATTTTCATTCCGTGTTATCGGTTTCTAGTTGTTTTTTGTCGATTTTTCTATTCTGCTTAGTTTTCAGCTTTATTTCACAAATTCATATCATCGGTTAAAAATTAGCATCAGTTCAGTATCGGGAGACTGCAGAGCGTCCACGGATTGATATCCGATTCTTACAAATACTATACTGCATACGACGGGTGCACTGCCCTGGTGTGTAGTTTGGTCATTTGGTATTAACCATTTAAAACTTGACCGATTTTTTATATACACAAACGTACACATCACTGGGGCACTCCAATATTTGACGTTCACCAGACCTAATATCTCCTATACCGTGCAACAAATCTGCATGTTCATACACGTTCTGCGGGTCAATCATTTCCATGCATTGAAACACATCTTGTGGTATATTAAGGGTATTATCTCTATGGGAGGGATATGCGCGATGGGCCTATAATTCTCTGGTCACTTACACAGATGTCGATTGTGCTGGTTGCCCGAAACTTGGCGTTCTACTTCAGGCTATTGTCTCTACTTTGAAGACAACCTCATCTCCTGGTATTCTAAACGGAAATCCATGGTGTCTCGTTCTAGTGCCGAAGCTGAATACCGCGAGGTCGTAAATCTGGTAGCGGGAATTTGTTGGCTCTGCAACCTGCTTCTTGAGCTTGGAAGTCCTCCCCGACGCACATCTCTTATTTACGTTGATAACATTAGTGCCATTTACATGTTTGGGAACCCAATACAACATCAACGCACTAAACATATAGAGATTGATACTCACTTTGTTTGCGAAAAGGTACAACGAGGTCTCATTCGGGTTCTTCATGTTCCATCTCGCTACCAGCTCGCGGACATCTTCACGAAGGGTCTGCCGAGAGTTATGTTTAAAGAATTCCGTACCAGTCTAAGCATCCAGAATCCATCCCCTTAAACTGAGGGGGTATACTAGACTAGACATATCTGTTTATGTAAATATCGATACTATAGGGGTATTGAATG
The DNA here is from genome assembly GCA_039602395.1 of Deinandra increscens subsp. villosa. Lineage (NCBI taxonomy): Eukaryota > Viridiplantae > Streptophyta > Magnoliopsida > Asterales > Asteraceae > Deinandra > Deinandra increscens. Next base: position 14,469,623 of record JBCNJP010000003.1, read on the forward strand.
TATGTTTTTTTTAACGGCGTTTGGAACTACTCCCCAAATCTCCCAATTACCCAAGTGAGCCATCCTGAGACGGGATTGCAACCGTCCATACTGATTTTGAAACTCACCACTAGAGAAAAACCCCCTTGAGTCAGGTTTGAACTTGAGGCCTCAAGGTCCCCAAGCTCTAACCTTCATCCCCATACCATTGGGACAAATGCCCATTGGTTATTGAATGTAAGTAGTATCGTAGCCCTATACATCCCCTACACTCCCCGCATTTTTTAAGTTTGATACATCTTCCATACTTTTTCAACCCCACACTTTTTTTTCTTAATATTATTTTATTCACTCCATATTAATTTTAAAATAAAACAAAAGTAAACTACTACAACCGAAATAAAACATACATATTTTTAAATAAAAGAAAAAATATATTTCCTAAAAAAATTACGTTTCATAAAATAAAAAGTAACTGAAATAATAAATCTAAAACAAATAAAATAAAATTAAAATCTAAAAAAATACATATTCAAAAATAAAAAATTACATTAAGAAGAAAATGTTTTACAAGGTGCCAAGGGGCAAAATTGTCTTATATATTGCTTAGCTGAGAATGAGGAGGGGACACATAATTCATATGGGAGTCATATTCTAATGGGAGAAGTTCAAATGAGAAATTCATTTTGGATAAGATGGATAAAAATGAAATCTAGCCATTGGATCTTGATCTAATAAAAAAAGGAAAGAAAGGGGTATTTTAGTCTTAGCCACTTTTGTTGACTTTTTATCTACTTCCCCCATTTTTTTAAACATTCATAACTTTTACATACGACATTATTTAAAAAAAATTACACCATAAAAACGAGCGTTTTTTATCTTTAAAACGCGTAGAGTGTTGCTATATAAAAAAAATCACCCCTTTAGATTTTTGACACAATGTTCAAATTATTGTGTTATTGTGTCAAAATGTTTAGATCATTGTGTCATTGTTTCATTGTGTCAAAAGTATATATATATTGTGTTGCTATATATAAAATTTAAAAAATTACTCTTTCGGTTTTTAACACAATGATCTGAACATTTTGACACAATATGACACAATGATCTGAGCATTTTGACACAACGACATAATGACACAATGATCTGAACATATTGATACAACGAAAGAGTAATTTTTTTAAAAATTTTTATATACCAACACTATACGCGTTTTAAAGATAAAAAAAGCTCGTTTTTATGGTGTATTTTTTTTAAAAAAAATAATATCGTATAAGAGTTATGAATGTTTAAAAAATGGGAAGAATTTGATAAAAAGTCAAAAATACTTTTCCTTTTTTTCATTTTCTTTACTTTTTCTCTCTAATTTACCCAGAAAAATTTTAAGCTATAGATCTTCATTAAATTAAAGATTTAATGACTATTATTCCTCTTTATCCTTCTTATTTAAACTAAACTTCTCACAATAACCCCACCCACATTCTAATAACTAGACTACCATTAATTCACTTAGTTTGGTATGTTAATAATGGTAATGAACCAACACCCAAGGAAGGATCATGAGCGTGCAATCCAAGGGAAAACGTTAGCTACATGGTGGGAATCAAATATTTTCTCACGCGTCGGTACAAGAAATTCACCTTTTAGTGATGACACTTTTCGCAACGATCAGTTTATCCACATGCGCAAGGGCGGATTGATAAATGCCTGAGCGGAGAAAAGGCCCTCGCTGAAATCAGGATTGAATAAGGCTTGGGGGGGGGGGTGGTGGTTTGGCCCCCACTCAGGGGCTGTTTGGTTTACCTCTTAATGAGGTCTGAATGGTAAATTGTCTGAATCGCACAGATACAGACTGTTTGTTTGGAACATCTGAATGGTAAAAATGTCTGAATCGCTAAGAGATTTACCTTAAAAAATGTCTTATTCATCCAGTCTTCTACACAAGTCTTTACCATCCAGACACTTATTAATCCAGTACTTAATGAAACAGATTGAACCAAACAGCCCCTCAGTGACTCAACCTCATATCAGATCCCACGATTATTGTTCAAAATGGACCAAAAATTAATAGGCCCCTTCACATTTTATTTTATAGGCCCCTTAGTCCTCACCACTGACCATTTTTCTCAAGGCCCAATTGGCAGCACAAACCCCAGGTTCTTGAGTAGTTCAACTTCCTACAATATTGATTGACCATCCCTATTTTTCTTATTGCTGCTGTTAGTAAGTCAAAACAACCTCCAAATCAATATCGAAATCACAATTCAAAAGCAAAATCGAGCTGTTATTTACCACTGAAACACCCCTTCTCTATTATTTACCACTTCAAGCTATTTTGAATTAGGATTTGAGCTAATCGGTAATTCTTCTTTAATTTTTGATTCAGGGTTTAGAAATATATAATATATTCCTGTCTAATTTTTTTTATATATCTGTCACTTATGTGATTGTTTTATTTTAGATTTTAGATACCATTGAAGGTTGAAAGTAAATAAAATTGTTATCAGTTGATTTTATTAGGGAGGGGGGAGTGGTAGGATTTTTAGGATTTTGAAGAATGGGTTGTAACCAATAGGAGGGTGCCACGCAGGAAAGAGAAAAAGAAAGAATTTTGAAGAATTTTGAAGGATTTTGGGAGGGAGTGGTGAGGATTATGAAGAATTGTATGTTCGGCAGGGGTCCAGGTGACACGTGCCGCTCGACCCGAAACATTTTGTTGAGTTTCGGGTACGGTTTCATCATCATCATCGTCGTCGGCTTCGTGATGGGGTTGTTGGTATTGTTGTTGGTTGACGAAATGTTGATGCTCCCGAAATTGTTGGACATTATCTTCATCTTCGTCGTCGTCGTCGTCGTCTTCATGATGGGGGTCACGGTATTGGTCACTAAATTGTCGGCTTTGGTATTGTTGTTGGTGGACGAAATTTTGGTATTGGCTCGATTCGGGTAAGACGAATCGTCCGGGTTCGATTTGAATCGGCATACCCGGAGAAGGTGGGTAGGAAGGGTAGTTCATCGGGTTTGAAGATGGTGGTGGCATCGAGTCTCTTTGTTGTTGCGGGTTTAACGAACGAGGTCGTATTTTTTTCTTGGCTTGACCCTTTGAAGAGCTCGGGTTTGATCGATCCATTGTTTGAGTGAAAGAGTTTGATTATGGTAGTGGTAGAAATGGTGTAGAAGAGAGAGTAGAAGAGAGTGTAGAAGAGAAGAGTGAAATGGTGTAGAAGAGAAGAGTGAAAGAGTTTGATTATATAAAAAAAAATTAATTTTTTTTTTTTTTTAAGTTCCCGACCGTTCAACGGTCGAAATTCTTGAAACCCTCACAAATCAACCAGCGGCGAGAAGTAGATTTCGTTCCATGCTTTCGCCGAAGCCGCTAGACCGGCGGCGGTGTTTGCCGCCGAAGTTTCCGGCGCCGCGGCGTCCATGCCGCCCACTCCGTCCCCCCTTAAATGCTTAGTTTCTAATTTATACCGTATTTTCTTGTATCTTTTATGTTTATGAGCTATTGTTGATTTGTTATTCTTATGCCATTTTTTACTTCCTAGACCTCCTTCTTCACACCAAGATATCATCTTTCAAGCCGGTTTAAGTCCCTTACCTGAGCTCCCAAGCAATTGTTATGCACACCTAAAGGTTATATGTTTTAGATGCGTTAGCTTTATCGCTTTAGGTTCGGTTAACTTTAGCATATTTAGTCTAAAATTTCAATTTTGGACTGGTACATTTTGGCATATATGACAAGTTTACACACGTTGATTTTTCTCCACGCTGACGAAAAATTATGGATCCGTCATTGGCTATTACTATAATCTTAAAACTTAATTTTTTTACTTTAACATCAAATACACCTCAAAAGGAAATACACATGACATCAAGTCGTCATGCTGGGAAGACGGGCAACAAGCTGCGCCACCAACCCTTTTTAAATAGCAAAACCTAGACGTATAAAGACAAAGTTCTTCATTCTAAAGTTTGCACTATTCCCGTGTATGACTCATTGGATCCGTTTCAGCGTGGCCACCGCCTCCGATTCAAGATGACCGAAGGTATCAAACGCGAAGGGAACAAACACATGTTGATTTTCAATACACGCTTTCTCGTGTTTGTTCACCTACCCAGCAGCCGCAGCCGCTTGGCCAGCATTGAAGGTACTGGCTCTCAGCCACACAAGATGAGAGATCCCTGTAAGATCGATGCAAGCATGCTTCCCATTCTGCCATCCAAAGACGAGAACGTCGGCTGTTCTGAGAGTTGAACGACCATCCGAGGGATCAGACAGAAAATTAACAGAGGCTTCCTTCTTGGCCGAGATCCCCGCCCGTTTGAAGATGTCGAAAAGAACGTCCCAAACCGTGTCATGTCTGTATTTAAACCCAGGGAGCTCTTTGCAGTGGACGGCATGCTCTCCGATCAACGAGTCCATGCACGCCTTGTTGCAGACGGGGCATTTTTCGTCCATGGGAAACAGGGGAATCATGAGCCTGTATTTGAGGATCGCCCTGTACTCAATGGGCGACATGTGCTGCCCCAACCCATCAATGGGGAGAGCGTGGAGAAAATTTTGCGCATGTGGTTGTCATAGGCATTCCCAAACAGCTTTTTGTCTGACTGTCATCTCATAGGTAGTTTCCATCTCAAGCATGTTTTTACTAAAGATGGCACTCGCCAAAACTTGTTGGGCTTTTGGATTAGTTTAACATTATTTTTAACCAGATATTATCTTTTTTAATCCTTTTTCTCTATACTACATTATTTAGTTTTTGAGATCGGTTGTCCCAAATTGAGTACCATCAAGAATTAGCTCTTCATGCACTTTATCAAGCCCCCAGGCAATATTAAGGGTGTAATCACTAATTCAGTATCACAAAACCCTATCATGCTTCCATTACATACGGCAATAGACAAACCATTTCATGATATTTTTTATGATGTCGATCTAGAAGAATCTGACCCGAGCCCGTTCAGAAATCTAAGACCCGTCCCCACCGGATTAAGATTTTAATCTATCTATTAATTTAATAGTTTTACTTTTATTTAATAGTTTCCTTTTTTGACTTTGTTTTCTTGTCTTTGTTTAGCTTATGTTTGCCCTGCTGCCGGATAATTCTGGATCCGCCAATGTACATGCGACAACAAATTACGTTGAACGTGTTAGCATCCAAACATTATTATGTTATGTTAATTTGATAGCCTCTAGAGTTTGTTCTAACCTTAATAAATAAATGATCAATTTGAACAAAATAATTCAAGATTGGTAGCACAACATGACTCGAATGTAGATTATGTTTGTGCGAGCCTATTTTCATAAGGTTCAAACCCCTATAAAATACTAAAAAAAGTGTTACGATTTGACAAACTCTTGATAAATCCAAGCACATCTTACATTCTAATTTTTTTGAACAACGATTTCTCAGTCGAACCTGATGCTCAGCCCACCACGATGACTCAGTGTCTCTGAGAGTGTCTCAAGTCTGCGGGTGCGAGCGAGTCAGGACACCACCTCCTTGCCCCAGTTCGGGGGAAACCCGGCCTGCGAGCAGCCACCGGTAAAACCCCCTCCCCAAAGATTCGAACCTGGGTCGCTAAAAGCTTCCCAAGCCCAAAGAGCTTTGAGGGTACCAAAGAAACAAATAATGTCATTAGTGAGGTTTGAACTTGAGTCTCTAGAAACTCAAGCCAAAGCCCCAACCAACTCCACTAGATGCTATTGGTACATCTTACATTCTTACATAACTAATTTTGACTCTATTCGCTTTGAATTTTGAGTTTTGATATCCGATTTGGATACCGAACACCCCTTAATCGGGTGCACACTATATATAACTATTTACACGGTTATCATGCTTCTCTGTTTCAAATTGATTATGTATTCATCATGTCTATTTGTGTGTGTGATGTGTTTATGTTATGGTGAGGTGGATGTGAAAAAGAATATAATAATATATTAAGCAAGAAACTTACGTTGAAGACTGAAATAAGATTGGTGCAACTCAAAGGTTGAAAGATGGAGTTGAGGACTCCTGCCTTCTGAACTGTATTGTTTCTTAATTATCTCCATTGTCTCCTCCACACTTGACCCTAGTTTTAACATTGTACGGACGGGTCCAGGGCTTCCCTCAACTGTTACATTCACCACCACCTTTCTATCTTTATCTTTATTGTAACCCTACATATATATTTTTACAAAATATCACTGTTCCTAGCTACTCAGTGATGAATATAATAGTAATCAGACTGGTTTTTATATTAAATATAATTTAATGCATGTAATAAACAAATGGTAAGTTTTGCCTAAGCGATGTGATGACTGATGAGTGATGAGGATGTTGTATGCATACAAGTCGTTTTTTAGTAAAGTTTAAATTCAATTTGATATATGTTTGTGCTTATATTACTTGTATATTGGGAGTCACACTCCAAGTTTGAATAAAATTTACATTAAAACATCCATAAAAATAGAACTTTGGCAACGGCATATACGAATGTTTTTTTTTTAAATGTCATATTTTAAAAGCTATAAAATAAAAGCAAAAGAAAAATAATTTTGATTCCACATTAATTTACATTTATTAAAATATTTATCGCTTATTTAGTTTAACAGATTAACCATTGTGGGTTCACCCCAATGGTACCCAGGAGACCACCAGCAATGAGAGGTCATCAGCTCGTGGTCCGGCGTTCGCGTTGAGGGAAATTTTACCCAGTTGCTTGGGGTTTTATCTAATGGTGTTGGTGTGGGTTCGAGTCTTAATAAACGGAAAGACACGATGATACGTGACCACCACTAGATATGATCTCGACTCAAATTTAGCCTTTAAAAAAAGTTCAAAGAATTGTACTTAATTACTATACGATTTATAAGTTGTAACTATTTAACCTCTTAAAATTTTATAAAATTATATTTTTATCTTCTTTATATGTATTATAATAATGTAGTTTAGACATATGATTAATCGTAATAATAAACATACAAAATATAAATACAATCAAATAGTTAATAATCAATAAACATTCAAATATAGTTAAGTACTGGGAACAGAATCACGCTTCATAATTACCTATCACGTAGATAATTACGTGATTGGATACCTATGGAAATGATCAATTGATCAATAACTAGTTTAATATTTAACTTTTTTAGGAACCATGGTGACCCGTTTGAAATATAAGGGGGGTCATAGAGGTTGTCGGTGTTCCATCAAAATTTACGGGCAATAACTTTCAGCCCAAGCCTTTTTAAAGGGTGATTTTTGTTTATTATTATATATTTATTTTGGCATAGTTCGATAACGGTTTTCAAGGGCCCATTCGTCAGAAAAGGCCAAACAAACATGCTTCCCCATGACAAAGAACTAATTTGTATCGTAAAATGTTTTCATCAAGAATGCTATTGATTTGTATTCTTTGTATAACAACCGGATATTGGACCATAAGATTGTAGATTATATTAAGTTTACTATTGTAGCCCACAGGCCCGGTTAAGGTTAACTAGGGTTTAATATTTTCTATATATATATTGTAATCATAGTTATGAATGAAATCAATTCAGTCTTTCATTATCTTTCATGGTAATCAGAGCCAAGATCCTTGAAACCTTATAATCTTTTCGCTCTAATCGTCAACATCAGGTTCAAACCCTAGACAGGGCAGTGTGCCGCCACCGCCGCCGCCCTATCCCGACTTTGTTTTTTTTCTTTCATATTAGTTTCTTCGTTTTTTCTGAATAAAGCCTCGTTTTCGATTCAAGTTTCCAACCGCTACTCTCAACGATTTGTTACCATAAAAAATTCATGTCGTTGATTATAAAAAAATTTGCCGCATCATGTTCGTTCGTCTTCTGAGAATTGAATTGCATACCTTTATACTTCGGAAATTCAATTTAGATTGAAAAAAAAACAAATTCAGTATCTTTGTCATCATAATTTAAGAAGTTCTTTGAGTTGCTAATTTTATTGGCTAAGTCTTTGAGAAGTTCAAACACCATTTAGTTGGTGATTTTATCGGCTATTTTCATCCATTGCAATCATTATCAGCGTAATTTATGAATTACGTTAATTATTTGCATCTGTTTCAACCGTCAACGCCATAATCCGTCAAGTTGCTCCTTGCGGTCGCACCGGTGATTTTTTTTCCTTCTGTTTTTTATTATCGTCGACGACTTCGGTCCGTCGCTTTTTGGGTTTCGACCCTCTGCCGCGTTTCCTGCTGGATTACGATCCGCCCCGCGCCGCCATATTAGTTGTTTTTTCATTCAGCCGCTTATTGGACTACGGTCCCCCGCCAGACGGCTAGATTAGTTAGTTTTTTACCGAACCGTCATTGCATGGTATGCCTCTTGTACGATTATGAGTTCTATTGTTGAAGACTTTGAAGGTTACGGATGGCAAAATTCAAGGATACTATGGATGACAAACTCAAGCAAAATCACAAAGTTGTTGGCAAAAGTTGGATTTCAGAATCGATCGTAGCATGTTTATGTTTTTATTGTGTTTATGGTTTTTATTTTTCAGTCTTAGCATCCGGTTTCCTTCCGCTATGACTGAGGGGGAGTATTGGACCATAAGATTATAGATTATATTAAGTTTACTATTGTAGCCCACGGGCCCGGTTAAGGTTAACTAGGGTTTAATATTTTCTATATATATATATTGTAATCTTAGTTATGAATAAAATCAATTCAGTCTTTCATTATCTTTCACCGGACTCCTTATTCTAAACACATATTTTTGTTTTCAAAATCTATAACTCTAGGGATTTGTATTCTTTGTTTGTTGTTTGTTAAGTAGTAGGGGTTGTAAGCGAAAATGATTTTTTGCGCATTGTTCATAAACCGTTTAGCGAGAAGTTCGTTTACGTTTGTTCATTTATAAATGAATGAACACGAACAAGAAATTCCGTTCGGTTAATTAAGTGAACGAAAATGAACATAAGCCGTGTTAATTAGGGATACATATATATCCTTAACATACTAAAGCGGCTCCCGTTATTGGTGTCAAACCATTCAATTATGTTCATGAATGTTCAGTAATATGTTTGTTTATTTAAGAATATTAAATTTCATTTAAATATTACTTGTCTTTTAAAAATTATAGTATCGATCTTTTCGTTTGCATTCGTAAACTGTTCGTGAACATGTCCAATTCATTAATGAACAAACACAAACAAAAACTTTTGTTCGGTTAGTGTTCGTGAATAATTTCAATACTAAACAATAAACACGAACACAGCTTCGTTCGGTTTAATTGGGTTTATTTACAGCCAAATTAAGTACCATGAATATATATACCCATGTAAAATATTTAAATAGTTGCAATCGATGGTCTCGGAAGTTAAATATGCATGGTGAAGGCAACTTTGAATTTGTCACTTGGGCAGCTGAAGAGAAACAATCGATTAGGGGAAATGGATCGACTTGAATCCTCTTAAACTCTTTAAGGAACCAAGATCAGAAAGCTTCTAAGGTCATGACCGAGGATGGATGGAAGATGAGCAATTGGAAACCTGCACACTGAGCAACGCGTTAAGGCGTTACAGGGTGGATTGGAGAGGAGCCCCCGTATCGGCCATCCAATGTGAGAATCAGTAACTCGTAAGAGAGTGTGTATGTGATTGTGAGGAGAATGAGTGTGTGGAGAGCGCAAGTTAGGAGAAAAGAGTATTTTCTTACGTAGGTATTTATAGATTAATTTACCATTAGGGTTTTCAAGTGACCTGCTGATGTCACGCGCGTGGGGTACACAACACGTGGGGAGAATAATCAAGTAGATATTCCTTTTGTGTGGAGTATTATAATTGGTTGAAAGTCTCACGGGGAATGTTAGTTTGTTAGAAGTGGGACCGCTTTTTAATGGAGAATTTAATGTGTGGTGATGAAGACCACAACTTGCATGTGCATGGTAGGCATGGGCTTTAACAAGTCAATTTGTACTTATGGGTTGAGTTTTGAAGGCCTAATTATGGAGCTCTTTATGGGCTACAACCCGTCACGTCATAAGTCTTATGGACAGATTTGATATCTATCATCTTCAGCAGCAATATGATATTAATGGGTGAGTGAGAATTGGAATTTCGAAATATGTAAGATGTCTACTAGTATACATTTCATTCTTTCTCTTCAGTTAAACTTTATTAACAAGCTAGGATTGAAATAGAACTCAAACTGATACAACAATTTCCTTTCTATTGAAATGAGTAATTTTCTAGCTTTATTCATACGATGTCTATTTGGTTTGATAGTAAGATGTTTTTCTTGTGCAGCCTTTACGCGGTTTGAAACTTTGAATCCCATTACTGTTGATTATTCTTGTTTTAAAAAAAAAACATTTCCTTCACAATATTTATGTTTCAGCACAAGTAGAGTAACAGATATATTATTTGGCACATGGTAAAAATGATGTAGTTGTTTTTTGTTAATTTGTTTTTTGTTTTTTCTAAATCTTTTTGCAGTTTTATTTATTTGTATTTTCTTTATATTGTTCTTTAGCAATGTAACTATTTTGTGATCCATAGTATCCCCTCGGTAACACGCAAGCGATTACATTCTAGTTACTAGCATTTCTTAATTTGTAAGATCTAGAAACGTGAAGTTATTTATTTATAACCAATACTCTGAGCTTGTCGGTCTGCGAATGTGACGATGTGAGAGAGAAAAAAGATGTACATGGGTCCATATCCTATAGTAGGATGAAATGACGAAATATATAGGATTTTTTTTAATTAAAAAGTAAGGATGCTAATAAACAAGTTGTATTCTTGGACACGAACGGGAACCTGACAGGAAATGGAAAACTAAGTCAAACATATAAACCTAAACACAATACGAATATTCGTGGGTTGACCCAACCGTTTAGCATAAATTATTCACTTTTCGTTTTTTAAGATATTAATGCTTTAAAATTACAATTTTATAAGAAAAAAAATTCAAACTTGTATAAAGCAATTACAATTTAGTATAAAAGTAGAGATGCTAAACATAATAATTATTAATTTAGTTTATAATTTTTGAAAAAAAAAGAATACTGATTTAATTTATGACATAAAATATATTTAAAAAATAAACATGTTAAATGGATTAACCCTTCAACCCATAAGGTCATGTCGACAGATGCCTAATGGTATCTTATTAGTGATTTTTAGGGCATGTTTGGGATTCCATTTAAAAATGACTTTTGGCTTTTGGAGGAGGCAAAAAGTCAAAAATGCCCCTCCAAAAGCAGCAAAAAGCCACAATGTTGTGACTTATTAGCTTTTGGAGGGGTATTTTTGACTTTTTGCCTCCTCCAAAAGCCAAAAGTCATTTTGAAATGGAATCCCAAACATAGCCTTAAAAAGCGAGGGTTAAACCTTCTGGTGAACTAAAACCATGCGTCTGAGATATTTACACGTAGCATTAAAAACCACTTTATTTTAAGACGGATAGAATTAGATGTCCGTAAAGGCGGGAGGAGGAAGCATCTTGCTGAGGTGGCGGCATTCCACCGTGGGGAAACACCGCTCGCGGAGGAGAAAGAATTGGGGAAATCGGGCATATATCACCGGCCGATGAGTTTTGGTGTAAAAAAACAAACAGAGAAAAGGAGGCCAAAGGGGAAGCTGGTGGCGACTTCGGCAAGGAGTTGGAGCCTTGGTTTCTCAATCAAATAATTATGAATTCAATCTGATACAGATGTGGCGGTTTAATTCTTTTAAAAAAAAGTTAATTGTATATGGTGGTCGACTAAAATTATATTAAGCAAAACGAATCGAGTGAATAGATTTCCGTTACCTCAATTTCTGGCGGAGAATAAGGCAACACCAAATCCTGGGACGACCGGAAGCCGTCCGTACAAGCCCGTCGTTGAGCAATCACTCCGTCATGAATATCCTCCATGGCGGCATCAACATCGAGGGTCAATAAAGCAGGCTCCGATTTGCACCTCTTGATTAGCCTCAAAGGGGGCTTCCCCCGGCGAACTTGTAGTCGGCGGCGAAGTTTGTAAGTAGAGGACGAAGAAGGTCCGATTCTCCGGTTTAACGGAATTCTTCCACGCGGAGACTTTTGTGACATCAGTTGTGGAAAATAAAAAGCGGTAGTTTGAGTATGTGGATACAGATGAATAATATGTAAAGTTCTATATACAAGTTAAGTGTACGTATAGCTTTGGGAAATATGTATGTTTTTCGTGTTTTCAATAAGTTCTTTTTCTCCTTTTTCATCTTTAAATACCGAAAGTTTTTTCTTTTTTTCTTTTTTCTTATTTCTTTTTTTTTTTATAAGAAAATTCAAAGTCCTGGCTAATAACTTTAGAATATTTAATAGGACAACTGTGATGGACCCATCCATCACTACGGCATAAATAATTTCAAAAAAAAAAAAAAAAATAACTTTAGAATATTGGCAACACAGCGTCAAATTATAATTACTTCATTCATAAGTCTTCGTTTAACCAAACTTATAAGAAAAAACTAAAATTAATAAAATAATGAAGCATAATTCTACTCTAATACTAACTTTATTAAATAAAAGTTAATTACGGTTTGCGTCTATGTGGTTTCCGACTATTATGGATTGAGTCTAAAAGTTTAAAATTTTCCATCTCACACTCTAACGTGTATGTTTCTTTGCTATTTGAGTTCTTTTGCCTAATAGAGTAAATTTTTTCTGTTAAGTCAAGAGATATTTCAGTCAATTTGCAAATGATGGACTAATTATATAATTAATAATATATAAGGACCGTTTTGTAGTTTTGATCAAATTTAAATATCAAAATTAAAAATTAAAAAATTAGGGATCATCCAACCCCCTGCCATCGTCTCTACTTTCCCAACCCATCCCTCTGACGAGAAATCTGGCAGCCACAACGGTGACGAGCTAACCCTCCATCCCCATCTTTCTTCATTTTCAACAACCTCGGCGACCTCCCGGCATCAGCAACTATGGCGACTCCATCCAACATAGACGACCTTATTGCTCCCTTGTTCGAGCCAATCCGGTGGCGGCGACACTTCCGTGGTGCACTCCAGCGTCACTAAGCCACCCCTGGTCCTACCTCCATCTTCTTGCCCTTTGTTTTTGGGTTCGCGAGTTCAGTCCCGATTCACGACAGTGCCATGTTCTGCTCAAATTCAAGCGACAACAGTGGTGGGTTTGTTGCAGGTTCGGTTCCGGTGTTTGTTGCAGGTTCGATTCCGGCAACGGCTTGGGTTTTCTAGCGGCTCCGGTGACTCCTTTCCGTCGTGATTTCCAGCGACCTAGGTAAGGATTTCTAACGGCTCCGGTGACCCTTTTCTCACCACCGAAAACCCAGTTTCCCTCACAGTTATCTTCATTGCCAGTGGTGGCCGAAGGCCCACCAGAACCGTGGCTCAGATTCGAATTGGAGGGGGAGAGAGAAATGATTAGAACACCCACAGTTGCTCGCCATCGTCTATGCGAGGTCGCCGGACACCGGAGGTCGCAAGGTCGTCGGGCGGAAGGGTCGTCGGTCGGTAGTCGGCCGACAGGAAGCCGCCGACCTCCCTTCTTCTTTCTTCTTTCTTTCTCTTTTCCTTTTCTTTAGTTTGTACGTATGTGTGTATGGGATAATACGACAAACACATTAGATAAATTACAAAATAGTCCATGTATCTATGTAAACCTTATTAGTTTACATAACAGGTCCGTAATGTGTAAAATGACTAAAATGCCCCTTGAGTTAACATACAAAATTAACCCCATTAGTCACAAGGACTTAAATTGCTAAGAAATACAAACGTCAGAGTGTGAGATGGAAATTTTGTAACTTTTGGACTCAATCCGTAAAAGTCAGCAAACCACGTGGACGCAAAACGTAATTAACTCATTAAATAATTAATAAAGTTTTGCTAATTAACCTTAACTATTTAATAATTACAAGATTAGTTCAACAAACATATCTATAATCTTGTGACATCATTCTTCACATCAGTGTTAGTCCGTCCTCACCCTTGCCCAATCTTGCCCAATCTTGTTATAAGTGTTCACTCTTTTATCTTAGGTTGTTCGTAGTGGAGGTGGAGATGGTGCCATAGCGCCCCCCCCCCCCCCCCATAGCGCCCCCACCGTAGTGGGGATATTCCCCATGGCGTCGGAATCTGAGAGGGGGGGGGGGCGTTGTGGAGATGGCGCTCAAAGGGGGGAAGGAGAAGGATGGCGCTGCTGGGGGTGCAGGAAGGGGCGCTATATGGGGGTTTTGGGCTCCATGGCGTCCCATGCAGCCCCATTACGAACAGCCTTATGTGTGTCAACCGTACAATTTATGATCCAAAACTAAACCACCTATTTTGGTGAGAGATCGGTTTCCGATTAGGAAAAGAAATGAAACATTTTCTTGCTTGTAGTGACGCTAGTTGTGTTAGATCTATATATAGTCCATTTGTGCCTTGATCATCTCTCAATGTTGAAGAATGACCAAAACTTTCCGAAAGATCTAGTCAATTGCTTTGAGAACGATCTTAAAAAAATTACTCAGGATGATAAAGGTTTTATATTACCAGCAATGTGACTCTCCAAAATGAGATCCTCAAGGGTATTGAAGAGTGATCCAAAACAAGAGAAATGCTTTCACAAGTAACAACATAATAATTTCAGTTACAACAAGAATGACACCTTAACCAAATAATATGAGTGATTCTTTGTTCTTTTATCTCTAAGTTGTAAATGTGTGGTAAAGAATTGAAAACGATCATATGTTAGAACAAATTCATGCGGCTCAGTCATCAAGCAACAATGTGTCATCCACAGGTGGCTTAACAACAATTTAAATAAAGCTAGGGCTTTAAACCCCCATTTTAATAGGGCCTCAATTTTTATAAAAAAAATATAGAATATATATATGTTTTATATGGTTTGAACATTGTACAATCTAATAACCATAAGATTGATATATGTTTGAAGGGCCTCTGGATTTTTAGTTCGCTTTAAGCCTCCAAAACTGTTAAAACGCCCCTGGTGTCAGCCCCTATGCAACATAATGCACCTGCAAACATTGAGAGAAAATCCTAAAAATTACAAAACACGTTTCTCAAAAACAACGATTTGTTTCCATCTTACTAATTTACCTCATTCCAAACGTGGGTGTAAGATTGGTAAGAAAAGAAACAATACCATTAAATGCTATTATTTCCAAGACATAATAGAACAAAAAAATGTTGTAAAGCTTCCTCTGATGGCATTTCTTAAGTGGAAAAAACCACAATTGGCACTGACCCTTCATTATCGGTGTTTACCAAGAAACCATCTCCCTTTAAGCCTTCTGTGTTAGAGGAAAAGTTCAAATATGGTTCCTCTATAAGCTCATAAGCCTACATCATTGGATTGTAAGAAAAAAGGTCTCCATGCATAATCCATATGTATTAGACTGATCGTAATGGGCGTGGTGGGAGGCATTATCAGGCCCATAGCGCCCCCAAAACGCCCGCCTCCCACCCCACTCGGCACTATGGACCTTTTTTGGCTCCTGGACGTTCTCCTCACAACGCCGTTGCCCCACACATTGATCAAGAAACTAGCCGTTGAACGGCTAGTTTTTCAGGTTTTTTTTTTCTAATTTAAATACCACTATATATATATATATATATATATATATATATATATATATATATATATATATATATATATATATGTTGGGTTATAATACAAAGTACTTTTTACGTGAGAAGTGTGAGAAGTGATTGATGTGTTAAATTTTAATGCATGATATTGTCTTTTTATTATATTTTTGGTAAATATATGACAATCCTAAAATAAATACACCATCCATTGTATTCCAAACACTACCAAACACCATTTATTAAGAATTATTAAAAGGGCATTGTGTTAGGATATTATTACACTGTGTTTATATTGTGTTATCCTTTAACTCTAATTTTGATAAACATATGACATTCTAATATGGAAAAAACAATGTATAGTGTTATATATTTACCAAAAACATAACTAAAAGATAACACAATGCATTAAAATCTAACACATCATCCACTTCTCACACTTCTCACGCAAAAAGTACTTTGTATTATAACTCTACCCTATATATATATATATATATAGGGAGAGGATCATTTGAGAACCAATTGGGTTTGAGAACTAAAAAGAACCAATTTGAGCCACAAGTTTATTTACATGTATCCCCCCTCCCATGAATTGTAGTGGTCCCCCCTGAAATTTATGGTTGAGATTTAGTTCTCAAAAGTTCTCAAAACAAAAAGTTCTCATTTGAACCTAACCCTATATATATATATCACATTCCATTCAAATCCATTCAAACTCTCCATCTTTCAAATATTTCTATACAATCTTTCACAATTTTTTTTTAAAATGAGCTCCCCTTCATCATCTTCGATTTACTACGACTTTTTCGACGAAGAGGAAGACGAGATTATCTCCGCCGCACTCCCAATTGTTCAAGAGACTTCAAATCGGGTTCCTCGTCCGGTTTTACGGCGCACACCCGTTGAGCGTGATCGGAATGCCGCTTGTACAAGCGGTCCCATATGCGACAACCGATGAACGCCGTGTAAATTCGGCTATGATGCGTTCCTCAGAACTACACAACGCGTTGAAGGCGGACTTAGTCGAACACACATGGGCTAATCGTGCGATTGATTATGTGCAAGTAGAGGAGGTTGTACAAGAAAATAACCAAGTTGGCGAAGACGACGAAAATGATGGAGACGACGAAGAGGATTACGACGATGTGCCCGACGATGAGTAGTTTTATTTTCTATAAATAAAAATGTAATTTGTATTTGTGTTATTTAATTTAATGAAATTAGATTTTTATTTTTTGTTGTTTAATTAAATTAAAAAAAATGATGATGTAATTATGAGGAGGGGCTCCATGGGAGCTTTATGACTACACCCTCAAAACCCATAAAGCCCCTTGCCACGTCATACGCCACATGGCGCAAAACGCCCAAGGAAAGGACTTTAATTATGGGGCTTTATCACTACACTTAGTCTTAGTGGTAACTAGGAACTGCATTATTATTATTAGAGTAAACTTTGTTTTTTGTGCTTAACGTTTGCTCATTTTATTCTTTTTATTCTAAAGTTTTCAAAAATCTAATTTTAGTGTCTCACACTTCATTTTTAAATCAATTTTTGGTCCAAATTAAATCTAAAATCCATCTAAAAGAACCATTAGTTAACCCCACCTGAGAGGTATTTTAGTCATTTTTTGTATCAATATTGTACTTAAATAGATCATTTAGACTATGGTAAATGACTAAAATACCCCTCAGGTGGGATTAACTAACGGTTCTTTTAAACTGATTTTAAATTTTGGGCCAAAATTGATACAAAATGAAATATGAGGGACCAAAATCAGATTTTAAAAATTTTGAACTAAACGAAATACAAAGAGTAAACCTCAAGGACCAAAAACGAAGTTCACTCTTATTATTATAAGTTCCATATCAGTTGAGAGGAAAACAAAATCTTTCTTATAAGAAGGTGTATACCTTCTCTATTATAAAACATTTTGCATTGGCGAATAATTGTCAGATAAAAATAAAATCGTGAGTTATTGAATTGGCAACCATTAGAAGCAAAAACAGACAGTATCATTGTACATTTTGCTTGGGCTATTACAACAATCGTTTTATAATTATTCTTTGATTAGTCGTAGTCTATGTTGGGTCATAGGCTACTTCTCGACACTCATGTTTTGTGATTTTTCTCATTAAATGTAGCATTATATTATGCTTTGATCTATTCCTTCAAGATCGTTCGTAATGTAATAACATTAACATTTTTTTAATATCAAACACACAAAGCTCTAATCTATATGACTATTGCATGCCCACGTTAAGATTTACTTTTTCATGTGGAGCATAATAATTATTTTTTTTCTTTTGTATTTTACTACGTGACAGGCAATGATTAACTTGCTATATACATGACTTGCAACGTGACAAGTATTAATTAATTTTTTTAATTGTTTTTAATCATTTGTATCGGTTTTTAAGCGTATTATTGGTTTTGGTTTTAGTGTTCATTTCATGACCTTGTCTTCTTTTGATATTTAAACAGATGTAATGAAACATCACAAATAACACAAAAGAAGCATGTGTGCACTGCAACATATAGTTTTAACATAAACAAAACATACATTTTGACACCATATATTTTTAATGGCAAATAAACGAAAAATGCTCAAGTACCCCGTAAGGGGTGATCTAATGGTAAAAGGCCACCGTCAATTAGCCCAACCCAGCCGTACAGAGTCCTTTAGCGTCCAATGCTACACCAGCTCCGGAGAAAACCCGTTAAACCCCCGCCCGTAGGCACGGCGTCGAATTAACAACAAAACCCAGTTGCCTAAAAAATCGAACTTGAGTTTCCTCAGGTCTTCTATCACTGGCCAGCATGTCTCTGATCAGTTGAGCTAGACGTGTATTTTGACACCATAAATCAATGACTTTTAAAAAATATGATTTTCACGCTAATAATTCATTGTAATGACTAATGAGAGGTGTTAAAGACAAAATTCGATCACGTATTCTTTGGATTTGTCGACTAAATTACTGTAAATACGTTTGTTTTAATGAATATTTAGCAATATCTAACGACCGACCATGCCTTCCAACTTTTGGTTGCCATATGCCAAGGTATCTCGATTTGGACACCCAAAGAAACTTCCGCGTTCCTTCTTCATTTTGTCAATTCTGGCTTTCATAAATTCTCCATAAACTGTCAAGTTATTATCTTCACCGGTTGTGGCCTACTTTAAGAGAGATCGGCGATCGGAGTCTCGATATATGCGTATCGAGGGGTGATTTTACCCGGTTATTGGGAGGTTTCCGACTATGAAAAAATTTCGAGTTGGATTTAAAGCATCAAATAAATAGGAACAATTGAGATCTTGTTACATAAAGACTTGAAAAACCGCTCTTAAAATATTTGTCAGAGTGTTCTCTTGATTTTGGATAATAAAGAAATTTATATAACATATTTCTTTGAATAATAATAAAAGTAAAAAATGCACTTCAAATTTTGACATGAAAAGTCTAATTGTAATTGAGTTAGTGTTGAAGTAGAGTAGTTTGCCTACTATTTTGCTAAAATTACTTTAATTCTTTGTGACTCTAAAGTTACCTAACTTTAACTACTTACTACAAGTTTGTAAAATTTTTGTTTTAATATTTTTTTTTTAAAATTAACTTGTACAAATGAATAGCATATGAATACTCATTACTATTTGATAGTTATTTTTTTTTTCAAATTAACATCAAACGAGAGGTTATATTTATTAGAATATATTATTGTTAGTATTATTGATTAAATTATTAGGGTTGAGCCCACGGGCTACTATTAGGTATTATTATTATTATTAGGGTTGACCCCACGAGCTTAGTTATATTTTAGGGTAACATGTGATCTTTATAAATTGTAACCCTGATCTTGAATAATATTCATCCATATTTCGTCAATCATATCGATATCTTACAATAGTAACGAAACAAAAATTACTAAATAAAAAACAAATTTCATAATTGTTCATTAAGTGAAATTAGAATTTTTTTTATTGAATAGTAACTAATATTCATATATATTTTATTTGTTTGATTTAATTTTTAATATTATCTTAATATTATCTTAATTATCTTAATACTAATAACGCAATAAAAATTGTTCCACATTTCTCATTTATAAAGTGTTCACATCACTATCGCCACATGTCAAACTCACATTGAATTACCAATTTAGTAAATAATAAATTAAGATTAGTTACTAAGTTTGTCAAAACTAAAGTTTTATTTCTAAATTTTGATAAAATTAATTTAGATGTGATTAATTTACTCAATAATTTTAGTCTTTTTTGAAAGTAATCCACAACTTGTCAAACATAATAAATTTCTTAAATGTATTAAATTATTGTTTAATATATTATAAGAATTTTATATCAATCATAATTTTCAAATTTCTTGATTATTATCTTTTTCTTTGTATTTATCTAATATTATAATCTATATTGAGCCCGTGTAGTACACGGGTTACTAACCTAGTTATTTATAAAATAATATTATATATGATTGAAATACCTAATAAAATTGATTGAACTTAAAGAGAGAAAAATAAATTAAGTAACCTTAATAAAAAAATTAACTAACCTCATCATTATTATTACCAAATAAAGTTAACTAAAAAGTATTCTACTATATATAAAATACAAAATATAACTGGATAGTATAAACATTTAAGTACCATTTAAGTAGGTTTTTGTGATGTGGCTCATTGCTAATAAAAATATAGATAAAATACATAGATATTAAATTGCTATTATTATTAATTATCTAATGAGATATATATTTTTAATTATTATTATTACTACTATATTATTATTGTTAATTATATTAACAAAGTACAAGTGATAAAGAGCGTAACACTATTAACAAGAAAGTTGGTGATGTAGTGAGTGGAGTCGTGTAAGGCAACATATAACTCCTAGGTTTGTTCCCTAGAGCATTGGCTTATAATTTTTTTCTTCGGTAATCTTTTATGTCCTTTATTATATTTTTTCTTTTAGGTTTTCTTGGTTTTAGTTTTACACTATTTATGACTTTTTTTTTTCACAATGCAATTATTTTGTATATCATTGTTATCTCTCCCACAAGGCGCATGTAGTAAAATCTAGTTAGAATTATAGTTGGATTGAAATTTCTTAAATTCTTCAAGAAAAAAATATAACATTCTATTCAAAATAGTATTTTTTTTTTCTTTAAAAAAATGTGTTGATTGATGACCTGTCGTTGGGTTCATGTAAAAACCTTATTAACCTAAGTAACTGGGTAGGTGAGGTATCATATGTTGGAAATAGTTGGCTCTGAGAGGACAAAACAAATTTTGTCGAATAATATAAAATCGTATTTTACATTTCTTTAAATGTTTGTTTATCATAAAAATGATTATACTAAATAATAAAATACGGAAGCGACAAAGTTCAAAACTTTTACTAACGAGCTAGGTATTCCCCGCTAGTGATGGAGTTACAAATAATTCATATAAATATATAAAACACAACCATAGGGTGTTTAGAGATTGACATTGACGTATAAACCTTATTAACCTGTCATTGGGTTCATGTAAAAACCTTATTAACCTAAGTAACTGGGTAAGTGAGGTATCATATGTTGGGAATCGTTGGCTCGTTTAGGACAAAACAAATTTTATCGAATAATATAAAATCGTATTTTACATTTCTTTAAATGTTTGTTTATCAGAATAATGATTATACTAAATAATAAAATGCGGAAGTGACAAAGTTCAAAACTTTTACTAATGAGCTAGGTATTCCACGCCAGTGATGGAGTTACAAATAATTCATATAAATATATAAAACACAACCATAGGGAGTTTAGAGATTGACAGTGATGATACCGAGTTGAGACACTCTGAATGCGACAAATGGCTCCGCTAGAAATCCTTTGATCACTTGCTCAACTCTTGAACAACTCGAACCTGTATCCCGATACGATAACCGAAACCTGCTGGATATCGAGACCACGGGATAACGCGAACTGTGTTATGCCCTGGATTTCGATTTACATTCTAGGTACCCTCAAATGATTTATATCCGACGATGACATACATCCAGGGACTATTTGTTTATACAAACTGATCCTAGCATGCGCGGAAACCCAACATGCTAAGGTATCATTACTAACGTTTTCTTGAGATTGTTTTGATTAAGTCAGGTACGAGCTTGAAGATAACGGTCAAGAGGACTAAGTCAAAGCTTGTAATAAACGTGTAGCTAAAAACTCGCCACCATACTTGGTCAATAACGGTCACCAGCCATTGGAAAGAGGATTCCTAGAATCTCGGGATGTTAGTTAGGTTTCATATGTATTTATACGCAGCATAGGGCTTAGTTTTTTCACACTCAATCACCTGTACTCACACTATCACTTAGCAAACAAGCCGCAAACACTTGTACTCGAATTATTTTTCATCGGAATAAACGAGGAATGTGTGTTATTGTTGCTAAGGGGTTTTTTATGCCGGCGGCTCTTGGAGACATCCAAGGGTTAAGGGCTTTTTCCCCTAAAAAATCTTGGTGTTCTTAGTTGCATCCATGGAAGTTAACGTTTGTGTTTTCATTTCTTCCATTGAAACCTTGGATTTTAACCAGTAAACTTGATTTTATAAACTTAGCATTCAAGGCACCTAACCTCACAAACGAATTTGGTTACTAAATTAGCTTTGTAATTTTTAGCCAAAACAATTTGGCACCCACCGTGGGGCCATTGGTGTCAATCTTTTTCGGAACTCTTGTTAGATTCATTTTTAACTTGATCTTTACAAAAATTTATCAAAAAATGGCAACACAACCAAGTACCTCGAATGCGTCTACCCCTGTGAACACCTCTTCTGCAGCTAGCAATGTCCTTCCTCCTCCACCACCACGGGTTACCACATCAACAACAAGTACCGTGAACCGCAACACCAGTCGGTCAGTCAATCAGGGTGTCACGGTATCAGGACGTGGTGGAGAAATCCCAGTATTGGTCCCTAATGATGAATTCCTCACCAAGTTTGCGAAAATGAAATAGTACATGGACCAACAACAGAAAGTGAACCAGGATGTGCTTGGAGAGATGGCTAGGCTGAGATCGGGGATGAACAGGGTGGATCATACACCCACGTCCCCTGTTCAGGCCAGGAGACTACAATTTAACAATCCCAAGAATAGGTCTAGCCTAGCAGATGACGTCCAAATTATATATCCAAGACCTGCATTTGCCACTGCTTACACTACCCTGGCTGATGGAACTAGAATGTCTACAACCAAGGAATCCACCGCGAATCCTGGGGGCACCGCTACCTAGGATACTGGTAACATCCTTGGAACCTCTAATCTTAATGCTTATACTAATGGATTTGTACAGGACGCGGGTCTTAGCCCAGCAATGGCCAAGGAGCTCAAGAAATTAAAAGAAATGATCTCGAGTGTTCCTGGGGTGGTCCAACCCATCCCTGAAGTAGCACTAGCGAGTCATCGACTTTCAAGGTTTGCTCCCCCGATATGTGACATAGAAATACTAAGAGGTTCCAAACTCCTAACATGAAGTTGTACGATGGCACAACTGACTTGGAGGAACACGTGGCCTAGTATATGGAAAGTATGGAAGTAATCTATATGCCCCCTGAAATCAAGTAGGCATGCCTATGTAAAGGTTTTGGGTCGACACTCACAGGCTCAGCTTTAAAGTGGCTGCTGGGTGTTCCACCCTTTTCTATCACATCTTTTTCTCATTTAATTAATTTGTTTAATAACCAGTTCTCTTGTAGTCGTAGTTTCAAAAAAACTGACGAGTGATCTTTACAGGGTTACCCAGAATACTAACGAATCTCTCAAGAATTATGTGAACAGGTTTAGCAGGGAGGTCCTAGATATTCCCAACATGGATACGGCTACCGCTGTTCAAGCGTTCAAAATGGGCCTCAAGAAGGATTCACCCTAGAATTCGCCAGGTCGACACCGGGCATGACCCCAGTTCGCCGGATCGGCACCGGGCATGACCCCATGATTTTTGGGCTTGACCCCAGGATATTCGGGTTTGACCCTAGGATTTTGGGCTTGACACCAGGATTTTCGGGTTGAATCCCAGGGTTTTTGGGCTTGGCCCCAGTTATAAAAATTTATTCCTAATATGTGCAGGATCTATCTAAGTGATTATGACATAGGATGGCATGGCAATGCCAAATCCTAGGGTTTCGATATCGGTTAAGTAACAGCTTAGGTTGTTACTAAGCATTCCAAGCTTAATTGCACTAAGGATAAGAGAAATTGTTTATTTGCACCGGAAGGAGTTCAACATTCAGGGTAAACCCCAGGATGTAGAAGGTAGGACTTAATTTCTTAACCTGTCTATCATACCTATATGTTTACTTGTGCAAGAAAGATAAAAGCATCACACGAACGTATAGTTAAAAAGCAGTCATATATATAACCACCCCTTGGTTGGAGCAAAGTGTCTAACCACCCTAGGGTCGTTCAAGTCAAAACCACAGGCATCTAGCCTGTGGGTGGAACATTGTAATACCGGGAATCAAACCTCCGGCAACCATTACAAAATGAAATATTTAAAAAGTTTCACACAAAACAAGGAAGAAAGTAGAGGACCATGGACTATTGAACGGTATCCATGGCTGCTGCATCCTCAGTGCCTTCACCTCCTTCCTTCACTGCTTCTTCCTTCTCCGCCTCATCATCCTCGGCCCTTGGCTGCTCTGGCGGGGCTCCAGACCCTAATACACAGACAAGGGGCGCGCCATCTGCACCCTGGGATACTCCGAAGTTGCATCCTTGGGGCACAGTGCCGCCCAGGTCACGAAGCTTCTTGACCCATACCTGTACAGTCCATTTAGGACTGGTGGTCAGAGGCCTCCTTGGCCATTTTCAGCTTTGTCTACAGTAGGGAGATGATAGCAGAGACCTTTACCGTCTTCGACAGCTCGGCCATGGCCGCCTCATGTGCCGCCCTAGCATCCAACGCCAGCTTCTCCAGATGGGCGATCTGACCCTGCAATTTGTCGCATGCGTGCTTGACCTTGGATGTCTCCCTGTTGGCCTGCATGACCCTGAGTTTCGTCCGAGTCTCCGTCTCAGTAGCGCGCCTCTCGGTGGCTTCAACAAGATCAGAATAGCGGGAGGTGATTTGCATTCATGTACGTATGGTTAATAAATAAACATTATGAAATAAACCGTCTATGTAGGGGTATTATAGGTTTACCTTGCGAAGGACACCCTCAGCATAGCTGTTGAGGTCAGACAGAGTCATCTCTACCAAAGGGTGCTGAGTGGGGACAGAGGCAGTGGTAGCGCTAGAGCCCCGGGTCTTCCTTTTGGACCCAGTGGCCCTGGATGCAGGTTCATGCTCAGACTTCACAGAGCTCAATATCATCAACTCCGGCTCATCACCAAGTCCTGGTGAAATGACGACCTCGAGATCATCGGCATCAAAGGCAAGAGTGGCTGTAAAAATGCACAAATCCCAAGATGTCAGCAAGGTAGGTATAAAAACAGAAAAAACCCTAAGGAAATGCATGGATACTTACAACTCGACATGATGGCAGCTGGCTGGGATTGTACTGGATGCTCGGAAGCTTTGTATGCATGCTCGGATTCGGGAATCCCTAGGAATTTCTGCAAGTTCTATTCTGATCCCTCCTCCTCGGGACCTATCTCCTTCAAACTCTTCGCTGCAAAAGATAACATTCAAGGTCAGATTATATAATTCCAAATAAAAACCCTAGCATCTAATGCATGTATGCCTACCCTCTACAACCCAAGTCTCTGGAAGCTGCTAACCACCTGGTATACTGGAACACTTGACAAAGAAAAATTTACCCTTCCATTCATCATGTTGGGTAGCCTTGGGGACGAGTTGCATGTCCTTCGAAAGGGACTTAAACAGAAAACGGCTGGACCCATGGGATTTCAGTTCATAGGCCAGGGCTAATTCAGGCAACCCAATCAAGGGTTCGTATGATCGATTTAAATGATCCAGGGTTCCTAGGATGCGCCACACTATGGGAAAGGTTTGGGCGTAAGACAAGCCAGTGGCCTTGAAAAATTCAGCGACAAGACCAAAGAAGGGGTAGGACATGCCCATGTTGAACAGGGTGAACGGAAAACAAACCCAGGCTGTAGAAACAAAGTCCGACCTTAATCTAGGGTCGAAAGCCCTAATAATGGCCAATGGAGGAAGGAGACTGGAACTCTTCACCGCTGCAATTTCAATGTTCATGAAATTACACATCTCCTGCTCTAGATGATGAAGGAACTTCTGGTCAATGAAGTCCTCCACCCCAGCAAGGGAAACGGTGGGTTCACGACGGACGTGTTGTGTGGTCATGATTCGAAAAAAGAAAAAGATAGCGGAAGAACGAGATTACGTGACTGAAGGGGGTGAAAAGAACGACGAATGCTCCTAACTCTCAACTCGGGTGAAGTAAAAAGCTTAAGAGGAGAGGAGTATTTATGGACTGAGAATTTACAGAGGTGATGGGACGTCGATGGATGAGATTAAAAGTATAAAATCGAAATTTGCGGACGGTATTGACACGAGGACGATGACTCATCAAAATTAAAAAATTCACAGCTATGAATTCTTATTCACAAAGCTGCGAATTTAGGGGCAATTGTTATGCCCTGGATTTCGATTTACATTCTCGGTACCCTCAAATGATTTATATCCCATGATGAAATACATCCAGGGACTATTTATTTATACTAACTGATCTTAGCATGCGCGGAAACCCAGCATGCTAAGGTATCATTACTAACGTTTTCTTGACTTTGTTTTGAGCAATTCAAGTACGAGCTTGAAGATAACGGTCAAGAGGACTAAGTCAAAGCTTGGAATAAACGTGTAGCTAAAAACTCGCCACCATACTCGGTCAATAACGGTCACCAGCCGTTGGAAAGAGGATTCCTAGAATCTCGGGATGTTAGTTAGGTTTCTTATGTATTTATATGCTGCATAGGGCTTAGTTTTTTCACACTCAACCACCTGTACTCACACTATCACTTAGCAAAAAAGCCGCAAACACTTTTACTAGAATTTTGTTTCATCGGAATAAACGGGCAACATGTGTTATAGTTGTCAAGGGGCTTTTTATGCCGGCGGCTCTTGGAAACATCCAAGGGTTAAGGGTTTTTTCCCCTAAAAAATCTTGGTGTTCTTAGTTGCATCCAAGGAAGTTAATGTTTGTGTTTTCATTTCTTCCATTCAAACCTTGATTTTAACCGGTAAACTTGATTTTATAAACTTAGCATTCAAGGCACCTAACCTCACAAACGAATTTGATTACTTAATTAGCTTTGTAATTTTTAGCTAAAACAAACTGGTCCATACCTGAAGTGGTACGCGACGACGAGTGGTGACCGGAAGTCGCTTGATGAGAGAATATTATGTAACGCATTCTGTTATTTAATTCTATATTTTTATTAGCTATAATATATTAATTTTCATCATATTTGCTATGGTTTTTGTCTCATGTGCTTTGAACTAAAAAGTTATAAATTTGGAGTTTTAAAGGATTTTTAGAAGCTTTGGATAAATGTGTTTTGATAAGTAGTCTAAAGTTATATTTTAATTAGTATTAATCATTCCCTAAATACACTGAGTTGGGTATAATATATACCGATATATACCGTTATGGTGTAAATGAGTTTAATTTGTTATTATTAAGTTGATCACGAATTGCACCGGTCAAAGAGTTAATGTTTAATTATTTTTGTTTTGAATTATTAATTATTTAAAGTAAATAAATCAAAAAGAATAGAAAAAAATAGAAGAGGTTCAAATGAGAAGTTTGTTTGAGTAAGAATGATAAGTGGATCCGATATACTCTTGTGATAATCTCTGCGTGGTCTAGCTGGCATCTTTTCACCAGTGTTTTCATAACCGGACCGGACCGGCCGATCGGACCGGTCGAATCGGGAACCGGTGTTGCCGGCGGCCCGGTTAGGGGTACTAGAACCGTCGTCAAAATAATCGGTCGGTTTTGCCGAATTGCGGTCGAACCGGGTGGCCGGAAACCGCGGTCGGGCCGGAAAGATGACTCTGAGCGACGGAATCAGGAGGGTGATGTCAAACTTTGTGGTCTCCGGTGATCTTGAGTGGCGGTAGGGATGCCTCTGTTCGCGACGACGAAGAGTACTGGTTGTTTAAACCCATAAAATAAGATCTTTTTCTATCTTCATCATTTAAATCTATTTCTAGCTCTTGATTGATTGAATGATAAATATAGAGAGAAAGAAAGAAGTTGTAGCGGTAGAGGGAACTCAGGGAAGTGAACGGCGCAGAAAGAAAAAAAAATACTTTTGACTATTCAAAGAGTGTAGATAGGGTTTGAAGTCGCCCACACTTTCAAAAATGTCAGTTTATGTCCCTTTAAGTTGTCTATTTAAAAAATCCAGCACCTCACATTTTAATATCGTTTAGTTTGGTATCTCAACATTAAATCTTTATATTATAAATTAACAAATTATTTATATTCTCATCCGGTTCTTTAATCCGGTCCGACCAGTCCAACCGGTGAACCGGTAACAAGACCGGTTCGTTGTCCGATCCGGTTCTAAAAACATTGCTTTTCACAGCGCCAAAACCATCCCAACCTCACGTGAATTAATGGCGTGGTTCTTAGGCGCTAAAATGTTCACGCCCAATTTCTACATGAAGGATAACTTTGTTCCATCCAGAGGAGGACACATCATCACTTTCTTAAATATATTAAATTCTAAATATTTATTTAGGCTAAAATATGGTTTTTTTTCAAATAACTTTTGTATGTAACCTTTTTATAAAAATAAAATTCAAACTCTTCTCTATTTTTATTTTTTGAACATAACGACATAAGTTTGAAATAAAACTGACTAGTTTTTTTTATAAGTTTTTTTTCTCGTGAACGCTTTTTAATGCATTTTTATTCTCGTAATCAATCTTTTTGACATGTTTTTAAACACCTTAGTAAAAACGAACGAGAATTAATCGAACCTGAACAAAGAGAAATTGAGGAGAAGTGAGTTCTTTTTGTATTTGTGACTTTTTCTTTAAAAAAAATCTATAATTTTGTGTGTGATGTAAATTTTTTATTTTTTTAATTTAGTATTTTTAGTATTGTAATATTTATTTATTAAATAAAAGTATTGTATTTCAATTCTAACTAGGTTTACAAATTGACCGCGCGTTGCGGCGGTCTGGTCAAGAAAATGTATTAATAAATTGAACTTTTTAGAACAAACATACTATATATTAAAAAGAAATAAAGAATCTCAATATCTGAGCATGTTGTCATCATCAAATCGTTGTCGAACATACGTAGTTTATACAATAATATAAAGTATGTAAAATAATTATTTGTTCCAAAACGGAAAAGAAAAGAGGTTATTAGTTTTTTTTTGCTCCCTACGCTTTATGACATGCGTAGTTGTGAACGTGAAGAGCATGAACACGCATTGCGACGGTCACATTGTTTAGCGTTTACAAAGCACGATATTCGACAGAAGGAGGGTAAAAAAATGTATAAAAAAGTAAGGTAAAAAAAAGGCTTAAAAACAAACTCGCAAACGTGATGCTATATTGGAACAATATAATCTTTAATTTGTCAAATATAGATCCTCAAAAAAGTAAGTTTCAAAAAATAATCTTTTTACACTTATTAAACATAAAGTTTGTAAAAAAAGAATTCTTTTTTTTTTGCCAAGAAAATATTGATAAGTTTTGAACCCTGGTCTCCAACTTGCAAATACAACATACTACCACTGGCTCATCCCCACCATTATAAAATTATGTGTAAGCGATATTATATAATATATTGAAAATGTAAAACAAATATTCGCCCAAAAAAATGCGTTCCACGATTTCAAACCAGGGACCTTATGAATAAAAACCCAATGATCTGCCACTGCACCAACAACTTTGTGAATTAATCTGTGAAACATTCTATGTAATGTGAAAAAAGGTTTACAGGGAGGCAAGCTAGCAAGCATGTTCCCTGTTTGACTTCACGCGTTGCAGCAGACGTGGTTGTAAACATGAAAAGCATTAGCGAGTCTTGCGACAGTAAAAATCCGTTATGTGCCATTTGTAAAGTTCAATATCAATAAAAAGAAAATTTAAGAAAAAACAGAATATCTTTTAAGAAAAAAAAATAAACAAATTAAAAATGGAACCACCCGATATAGTTTTTGCGATAACGACTACATACAAACGACATATTATATATATTTCTTAAGATAGATTAGTAAAATAAATAAGTACATTTGTTTAAAAATAGTAAAATAAATAATTAAACATAAGGGGCAATAATTAATAATGGAGAAAAAAAAGAAAAATAAGGAAAAAAAGAGAATGTATGGAGGTCTAAGAAAACGCCCCAGCAAGGTTTTGAACCCAGGGTATCCGACTATAGACCGAGCAACCAAACCACCAGGACAAGTGTCATCTTATTGATAAAAATATGCTAAATACTATATATAACTTGTTTTTGATAAAAGAAAAAAGAAGAAGGGAAATTAGGCAAAAATCGATGTTCCATGGTTTCGAAACTAGGCCATCCACCTTAAAAGCAGAACAAATGGCCACTGGGCCACTTTTACGAGTGTTATTAAATTTGTGAAACCCGAGTTATATCTTCAAAAAAAAAAGTCAACGAAATAAAGCAAGCAGCCAAGGGTGTTCCGACTTTGACTTGCCCGATAATATATAGGTAATGTTAAAAAAGTCAAAAAGAAAAAAGAAAAAAATAATTAAATACTCTATCACACTATACCACATCACACGAAGTATACCCTATGTATGTGGTAGATACATGTGGTCCAATCAACGATGACATGGCCACCACATAACATGAGGTATACCTCATGCCCTAAGAAAAAGTTTTAGCCATTGGAACTTGATCTAATAAAAAATGAAGATGAGTATTTTAGTTTTAGCCATCTTTGTTGACTTTTTATCTCTTCCCTCATTTGTTAAAATATTCATAACTTTCACATACGACATTATTTAAAAAACAAAAAATACACCATAAAAACGGGCGTTTTTTATCTTTAAAACGCGTATAGTGTTGCTATATAAAAACTTTAAAAAAAAATACTCTTTCGATTTTTGACACAATGTTTAGATCATTGTGTCATTGTGTCAAAATGTTCAGATCATTGTGTCATTGTGTCATTATGTCAAAAGTATCTATAGTGTTGCTATATATAAAATTAAAAAAAAAACTTACTCTTTCGGTTTTTGACATCATATGACACAATAATCTGAACATTTTCACACAGTATGACACAATAATCTGAACCTTTTTGACACAATGATCTAAACATTCTGACACAATGATCTGAACATTTTGATACAATCGAAAGAGTAATTTTTTTTTTATTTTATATATAACAACACTGTACACGTTTTAAAGATAAAAAACGCTCGTTTTTATGGTGTATTTTTTTTCTAAAAAAATAATGTCGTATATGAGAGTTATGAATGTTTAAAAAAATGGAAGAATTTGATAAAAAAACAAGAATGTCCTTCCATCTTTTATTTTTTTTAGTTTTTCAATCTAATTTTACACAGGAAAACTTTGGGTCATAGATCTTTTATTTAATTGAAGATCTAATGGCTATAAATCCTTCTTATATTTTTTATCCAAACTAAACTTCTCACAATAACTTCACCTCTTTATATTATATGTTTTGAGTTGTGATTTTTTTTTTCTTTTTTGAAGTGCAGCAATGCTTGAATCAATAAAATTAAAGATGTCATGAGATGTGATGAGTTATGATGAATGTATGATAATGGATCACTCACGTGGAGAGAAGAGAGATGCAGAATACATGGAGGAAAATTTAATAAATCAAGAATGGGCTGCATATCATTCAATAAAAAGTCAATTGGGCCTAATAAACCTCATCGCATATGGCAATTAAAATGGAATACGTGGCCTGCTAGTCTGGGCATGGAGATGGGCTATTATTCGGAGGCAGACGCATACGACAGAAAGAGAGGCTACGGACAAATTGGGGGAGGACCTCCAGAATTGTTCCAGAGACCTTAGGATCATTTTTTCTTTGGTTTTTTTTTTAGTTTACAATCATTTTGTCCGTGTAATGTCCGGCTAAGATTCGATGAACCCTGACGAGCAACGGTTAGTTTATTTTTGATATTTGTATTGGGTTTTTTAGAATTTTAGTTTGGATTGTAGGTTATTAATAACCTTGAATCTTGCCGTATGTTAAAGTTATTTTTGACAATTTAATTCGTTTTTCATTATTCGTGTTTTACACATGTCTGTATCTACTTGTCATAGCGTTAGGACTTATTGTGTTGCATGTCTAATGGATTGTGTGGTTGGGTTGGGTTGAGCAATTGGAACGGGGCTATGTCTATGTAGTCACTAAACCTGATTAATTGAACAAACTGAGAAATTGATTAACCGGGATCCTGAGGTTTTCACATTTTAATTATTATTGTTATTCCAAAAACGGCTTGCGGCGCAGTTTGTTGCTTGTCTACCCGACACATCTTTGTAATTTGTTGTTCTTAATGAAATGGGGATATGTTAACCGTTAAATATAATCTTTAAAATAAAACCAATCAATCAATAATAAAAGATGATCTGCATAATTACGTTAAATTAGCTTTAGAGTAGTATTAATCTAAGTTAACAACCACCACTAGTTTATCGCAATCAACAAAGAAATCTACCTCCCCGAGGGGTCCCGCGATTCAATGATGGAGATTATAACAATCGGGGCCGCTTTGAAGTCATAGAGTGGTTCCAAGGATTCATAGGCAAGCACTGTCTCAAGGCGTAGAAAGTCATTTCAAGTCGGTTTGAAGCCATAGTTGTGTCCTTTGGATTCCAATTGTATTTAAGTTGCATAAATACTAACTTGTTTAGTGTTTATGTTAGGTGAATATCATGCTTACCTCCCGGTAGTCGATCAAGGCCATCCGAAGAATCGAACACAACACGAACGTATAGTTTTTTGAAGATTGGATGTTTTGACATTCTTATTTTTGTTTTGTACAAAGTTGAATGATTTATTAAGTTTCCTTCTTCGGAACAAAATTTATATATATATATTTAAAATACTAATTTAATGGAGTAAAATAGAAAGAAAAAAAATCTAGGGATCAAATTTCGAGGCATTAGTAAACGTCATAAAATGTTAAAAGTGAAGACGGGTGTTGCATTGTAGGTCGTTGTCAAGGAAAGAGGAATGCGCACAATATACATTTTTCATTGCCAAAATTTCACTAGGAGTTTTACTCGACTCAAAATTCCGCATTCTTGGATCAACCAATCTTTGCTTTGAATAAAAATTAACATCTCACCCTCCACGTGCATATGGTTGTAAGTTGTAACTTTTACATTTATTCCATGCAGAAACCTTAATCAGTGGTCCATAACCATCACGCTTTGAATTAAAACTAACATATAGTTGTAACTTCCATTTATTCCATGAAGAAACTTTAATCACTGGGCCATAAACAAGCTTTTTATATATGCTTTACCCGATGCAGCAAAGCAACTGTGTTCTACATGATTAACCAACTAAAAGCACATAATTAAACCTATTAAAACATGGTTATCACCCCTTGTATCATCCGTCACAAATTCCATTAATTGTCTAATGACCATGGAAAATATTCATGGAAAATTGATCCACAGCTAGCATTTCAGACCCCGGAGCCACCACTTTCAAAATACATGTTCTAAGGCTGTGTGTAATCATAAAGCCCCATAATGGGGCATTACGCGACATGTGTCGCTGACATGGCAAAGGGGGTTATATTAATTTGGGTGTGTAGTCATAAAGCCCCTTACATGACACGTGTCGCTCACATGACAAAGGGGGTTAAAAATCAACCAATAATTGAAGGCTAGTTTGACTTGTTAAGGGGGAAGAGGGCGCCATCTAGGTCACGCTCACGGACGAAAAAATGCAACATGGCGCCCCGGGGGGTGCCTAGGGGCGCCATATGGGGCGTTATATTGGGGGTGGAGGTCCTATCACGCCCGATTACACATGTTAGTTATTAATCTTGACATGGGTTGAGATATGGGTCATGGGTCAAATAAATTAGTTGGGTCTAAGTTAGTATTTCTGCATGTTTATGTTTGAATAAAGAAAGATAGGTAGTTGAAGTTTGACCGGATTTTATGATGTGTACGTTGAAAGTGAGTGGGAGAAAAGAGTGGGTCATCTTTATACCTATTCTTTAGGTAGCTTTAGGTTTTTATTGGATGCTTGTTGATCCACGTTTCTTTATGTATGGCTATTTATAGCCTTTGAAGGTTGAATAAGAAAATACAAGTACTTTTCTTCTATTTCTCTACTTACTTTTCTTCCTGCAACATCAATTCATTATTCATATTTCTTGAGTTATTTGTGAGTATTTTGGGGCCTGAGCCAACATTTGGTATCAGAGCCCTGCTCGTGGGTTCAGGAGAAGGAAGAAGAAAGGGTTCTTCGAGCTCATGTGAAGAAGGCATCAAAAGCAACCAAGTTTCTGTGTGAAACTAAGAAGACCGATCTGTGTGATCGTAAGGAAGGAAACCTGTGTGGTTCAGTGAGTTCAAGTGAAGAAGAACGAGTTTTGTAACTGTGTGTTACAGCTGTGACAGACAAAGTGAAGCAGATCTGTGTGATTGTGTGAAGAAAGCAAACCTGTGTGGTAAGAAATAACCTGTGTGGTTAAGGAAGCTGTGTGAAAGAAAAAAAAAATACTTGGTTCATCCATGCTTGGTTGAAAGGAAGAAAACTCTTGGGAGCAGCGAAGTTATTGTTTTTTTATTTGTGTTTGTACGGAAGTAGTGAAAACAAAAGGGGTTGCTTTTGTTTAAAAGAGTAAAAAAGAAACAAAGTTGCTTTCACTTTTGTGGAGCTCTCTGTACGAGAAGAAAACAAAACTATTTTAGTGTTTCATTTCTTTTTTTTTTGTGAAGCATTTGAAAAAAATGGCAAATGGTGGTTCAGGAGTGTTGGCTACAACAACTAATCAAAGCAACAACATATCATTGCAGTGCCCGAAATTGACAACTACAAACTACACCAGTTGGTCAATTATGGTGGAGTCGATCCTACAAGCATACGGTTTGTGGGAAGCTATCGATCCGGTGACGGGAGGAGCGGTTGAAAGTAAGGATAATCTAAAGGCAAGGGCATTCATATTCCAAACTCTACCCGAAGATGTGTTGCTTCAAGTGGCAAAGCACAAGAATGCAAAAGACGTGTGGGAAGCGCTTCGTGTGCGGTATTTAGGAGCCGATAGAGTTCAAAAGGCAAGACTTCAAACGCTTCGAACCGAGCTCGAGATGTTGAAGATGAAAGAAAGCGAAACGATCGATGAGTTTTCGGGGAAAATAAGCGGGATTGCAACTAAGTTCAAGAGCCTTGGGTCTAGCTTGGAGGATGAAGTTGTGGTAAGAAAATTATTAAATTCGGTTCCTAAGAAATTTTTGCAGATTGTTGCTTCCATTGAACAATACTCGTAGATAGAAAATATGTCACTCGAGGAAGCCGTAGGAAGATTGAAGGCCTATGAAGATAGGATCAAAGTGCTTGAAGAGAAAGAAGATGAACAAGTTAAGTTGTTGCTTACAAAGGAGGAGTGGCAAGAGAAAATGAAACGAGGTGAGAATGAGTATGATAAGTTTGGTCAAGAAAGAGGTCGCGGTCAAGGAAGGGGTCGTGGTTATGGTAGAGGTCGAGGAGGTCGGTTCCAAGGAAATGAAGATCGAAAGGATCAAGGTATGTATCGAGACAAGAAGCACATCAAATGCTACAATTGTCAAGAGTATGGACACTATGCTTATGAATGTCCTAAGCAAGATCCAAAAGAAGAAATGGCTAACTTGACAATAGGAGATGAAGAACCAACACTACTTTGATGAAGAGATGATGCCAAGATTAAGGGGGTGTGTTAGTTATTAATCTTGACATGGGTTGAGATATGGGTCATGGGTCAAATAAATTAGTTGGGTCTAAGTTAGTATTTCTGCATGTTTATGTTTGAATAAAGAAAGATAGGTAGTTGAAGTTTGACCGGATTTTATGATGTGTACGTTGAAAGTGAGTGGGAGAAAAGAGTGGGTCATCTTTATACCTATTCTTTACGTAGCTTTAGGTTTTTATTGGATGCTTGTTGATCCACGTTTCTTTATATATGGCTATTTATAGCCTTTGAAGGTTGAATAAGAAAATACAAGTACTTTTCTTCTATTTCTCTACTTACTTTTCTTCCAGCAACATCAATTCATTATTCATATTTCTTGAGTTATTTGTGAGTATTTTGGGGCCTGAGCCAACAACACATAGCCTAAACAGGCGTGAAACTCACAAGACGAATTCGTGATAATCCATGTGAAAATGAACCATCACCTAATAAAGGAGCTTTCTGTTCATCGCATGGAATGGCAGTTAAATGAGTTGGTTATATCTTCGATCACATGACCAGTAATCCCACACATAATTGCACTATGATCAACACCATGTCATTTCATTTCCAAGGTAAAAACAATTGAGTTTGCACATCCTTGGGCTAATTTTCTCGCTCTTGCTGCATCCTTTAATTGCTCAGTAAATTTTTACTCTTGACCAAAAATGTGTTGTCAAACTCACTAATGCTTACATCCTTTACGTTTCCCGCGTTTCATTTACATCGGGAGCTTTCGCTTTCTACGTAATACTTTCTTCAACAAAAAAACAGGAATTGTCTGTCTTCTTTTTATCCGCTTTTCCCCACATGTTCATGAATTTCCAAGCATGTAGTTGAGTCCACTAACAGATGACGCCAATGTTAAATCAAATAAACTCTAGTTCCCGTCTTCTCCGCTAAACTAAAAAAGATATATAAACAACTTTTAGGTAATCCAAGTCCACCTTACTGTTCAAAGTAATGAGAGTTTAGGCTTACGCTTAACTCGTTACCTTGGGTTGAGAAGGGAAGTATGAGACATTTGATTGTTGTTAAAGAGTACCAACTGGTGATGCTTTAGTGTGTGGTTATTGTCATTTTGTGGTGACCACAAAAAGTAATAAAAAGGTAGGGATCAGGGAATTTGTTGTGATTTTGAAATTCTCATTCAATTGAACGAATAACGATTACAACATCGATATATACAGCAACTAATGTGATCTTGATTCACAGGTTTGGATCGAATAATCAAAGGAATTTCATTGAATACATGAACATACGTTTACAAATGGTTTTGTACGAATGTTATACAAATCGTTAACTGTCAAATTGAAACCTAATACATATATATATATACTAATACAGAGTATGTCGGTTCCGGTGTGGAGATCCGACGTTTGATGGAGAGTCCGACGGTTGCAGCGGTTAGTGGCGGTGGTGGCGTCTTTTCCTTTTTGGCCGCTGCACTTGTTCGATGATGGAAATGAATCAACCAGGCTTTGTTTTGTGTTTGGGCTGGGCTAAGGATCCCAATTGTTTTACTAAATTTAATCCAACAATCTCCCCCTTAAATTTAGCTTGCTCCAAGTCTTCAACTCCGAGTAAGTCTCTCATTTCTATGAACTTGATCCGGGGTAGTGGCTTTGTTAAGATGTCAGCTTTCTGTAGATTGCCTGCTACATGTTTAACATATATCTTTCCTTTTTCAACGCACTCTCTAATGTAGTGGAATCTTGTGTCAATGTGTTTGCTTTTCCCGAAGAATACTGGATTCTTCATTAGTGAGATTGATGATCGGTTATCTACTCGTAATACAACTTTGTCTTGCTTCCATCCAGTTAATTCACTTAGTAAGCTTCTTAACCATACGCCTTGACATGCTGCTGCTGTTGCTGCTACGAATTCTGACTCACATGATGATAGTGCTACTATTGATTGTTTCTGGCTGACCCAACTGATTGGTGCATCATTAAAGTAAAATACTAAACCTGTTGTTCCTTTACCATCGTCTGGGTCTGATCCATAGCTACTATCACTGTATCCTATGATAGTTTTACTACCATATCTTCTATAAGTTATCCCATAATGAGATGTTCCTTTAACATATCTAATCACTTGTTTGATTGCTTGCAAGTGATCTTTCTTTGGTTCTGTCATAAACCTGCTTAGTAATCCTACAGCGAAGTTTAGATCGGGTCTAGTGTGTGTAAGATATCTAAGACTTCCAATTAATCTTCTATATTCTGTTTCATCTACTGCTTCACTGTCTGAGTATCTTGAAATTTTGATTCTTGATTCCATGGGAAATTTTGTAGGATTGCTATCCTTCATGCCTGAATTCTGAAGTATCTTCAAAGCATAACTTTTCTGGTGTATTGAAATTCCTGTGGGGCTTTGATTTACTTCTATTCCCAAATAATAGCTCAGTAGTCCTAAGTCACTCATATCAAACTGATCTTTCATTTCTTTCTTGAATTTTGAGATTTCACCTTTGTTTCTACCGGTGACAAGTAGGTCATCTACATAAAATCCGATGATTAATTCCGAATTGTTTCTTTTGTAGATTGCTTGTTCTTGTGGACATTTCATGAATCCTAGTTTCTTGAGAGTTGTGTCGAGCTTTACATTCCATGCTCTTGGTGCTTGACGTAGTCCATATAATGCTTTAATTAATTTGTAGACCTTATTCTCTTTCCCTTTCTGAACGAAACCATCTGGTTGAGTTACATATACTTCTTCCTTGAGTTCTCCGTTTAAGAAGGCTGATTTTACATCAAGGTGATGTACTTCCCAACCTTCCTTTGCTGCAAGTGCTAGGATCAACCGAATAGTTTCCATTCTTGCTACAGGTGCGAAGACTTCGTCAAAATCTATACCGTGTTTTTGAACATATCCTTTGGCGACAAGTCTTGCTTTATACTTAGTAATCTTTCCAGCCGTGTCACGCTTGACTTTAAATACCCATTTTAATCCTGTGGCTTTGTGTCCAATTGGTAAATCAGTTAAAGTCCAGGTTTTGTTCTTTTCAATGGAGTTTATTTCTTCTTGCATTTCCTTTTCCCAATTTGAGTTGCCTTTTGCTTCCTTATAGTTGTTTGGTTCTTCATCATAAGTAAGCATAAGATCTCCTTGTGTGTAGTTGGGTTCAATGGGAATAGTGCGATTATAGATATTTCCTAAGGTTCTGAATCCTTTGACTGGAGTGTCATCAAAGTCTGCTGGGCCTAATGCATTGTTGTTAATTTGTTGATTTGGACTTTCTTGATTATTTTGATCTTGTTCATCTTCTTGGTCTTCATATAGTAATTTTCTTCATGGTGATCATGTATTGGATCTTGATCTTCCTCATGTATATATTCTTCGTGTGTATCTTCCTCATGATGATCATCGTCTTCTGTTGGAATTTGATTTGTGGGTTCCAATGGTAATTCAACTACAAAATCTTTCCATACGTCTTCATTGTTATTCTCGTTATCTGAATCAGGTTCCCATTTCCAAGGTAGTTTTTCTTCAAATTTGACGTCCCTACTCACATAGATGTGATTGCTTGCAGGGTCGTATAGTCTATATGCTTTGGATTTTGGTTCCGTACCTAGGTGGATAACCTTTAAACTTCTATCATCTAACTTTTTCACATTTATGGATGGTACTTTCATGTGTGTCGTGCATCCAAAGACTTTAATGTGATGAAGGTTAGGTGGTCTACCTTTTATTACTTCATAAGGTGTTTGAGATTTGAGGGCTTTAGTTGGTAGACGATTTAGTAGGTAAACTGAGTGACGAGTTCCTTTTGCCCAAAAGTCTTGTGGCATCTTCATTGCCTTTAGAATGCTTCTAGTCATGCCTAATATGGTTCTATTTCTTCTTTCTACAACTCCATTTTGTTGAGGAGAGTACGGCGCTGTTAGTTGTCTTAGTATTCCTTCATCTTCACAAAAATTTGTAAGAATATTCGAGGTGAACTCTCCCCCTCTATC
The DNA here is from genome assembly GCA_039602395.1 of Deinandra increscens subsp. villosa. NCBI lineage: Eukaryota > Viridiplantae > Streptophyta > Magnoliopsida > Asterales > Asteraceae > Deinandra > Deinandra increscens. The sequence continues at coordinate 14,509,015 of JBCNJP010000003.1, forward strand.
TGTTCTTAATTGTTTAAGCTTTTCTCCAGTTTCATTCTCAGCTTGCTTCTTGAACTTCTTGAATACTTCAAATACTTGATCCTTTGACTTTAGCATGTAAATCCACATGTATCGGGAATAGTCGTCAACAAGTAGAAAGAAATACTTGTTGCCTGATTGAGTGGTTGGTGATATGGGTCCACATAGATCTGCATGGACTAGTTCTAGTGGTTTACTTGCTCTAAAAGTACTTTGTGATGGAAATCTCATTCTATGTTGCTTTGCAACAAGACATGCATCACAGAGTTGAGTTGGATGTGTGATTTTAGGTATGCCACGTGCCATTTCTTGAGTGGAGAGTTGTTTTAATGAATCAAAGTTGAGGTGTCCTAGTCTGGCGTGCCATAAACATGAATCATCTTCAATTTTTGAGAGTAAGCACACTGGCGATCCTATATTGAGTTCTATTTTGTATAACCTATTTGAGGATCTAGGAACTTTTAGGAGTAACTTTCCTCTTGAATCACGCATCCAAAGATAATCTTCTTTCATTAGTATACTACAACCTCGTTCAGTTACTTGTCCCAAACTTAGGATATTGCTTCGTAGTTGAGGTATATAGTACACATCACTTATCAACTTTTGTTCTTCGTTCTTACACTGGAGGAGAATCGAACCTTTGCCTTTTATTTCAATACTTGAACCATCTCCAAAATTAACTCTTCCTTCAATGCTTTCGTCTAAGTCCGTGAATTATGACTTTACTCCTGTCATATGGTTGCTTGCACCATTATCGAGAAACCATGTTCCATTGCTACTGGTTTCTGATAGGTACAAACTAGGTAGTACTTTTTCTTCGTTTAAGTGTATGGTCTTCTTTAGTTGACAGTGTGACATTAAGAGAGTCGGTTCTTCTTCCTCTTCCTGAACTAAGTTAGATTCTTCAGTCTTTGAGGTTTTGCTCGTACATTGTGCTTTGTAATGTCCAAACTGATTGCAGTTATAGCATTTAACATTGGACTTTTCTCGATATCCAGTTTGGTTCCTTGAGTTTTTGTTGAATTTGTGAGAATCTTTGTTGTTGTAATTCTTCTTGAAATCGAATGAGGTTCGTCCTTCATTTCTCCCTTGATAATTGTGTCTTCCTCTACCTCTACCTCGTCCTCGATGGAAACCACCTCGTCCACGAAACGAGTTAGAGTTTTCTCCTCTTTCTATTTTTCCTTCTTGACGTGTAAACATTAACTTTGTGCTTGTGTCTCCTCGTTTGTTTTCTTTGGTTTTCACCCTTTCTTCGTATGCTTTTAGTCTTCCTATTGCTTCTTCGAGGCTCATAGTGTCAACATCTGATATTTGTTCGAGAGATGCTACCATATGGCTAAATCTTTGAGGGACAGCACCTAGTAGTTTTCGAACTAGAGTAGCGTCATCATACGTCTTTCCTAGTGTGTTGGCCTTTGTGGATATACTTATTAATTTTCCAACGAAATTGTCTAAGGTTTCTTCATCCTTCATTTCTAAGTTCTCAAATTGAGATCTCAAAGTTTGTAACTTTGCCTTTTGTACTCTTTCAACACCGAGGTTTCGTGTTTTCAATGCATCCCATATTTCCTTGGCAGTTTTGTATTTTGAGACTTGTAGAATCATATCTTCTGGGAGTGCCTGAAATAAGTAGGCTTTTGCTGTGTTGCTTTTCTTAGCATCGGGTTCAGCATCATCGGCAGGCTCGATCATTTCCCAAAGTCCATTGGCTCGCAAGATTGTTTCTAATCTAACGGACCATACGGGGTAATTTGTTGTGTTGAGTGTGGGACATTGAAAATTTATAGGCCTATCGGATTCTTTAAGGTGTACTATGGTATTTGTTTAGTCCTGAATCACCCGACATATTTACTAATTTTGATTCTTAATTTGTGTCTAAACTCCAATATCAAAGTGTATAAAATCAATCTTATTTTTTTTGGAATGTCAATGTCGTATATGTGTATGTACAGGAGTGTGGTGATAGTGTTTCTAATATCAATAGGTTTAATATTCAATCTGCTGTATGTAAAAAATCTTGGAAAACTAGAAGTCAAACCTGACCCCTTTTTTCTTGTGTCAATCGAGAAGCCTCTTTATTATCTTCTGGGTTGTTCTTTTCAATTTGTTGTACAATAGAATTCTTGGCCTCAAAATTTTAATTACTCCTTTTGAATCTTCGAATCTATGGATCACAACAGTGATTCTTCAACTTGTAATCTTCTCGTTTTTGTTTTCCGATGATCGCAACCACGAATTTCCAATTGGGTGTCTTCTGATTTTGATTTGTTCTTCAAATAACGCAACCGCGAATCGTGATGACGGGTTCTGAAAATTTTGCAACCGCAAATTTCGAAGATCGATTTCTGGTAAGTGTTTTCCTTCTCCGTTCTTCGTCTTCCTGTCTTCTTCTTTGAAAATCTCGCTACCGCGATCCGAATTCCAATTTGTCTTAAATTTCTCCTGTTACGCAACCGTGTATGTTGTTAATCTTTGATTTCGCAACCGCGAATAGTTTCTGATTTGGATAATCGCAACCGCGATTGATTTCTGAGATTTGGGAATTAGGGTTCTTCGCAACCGCGAAGGAAATTTGTGATTTTTATGGGTATTCCGATCTCTTGCAACCGCAAGTCGGAATTCGTCGATGAAATTCCTAAGAGCAACCGCTCTGATACCAAATGTGATCTTGATTCACAGGTTTGGATCGAATAATCAAAGGAATTTCATTGAATACATGAACATACGTTTACAAATGGTTTTGTACGAATGTTATACAAATCGTTAACTGTCAAATTGAAACCTAATACATATATATATATATATACTAATACAGAGTATGTCGGTTCCGGTGTGGAGATCCGACGTTTGATGGAGAGTCCGACGGTTGCAGCGGTTAGTGGCGGTGGTGGCGTCTTTTCCTTTTTGGCCGCTGCACTTGTTCGATGATGGAAATGAATCAACCGGGCTTTGTTTTGTGTTTGGGTTGGGCTAAGGATCCCAATTGTTTTACTAAATTTAATCCAACAACTAACAACCGAATTTTAACTCTAGTTCTAACTAACTAACTAGAAGTCTAACCCTGATTAAGTTAGTAACAGAAAATAACTACCGAGTATATGTGACCCGTTTTCAATAACACGCGGGTCAAAACGTAACCCGATCAGCATTTTAAAACTGTGCTTCTTTCTGTTGCTGCGACCCGGGTTCGATACTTCAGATATATCAACATCCCCCCTCAAGTTGGAGATGTTAAGCCCAACTTGCCGATATTAGCCTGATGAGGAACTTTAGAGAGGCTCTTTGTAAAAACATCTGCGAGTTGAGAATTAGTGGAAGTATGCTGTAGCTGTATTAACCCAGATTGAACTTTTTCGCGAACGAAATGGCAATCAAGCTCAATATGCTTGGTTCGTTCATGAAAAACCGGGTTCTTGGCAATATGTATGGCAGCAAGATTATCACACTTCAAGGGAACAGGTGTGATATTAGGGACATTCAGCTCAGTTAAGAGCCGAGTTAACCAAGCTAGTTCTGCAGTTACGCGCCGCATCGATCGATATTCTGCTTCAGCTGAACTAAGAGCAATAGTGGGCTGTTTTTTAGATTTCCAGGAAATTGGGCATCCACCAAGAGAAATATAGTAACCACTAACTGATCTTCTAGTTACTGGACAAGCAGCCCAATCCGAATCACAATAAGCCAAAAGAGATAGATCAGAATCAGCATTGGAGAAAAGACCTTGAGTGAAAGTACCATGAAGGTATTTAAGAGTATGATAAGCAGCATCCCAGTGACATTGCTTAATAGTTTGTAAAAATTGACTTAAAAACTGAACTGAGCAAGCCAAATCAGGGCGAGTATGAGTGAGGTAATTGAGCTTACCAACTAACCTTCTATAGGTTAAAGGATCAACAAGAAAGGGGCTGGAATCATTTTTGAAGGAAAGAGCAGGAGGTAAAGGACAGGATTCAGGAACACAAGAATGAGCATTAAACTCATGAACAAGATCAGCAGCAAATTTTCTTTGAGACATAACAAGACCATTTGGGACTTTTAGAACCTCAATGCCCAAAAAATAGTTCAAAGACCCAAGATCCTTGATCTTGAAGGAATTATGCAGAAATGCTTTTAGATCATTCATTTCAGTGAGATTGTTGCCAGTTAGAAGAATATCATCAACATAGACAGCAAGATGGACAATTGAATCACCCATTGACTTGCTGAATAAAGAGTAATCATTTAAGGATCTGACATAACCTCTAGACTTAAGGGCTGTTGACAGTTTACCATACCATTGCCTTGAGGCTTGCTTCAAGCCATAAAGTGATTTCTTAAGTTTTAACACTTTAGAACCAATAGAAGTAGTCATACCAGGAGGAGGACACATGTAAATATCTTCATCTAAGTCCCCATGGAGAAAGGCATTGTTAACATCTAGTTGAAACAATGACCAATGCAATTTGGTAGCCACTGCTATGAGAGACCTGATAGTTGTCATTTTGACAACTGGTGAAAATGTTTCATTGTAATCTATGCCCTCTTTTTGAGTGTCCCCCCTCACTACTAGCCTAGCTTTGCATCTCTCAACAGTGCCATCAGCATGATATTTAACCTTGTACACCCATTTGCATTTGATAGGTTTCTTGCCACTAGGTAAATCAACAATTTCCCAAGTGTTAGTAGCATGAAGAGCATCAAACTCTTTAGCCATTGCTTCCTGCCAAGCAGGTTGTGTAGCTGCTTCTTTATATGATTTAGGCTCAGTAATAACAGATAAATTGGCAAGTAACACTTGATTATCAGTGGGAAGATTAGAATTAGAACAAACAGTGGAAGCAGAACAAACATGAAGTATATCATTTGAAGGAGTAGGAACAACAGAAGCTTGAACAGAATTACAGACATAATCAGAAAGGTAAGAGGGAGGAACAGAAGTCCTTGTGGTTCTCCTAAGAGAAGGATCAGGAAAAGTTTGAGGAACAAGAGCAGGGGTATTGTGGGAATTATGAGAAAAAGAAGGAGAGGGAATAGTTGGAGAGGAAGGAGGAGAGGTAAAAGAATGAGATGGAGATGAAGGATATGCAGAAGAAGAAGTACTGGAAGATGGTAATGAGGATGAAATGGAAGGAGAAGGAATAGAAGAAGGGTCAACAGAATCAAAAAGGGATGGGTCAAGGAAAGTATTAGGAAAGAGAGGTGATGAAGCAGAATGTTGAATTGATGGAAAAATGTTCTCATGAAAAACAACATTTTGGATATGGATATCTTGTGGGTATGTATGTCAAAAACTTTGTAAGCTTTCATGCCAAAAGGATAGCCCAAAAAAATAGAAGGTGAGGCACGTGGTTGAAACTTGTC
>JBCNJP010000003.1:14514875-14544875 GCA_039602395.1 Deinandra increscens subsp. villosa
TTCAAGTAAGTTTTTTCGATTTTAGTTAGGTTACGACGTCTAATTTCTGTATTTTGACCTAGTTTCAGATTTTGAGCTTGCTGTAGTTTGTTCAGCTTGTTGTTTTTTTTACTGATCTATTGCTTCAAGCTGAAATTCAGCTCGATTGTTACTATCTGTTAATATCGTTTGCTTAATTTTGTGATTATTAGATGTTTCTGTGAATCTGTGGTTGTTAGGTATTTTTGTTTTCTAATCGAGTATGAACATAAGCTCGTAACTTATCAATGAAGTTTATGGATACTAGTTGCCTATTTTACTGTAGTTTTTTGTAATTCTTTCTTGTAAGTTGCACATGATCTTTTGACTGGTTGTTTCGATCAGAATTTATTTGTCATCTCGTTAGATATTTGAGATTCTGTGTTTGATGCAAGTGATTTGTGAATTCCATGAAAGTAAATCTTGATATCAAATAACTGGGGCATATGCTTGTTTGCCTGGACTGTTATTAGACCCCTATGAGATCAAGTTTAAGTAAAATAATGACTTAAAGGCAAAGAAAAAGCTAAGTTATGCACCACTGCTTTTCTGTTTTCCCAGTGCAGATGATTGGGAATATCTTACTTTTTAACTTTATAAATTGCATGAATATTGACCGATTTACTTTTTCTTGAACGGCAAACATACACGCCTCTAAAATCTACTCTTAAAGTCCACCTAATACTCAATTTGTAGGACTTGTACCCATACCAGTTTAGTTAGGTTAGGCCATCATTAACTTATTTACCTAATTTTTATTGTAGATGATTGGCATCCGAACAAGCTTGCCCTTGCCATCTTTAATGGAGATCGCTTCTCAGTTGTTCGTTTATTTCCTTATCGAGGACTTTACGAACTACTGGATCCATAGATTTTTGCATGGAAAGTGGGGATATGAAAAAATTCATAGAGTTCACCATGAATACACAACACCTATAGGATTTGCAGCACCATATGCTCACTGGGCTGAGGTTTTAATTCTTGGGATTCCATCTTTTCTTGGGCCCGCCATGGTTCCGGGCCATATGATTACATTCTGGCTGTGGATTGCTTTGAGGCAGATTGAAGCTATTGAGACTCACAGTGGGTAAGTAAGCATGCTTTTTTATAAAACTCAACTTTTTAGCCTTACCTATATGGTGTGTGTGGTATGTTAACTTTTTGTAATTGGATTATTTAATGAAATGATGATTAATAATGGATTGAACTTAGGCCTGATTGGCAATAGTGTCATCTTAAGTAGAGAATTCACTTTTGCAATAATGAAAAATAATCACAGTACTTTTTCGTCCCCCACCCCACGTCCCCACCTATCCAAATATATCATGAATGTTCATTTTACTTAAAGCTTTTATGATATTTTCCTAGAAACTTATGTGTGAATAGCAAAATATCATTTATGTTGTTATTTTTATAAAATTAATCATTTTTTCCAAGTAACTCTAGTTTTATATAAGAGTGAAGGTATTGCAGAATGTTTAATAAAACATGGCTTGGTTTTAAAGAGCTTGCACTCAGGCACAAGGGTATGCGCTTCCGACTGAGGTGCTCTTGAGATGCAGACAAGAGGCATGCCTCTTGTGTATGGGCATTTGGTAGATTTTGTGCATAGGATGTTGTACATATAGGTTTTTAGGTTGTAAATTAAATCATATACGAAGGTTATTTGTATCTAAATTTTGATTACATGGGGCTTGCGCCTCGGCTCCAGAGACCCTATCGCCTCGGTGTGCCTTGGGCCTTTTAATACCAAGAAACATAGACTAATTATTTCTTCAGCACAACCGAAGAATTTTCTTTACTTGAAATACTATTGGTCTTTGTATTATGCAGGTATGATCTTCCATGGACATTAACAAAATTCATCCCCTTCTATGGTGGAGCTGATTACCATGATTATCATCATTATGTTGGAGGACAAAGCCAAAGTAATTTTGCATCTGTGTTCACTTATTGTGACTATATATATGGAACAGACAAGGTATTATGATCTTTTTTCATTTTTTTTTTTTAGTTTCTTTACTTACTGACTTGTTTATTTATATCACCAGGGTTACCGTTATCATAAAAAAGTCTTGCGACAGGTAAATAAGCGGTTTCTTCTAATTCAAAGTTACATTCTAGTGAAATAAATTGGTTTATTATTGGAAAATTGGATTTTAATAATACGAATTATCACTCATTGGCTGATAATAATACGAATTATCACCTTGGCACACAATAATACCAATTAACCATTCCGGTCTCTAGAATGATACACCGTTAGTTTTTCATTAACATCGTTAGTCTCTTGCTGACGTGGAACCCTCCAAATCAAGCCACGTCAGCAAACTACTAGGCCACGTCAGGTTCCACGTCAGCAAGAGATTAACACCGTTAGTGAAAAACTAACGGTGTATCATTCTAGAGACCAGAATGGTTAATTGGTATTATTGTGTGCCAAGGTGATAATTCGTATTATTATCGGCCAATGAGTGATAATTCGTATTATTAAAATCCAATTTTCCTTTATTATTCACAAACAATGACAATAATACTGTTTTGGTCAGCTAAGAGATGGCTTGAAAAGTGATGGAAAACCAAATGATGGATCACATGCTTCTGCACAAGGTATTAAATCTGACTAGCCATGAATAGAGAATGCCCAATTTGTGCTATTTCACAATCACATGTGTACCTTAAGCCATTTAGTTTTTTATTTATTTATATTTTGTATCTCAGGCAACCATACTATGTTTATATATCCAAGATTCCTAGTTATAATTATGTTTATTTCTTAATCCTTTTTAATTACATGACTTGCAGTTTTAATCTTTTCATTTCCTTTTTCTCACAACCAACATGCAATAGATGCATTTCATAAGAATTAGCAATTTTTGACAAATTGGGCAAATGCAAGATGTTACTTTTTGTAAAACTTGCCTAGCCTTGTAAAGTATGGTGCTTTATCTTTTGTTTATAGGAAAACATGTCTTACTTATTCCATACATGCCATATAGATTATAGACAGCTTTTGTTCATTCTTGTTGATGAAAATCTAATTGCTAGATTTCTACTACTTATTACTTCAAGACAATACTCTCTGTCAATTAAAACAATTTGTCTGCGAGTATTCTGTCTCAAAAACAATTTCGCTCCTTTTGTTTATGAAACAACAGGGCTGACCCAAGTATTTATAAGAATAAGCTCAAAAATGTTTTTATTTGTATCTCTAATCTTTCATACTTTACAAACCACTACATATTACAACTAAATAAATCTACATACCAAAAACAAAACCTCACCTACTGTACTTCTAATTACATATCAGTATAGTCAATATAGTGCTTTAGTGCATACCACTAGGAAATATAGTACCACTAGAATGTCACTTTCTCCAACATATAAGAGAATAAGAGAATATGTAAGGAAATATAATACCACTAGTATTTTATAAGATTATTAGTAATATTAATAATTAATTAATTATTTAAATCGGGATTAGTGGGACAAGGTTTAATTTCATCGGTCGGACCTGTCCCGAACCGAATCCTGCCAAAATGAATTATCATATCCCGAGTACCGACCCACGAAATCAGTTGAACCAAGGGGTTATAGGATAGGGTCGACTATGCATTGGTGCCCTTGATTCCTTCATCATCTGTTTTGGGGTTTGAACATATACTTGATTCTTTTTATCATGGATATCATTTGTTGTTCTAGGCCATGTTTCGAACCAAGAATAGGTTTTCATCATTCGTCTGTTCTAGGCTTGCTTCGAACCAAGATTACTTGATTTTCATCACTCATCTGTTAATATGTTTCTTTAGTTCTATGCTCGAATTCAATGAATCGATAAACATAGAAATAATTAAGTTTTTGGTTGGTTATTATCATAGTTCAATAAACAAGTCGTTTTTAGATTGAAATGTCTAACCCATATAAAAACATTTAATTATACTAAAATTAAATTAAACAGGTGAACCCCTTTAAACTAGCATTGTGAAAGGAAAAAAAAAAAAAAGAAGACTAAATTACATAATACATCATTTACATATATATGCAATTTAAAAATCTTTTAGTTAAGTTTAATCATGTGACAAAGCATGTGAGGGTATTATAAAAATCTCAATATCATTAACCTAACTCTTTAACTCTTCATTTTATAATATTTGTAAGTGTAGTGTCTCTTTATCGCTCCCCCTCGTACTTTCCAGATTCATCATCAACCTATGCCTTCTTCTCTGCTTCTTTCGCCTTAAACACTTGTAATTTCGCATGATTGTAATAACCAACACCTAAGAAAGCAATCAGATAATCAACAAGCATCTTTCATTACCCCTGCAACATTCATAGTCAAAGCACAAGTCTTCCCATTTCCCAACAAGAAAGAACACAAGATTTAAATATGTTGCAAAAATCGGCCTAGGCGGTTGCCTAGGCGGCGATTAATCGTTAGGCGGTACTTTCTCTTGGAATTTTTAGCTAGTCGGTCAATTAATCGGTGGAATAGTTAGGCGGTAAAAATCGGTCAAAGCCGGTCAAAATTGGTTAAAAATCGGTCAAAATAAAAAAAATCGGTCAAAATCGAAAAAATGGATTTATAAGTACTTGTTTTGCTATAACTAAGCTTGAATTCTATAAATTATGAAGTATTAATGTGGATTTGAAAGTATTATTTTGATATAAATGTGTGTGTGTATATATATATATAAATTAAAAAAGTTACAAATCGATTAATCTCGATTAAATGCACTTCGACCGCCTAATTACCGTCTAGCGCTTTCTATAGCACTGGATTTAATGCAAATGCACAAACCAAATTCATCCCAAATATGAAATATTTAAAATGGAAACTTGAAGTATCTCTCAATTTTAGGAACTCGACAATCATCCATTGGACCGATAAGAAAGCTGAACAAGGGGGCAACATAGTAAAGTGATGTAGTTGGATTGAAAGTAATCCCTTTGAGGTTAACGGTGTCAAAATCAACACTAACATTTGTGATAAAGTTATATAACCAAAAAAAAAATATATGAATCGCAAACATCCAGTTATCCGTTATGACAAACAATGTTACCCATAGCACGTTGCAACCGCAGAGCCGTTTGAGTAATCACGACCTTCTTTGTTGTACATCCACCCTAGAGTGAAACCAACCGCATAAAGGCCCACTGTGGTAAACCTCTGACCCACTCCATATTAAAAGGTAAAGGGTATTTGGTCAACCAAATGATGGGAGATAATTATATAACTAATGTTATGATATACTTGTGGAAAGAATGAAGATGAGTGTGTGTGAGAGAGAGACTACTCTTCAAATTTGTTTTTAATGGTAATGGTCGATTGGCTAGCAAGTCTTCAAAGAGAAGCTCGTACATCAGTCACACTACATTTACTTACCAGTTAGGAGGAAACACTACTTATCAAATATTATAAAATGAAGATTTAACTGAGTGTAATTGTTTATTTAACAGAGTTAAGTTAATGATATTAAAACTACTATCATACCCTTGCATGATTCTCACATGATAACTTAACTAAAGATTTGATAAAAGTTAGCTTAAAAGATGAAAACTAAAATTAATCGTTTACATAAATCATAAATCGAGCACTTTTTAAACATAAAGGATTTAACCTGAAAATGGTGTACATATAATAAGAGTCCGAACGAATAAAGAAACAAGAAGTAAAACGACACATATATTATCAAAAAGAAAGAAACAAACGAATAACAGGGTCTTTGGTTTTTTATAATGCATGGCTTTTCCCAAAAAAAATATAAATTACGTAAATGATATTTTCTTAATTTTAATCTAAAAAGATAATAATTTATATGTTTCAACCCACCAACCCCTCCAACATCTTTACAACTTCTACAACAACCTCTTTATAAGACTACCCGGATCATTGCTACAAATTATCATAGTTATCATTCCACATCAGTTTTTACATATCCTTTTTAATTTTTACCATAAATAGTTTTTAGCCTTGTAGCCACACTTCCCACATGCACACTTTTATTTCCACGTCTTCGTTTCTTTTTCATTTTTATTATTGAAATATTTAATTATAATTAATAATTAAAGAAAAATAATAAATATTATAAAACTTGCATTATATTAAAAATAAAATAAATATATAAATATAGCCGTTTTGATAAATATTTAAAAAGATAAATAATAAATTCATATTAAAGTAATTTTAATGGCTATAATTTTGCAACGACTATAATTCTATAACGACTATATATAAAAACCCTATAAATATCAACTTTTGAGATTCAGTTCATCACAGTTCACATTTTATTATCATGTCAAACATACAATATATACTTGAACAATTTCACAATCTGATTTAAAAACCTCCAGAGAATGTGCTGGAAATTATGCACCGCTTGTTCACCCTCCCCTTCCAATTCAACTTCCTCCTCCCGTTGAACCTCCTTTTCCGGTTCAACCTCTCGCTCCTCTTCAACCTCCTGTAAACCCCAATGTGAATGACCTTTGAGAGGATGAAGCCTTCTAGAATTGAGCATCCGATTACTAGTTGCCCGAAAACCCACCAGAAGAGTCACTTGAATACTTTTATGAACTAGACGATAAGTCCAACTTGAAGAAGACGAATGGGTGGATGAAGAATGATCGGAGGACGAGTAGGTGACTCGTGATCCATCGGAAAATGATTTGAGATCACACCTGAGATCACCCTTGTAGTTCTCATGGGATGACGAAGACTCCGATTTCTAGCCTGGCCCATAACATGTTTAGAGTTAATGATCCGGTCCCGGTTCTTAGTTTCGTTGGATTTCGGTTCCAGTCAGTTTCAATATATGACCATCCGACACTTGAGAGTGACATACGTTATGCATAAAGTTAAAAAAGCAAACTCATAAATTTTATTAAATATAACTAGAGATTTTTGTAGCCTGATGAATCCACAACCGCAGATGGCAAAACTGTTGCCAATCCTGAGCGCTCGCTCTAGGATAACGCCCATCAGAAAGCGGTCGTTTTAATCAATGCTACCCTCTCCGCTGAAGCGGTGGCCCAGGTTATCGGGTGTACGACGGCAAGAGAAATCTGGGTATGCCTGGATGCTTACAGCAGTGCATCTGTTGAACATGTGCAAAATCTCCAAGACCAGCTTCATGCCTTGACGAAAAGGGCTGATTCGGTGGCGGTTTTCAGCAGCAAATTCAAGGCCCTCTCTGACCAGTTGACCGCTATCGATCATCCGGTCTTGGCTTCGGAAAAACTTCATTGGTATCTCTGTGGCTTAGGTACTGATTTTTTTGCCTTCTCGACAACCATTAGGGCTATGGTTCCTGCCCCCTCTTTTCAAAATGTTGTGTCTAGGGCTGAAAGTCATGAGACTTTCTCTCGCGCTGTTCAGGGGCCGGTAACCCCTCCGGTTGCATTCACCGCTCAGTCCAATCGTGGTAGGGGTAACAACTCGAATTGGGGTACCACCCAACGTCGTAATAACCGTGGTGGTTACAGGAACTCGCGAAACTCGCGTAATTACCGTGGCAGTAACATTCGCAATTCTGGGTTTAATTGTGGCCCATCTTTTTCTGCTAGTGATCCATGTCAGTTATGCAATATCCCTGGTCATAAGGCAAATAAGTGCCCTACTCATGTTTCCTATTCTGCATCAGAAGCAAACCTCTCTACCTCAATTTCAGACTCAATGCAATGTTAATCCTTACAGTGCCACTTGGTATGTGGACTCGGGGGCCACTGATCATATGACAGACTCCACTGGTATTATTTCTACACCTTCGGTTTGCAATGGTAAAGTTTTTGTTTGGAATGGCAACTCATTGCCCGTCTCTCATAATGGACACCATTTTATATCTAAATACATCAAGTTAAATAATGTTTTGGTGGTTCCAAATCTATCAAAAAATCTCTTGTCTGTGAATAAGTTGACTAATGACAATAATATTGATGTCTTATTTTCTCGGAATATGTTTTATCTTCAGGACCGCCACACGAAGCAAGTTTTGGCTCAAGGGGCATGTGAAAATGGTCTATATGTGCTAAAACAAGACCCAATGGCTCTTGCCACTATTTCATCTTTTTGTAATAAGGCCTCATATGAATTATGGCATATCCGGTTGGGGCATGCCTCTTTTGATATTATTAAACTACTAAATAAAGTTGGGTTGATAAATGTTACGTCTATATTAGCCAAACCTGAAGTATGCATGCATTGTCAAATGTCTAAAAGCCATCACCTTCCATTCAATGAAAATTCAAAACGGGCCGATCATCCTCTCGACCTTGTCCATTGTGATTTATGTGGTCCATCTCCGGTCATCTCTCATGAAGGGTATAGATATTATGTTGCCTTTATTGATGACTTCTCTCGTTTTACATGGATCTATCCCCTTAAATCAAAAGACATGTTTTCTACCATTTTGTCTATATTCATGAACTTTGTTCAAACCCAATTTGATAGAAAAATAAAAATCTTTCAAAGTGATGGTGGAACCGAATTTGTCAATAATAAAATCAAGACGTTGTTTAATGACAATGGCATTTCATCGATTATCTTGTCCATATACACCACAATAAAATGGCCGGGTTGAGAGAAAGCATCGCCACATAATTGAAAATGGGCTTGCAATGAAGTTTAAAGCCAACATTCCATCCACTTACTGGGTCGAAGCCTTCAGTACAACTGTTTACATTATTAACATGCTACCATCAAACGTTTCGGAAAATAAGTCACCATTTGAGTGACTCTTTAAACAAAGTCCAATATACAATAACTTCCGCACCTTTGGGTGTCAGGTATTTCCGTATCTACGAGACTATTCAGCACACAAGTTGGCCCCACGATCACTATCATGTATCTTCTTGGGATATGCACCACAATACAAAGGCTTCCGATGTTTAGAACCCATATCCAACAAGATTTATGTCACCCGACATGCTAAATTTGACAAAAACTTCTTCCCTTTGTCCGGTCAACCAAACTCCACAAATGCGCCATCACTACCTCTTATATCATTCTTAAACGACACCAATCCCTTTCATCCTATCCAAAAACCCCTCGCACAAAATTCCAACAACTCTCCCGCCGAAAAATCCACCATCCATGTCCCTCATGTACCCATGAGATCTTCATTCCATCTACTGGGTCACCCCCACCTATGGCCCAAACCACCAGCCCATCTCAATCCACCCCTCCTGTTCAATCTATCAACCCATCCCAATCAGCCCAACAACCACCCTCAAACTCGTAAACTGCCCCTCCCCATCCGATCCATCCCCTGCTCCCTCCCACGCAACCCAAACTCCCAGTCCGATCCAGACTCCCAATCCGGCTGGTCCAGCCATGTGTTCTACCCAGCCACCCTATGCAAACAAGAGCCAAATCCGGCATCTTCAAGCCTCGCCACAAGGCTGATTTTGCTCACGTCACTCATCATGCTCCGTACACTACTTTATTCTCTTAATCAGACCCAAAAACTTACAAAGCCGCCTCCAAATCTCAGCATTGGTGGTCTGCTATAAATAATGAAATGACCGCTCTTCAAAAAAATAACACTTGGAGTCGAGTTGCTCGTCCACCTAACACCAATGTTGTGGGATCCAAATGGCTATTCAAGACACAATACAGAGCCGATGGATCTATTGAAAGACACAAAGCTCGTCTGGTCGCCCAGGGCTTCACCAAAATTCCTAGCTTGGATTTTTCTCATACTTTCAGTCATGTCGTTAAAGCCACAACCATACGCATTGTTCTTTCTTTGGCTATCATTAATGGGTGGAAATTACATCAACTTGATGTTAACAATGCGTTCCTTCATGGCAATCTAAATGAACAAGTCTATATGGATCAACCTCCTGGCTTTATCGATCCCAAATTCCCTAACCACGTGTGTCGCCTACATAAAGCTTTATATGGTCTAAAGCAAGCACCTCATGCTTGGTTCCAACGTTTGAGCACATTTCTTATCCAAAGTGGTTTTTCATGTAGCCGTGCTGATCCGTCTTTGTTTGTCTTTAAACAAGATTCTCGCATTTTATATTTGCTTGTATATGTTGATGACTTAATCTTAACAGGGAATCATGAAGGCGTAATTACCTCGTTCATAACCAGGCTACACAATGAGTTTGCCATCAAGGATCTCGGTGATGTCAACTACTTCTTAGGCCTTGAAGTCACCTCTCACGAGTCTGGATTATTCCTTAGTCAATCCAAGTATGCAAGGGACATTTTGGAACGTGAAAAAATGCTTGATGCTAAACCAATGGCCACGCCTCTTGCTGCTAATGTGAGTTTCACCTCAACAGGACAAGCCTTTGACGATCCAACATTGTACCGGTCTCTCGTTGGTGCCTTGTAATACTTAACCATTACTCGTCCGGACATCTCGTATGATGTGAACCAAGTTAGCCAGTTCCTTCAGCAGCCCACAACTACTCACTTCCAACACGTAAAAAGAATTTTACGTTACATCAAAGGCACTATGAATTTTGGGCTCACGTTCAGTCGCTCTACTCAACCTAACATTCTTGGATACTCTGATGCGGACTGGGCTCGCTGCATTGAAACCAGACAGTCCACATATGGCTATTCAATATACTTAGGGGGTAATCTTGTCTCGTGGAGTGCAAAGAAATAACTCACAGTTGCTCGTTCGAGTTGTGAATCTAAGTATCGTGCCATGGCTAGCACCGCTGCTGAGATTGTTTGGGTCACCCACTTGCTTCGTGAGCTTCATGCTTTACCTCTTGATCGTCCTACGATTTTATGTGACAACCAAAGTGCTATTTTCATGTCTCAGAACCCGGTGGCCCATAAACGTGCTAAACACATCGACCTTGACTATCACTTCATTCGAGAGCTTGTCCTATCTAGCCAATTACACACCAATTTTGTTCCAACCAAGCTTCAAGTACTGGCGGATATCTTTACTAAAAGCCTCTCAAGACCTTAGTTTGAGCTCTTTCGAAACATGCTTCGGCTTGGATCTCCGCCGTCTCGCTTGAGGGGGGATATTAGAATGTAACTTGTAGACTTATTTGTTCTTTACTCAATTCTTGGTGTATGTTTGTGTAAATTTATTTTAGTATATATTTGGTCCTATCCTCCTATTGGAGGATCATCCTTTGGGTCTATTTACTTTATCACCCCCCCCCCCCCCCTAAAACCACTGTATTTTCAATATCCCCTTCCAAAAAATATGAGCCCTAAATCCTTTCTTTCCCCAAAATCCCATACACAATATCAGCGGTTCCTGCCCCAAATCGCAAATCGCATACAAGATATCACATATTGAAAAGCAAAATTGTTAATTTTGGGATCGAACAGTAGGTGCGAAAAGATGATGTGTGCCTCTTCTTCTTCCACAGCGGGTTCGAACAACATGTGCGAAAAAGATGATGTGTGCCTCTTCTTCTTCTTCCACTTGTTGCAGAGAGCTTAGATTTTAGAGGAGTTTATATATTTGATGATGGTTTTCATTTTGTTGTGTGGTTTGGTAGCATGCTTTCACCAGACCTAGCCACGAATCTAATCAGAGAAGATTCGGCTACAGACTTCTCAAAGGTACTCTCTTTTTACATCTGTGTTTTAAATCCTCATTTATCATGTTCGGTTCCTCAATCTAAATTCAAAAGGATAAATTTAAAAAGGAGTTCAAAAGGATAGATTCTCATATCTTTTTACGTAGTTATACACGTGAGTTCAAAAGGATAAATTCAAAAGGATTATCATTAGAAATTCGAAAGGAATGATGTGGATGCCACGTAGGTTAGGTATTTAGGGGATTTTGAAATTAAAAAAAAAATTAATCCAAGTCACATGCCACATCATCAAGGGAGTTATCGGTGTTAGTGATTTAACGGTGGGACTATTAAAGGAAAATATGATGAACGTTGGGACCACTGGGAGCTATTTTAAAAGTTGGGATTATTACCGGCCAAACATGAAAACTTGGGATTATTTATTTCCAATTTTCCTATCCATTAATCCTAATTTTGCCATTTTAAGGCTCCTATTTGTTTATTTAGTACTTAAAAATAAGAATAATTCCAATATAAAATTATTTGCATTTGGTTTGTAAAGTTATGAATGGAATTTTAAATGTATAAACCTTATGAAAAAATCCAGCTCTTTATTCCATCTCAAACCCACACCTAATCTATTCACTCTCACTGCAGTTCATCACCACCATCACAATGGTTTTGATCGCCAACCATCACTCCATCGGGAGCACTTCAAAGTTCAAACTCGAATTTGTGAGTTTTGATGATTCGTATATGTGTTTCGATCTGTTTCTCAAAGGATTCAAACCCACGCCTACCTTGTAGGCAGGCTGCACTCTAACCATCCTACCAAGGCCACCTTTTTAGCCAACCCAAAAAAGTAATTATGACCATAAAATAAATTGCAAAATTGGAACAAAAAAAAATAAATAAAAAAAATGATAGTACTGTGAGTGAGTGGTGAGAGATACCTCTGCATATGTGAGAGCTAAACCATTTTAGTGCTACAGTTTATGTCTCGCTTGTTATGAAGATACAAAATATATAAGAAGAGGAGACACTTATAAGTTATAAATAATAAAAGAACGTGAAAGGTATATATATAATTCCAACAGTTGTATATTTGTTGATATAAAAAGGACTTAAGGGGTGCGTTCCATTATTAGTTTGAGAGACGAATACCAACAGTTTTAAAATTTTGTTTTCATAACCTCTTTCAAAAGGTGCTGAGAATTTACTAAAAGTATTGCTGCCTATCTTGGAATTGTTGTAATTTTAAGAAGCATTTATTTTATACACTTGTATGGACAGAGCAACAGGGAAGATACATACATTGTTTTGGTCGGGTTTTTGTTGAAGTGCCACTCATAGAGCTGCTGCTGGTATTTTGGACTTGGAATCTGGGTGAAATATAATCAGGAAAACATTAGCTGCATTCTGAACACGAATATACCTTCCATATATTACCCAGAAAAGCAATTACTTGACAATACACATGATAGCGTAATCCTAACCAAAAATTAATCGTTAAAATTTCGAACAAGTTAACCATTAATCCTTGCGGGTTCGAAATGACAAACGTATACGGGTCAAACACAACAAACGGGTCGGTAAATTTGGGTCCTAAATTGGGTCGGGTGGAGCTATATGATCACGGATAAACAAAGGAAGAAGTTTTGAAGCCTACACGTACTCACGTAGCATGTTCTCTTCATATTAATGCAGTTTAATTTCTCATGCTTTCATTAGTTGTACTTTGGGTTTAATAGATAGTACTTTAGTTGTTTTATTTTACATAGCATTAGAACGTGGGTTGGTAGTTAGTTTCTTTTTCCTATTTATAAGTGTACGCATGTTCGAAATGGAGTTAGTGAGTTTGAGTTTATGTGAAATTTTTAGTTCAAGTTTTTCTTGGTGAAACTTGTTTGTTCCAATGCTAGTTCAAGCTTGGCTAGTTTGAATGGTGATCTTTGGAATCTAAATCAAATTCAAGTGGTGTGTCTGTATCTTGTTTTTCGATTTGGTTTTTGCTCAACGGAATCATTCGAGTGGTGAAATCTGTATCTCGATCGACCCGTTGCCTATCTATTCGTTCTTGTTTCTCAATCCTACCCGTTTCCGTTACCGAATATATAACATTAATGTTAGCAAATCTCATGCGTCCCGGTTTACGCAAACTCGGTTATCCGGGTCACTCGTATGCAACCCACGTTAGCTCCTGCCATGTCCCCTTTTTATTTTATCTTATTTATTTATGCATTTCCTCTAATTTAGTAGAACATGGGTAGTTTTCCTTTGTTAACTGTTTTTGGTAGTTTCCATTCATATGTATTTGCAAGTTCACGTAAGAGGAGGACAGAGGAGTTTATGATAAAAATTTGGTGAAAGTTTTCTTTGATGGAACTTGAACTTTTTCCAATGCTATCTCAAATGTAGCAATTTTGAGAGGTGATCTTTGGAGTCTAAATCAAACTCAAGCGGTGTGTCTGTATCTTGTTTTCGGTTTGGTTTTGCTCAACGGAATCAATCGAGTGGTGAAATATGTATCTCGATCGACCCGTTGCCTATCTTTTTTTCAATTTAATTTCCCAAATCACTGTTTCCCAACCGGATATACAACAACGCATTCTGAAGGAAAATAAAAAAACCTTGTAAATTTTGAAGGAAAAAAAAAGCTCCTAGTTACAGTCTAGATACAGGTTATATCCTTAATTTACCTAGTTAAATACTTCTATTAGTACTATGTAAACATTGACAACGATAATGGTGTGTGTCTTACCTTTCTCGCGGGTTTGGAGCATCCTGCATATTTACATCAGTTTCATTGGTAGAAGCCACGTCAGCTGGATCCTCATCAACATACATCTTTGATGGCTCTTTTTACACTGGAACTTCAACCTCCTATACGTCAATAAGCTGGAAGGAAAAAAGAAAAAGGAGCAAACAGAAACATCTTGCTACAGTCTATATACTACGGAAAATCTGATCATCTAAAACTCCATAACCTACCCGTGCCGTGCAGACTCCACAGAGACAATTCAATGCAGATTCAATCCACCATCCACTTAAAAATTTAGACAATGGCAATTACCCAAAAAAAAAACTCCTAAAATTTGAATCTTGAACATCTCCATTCGGGAATCGTAGGCAGATCCTTTCAAAATTGAGAAAGGAAAGCTTTCTTGGACCTAAGGCATTCCAAATTAAGTTCTTTATATAGAGAGAAAGATATAATGTTATGAGTCACTAAGATAGCACAAAAACATGCATACAAAGAAAACTGCATTATACCTTGAACTCTCTAACTTTGAAGGTGGTACTAAGAATGGGACATTCATGGTACACCTTGGCTCTTTCCCAAAGAATTCTATCAAAATCTTGATTATGTAAAGCTGGAACCCTGGTTCCTGAACCAACAACCTCCAGAAAGACTTTGTTCGTTCAAATCGCTACAACAATTAATCTAACGAAATCCCTACAGCAACACAAAACAATTTATAGAAACATAATCTGACAAACCTGAGTGGACTGTGTTAGCAATTCAGTTGTAATGCAGATCAAGGATGCACCTTACCACGAGAGATATCACTTTTGGTTGTCATCGATGGCTTTATGCTTGTAATTTACTGTTCCTAACCAGTTGGTTTTTTAATACATATAGATAGAGATAATGTGCCTCGAAACTATATACAGAACACTTGGAATAAGATGCAACATAAAACTTGAATTTCAAAACAGCATCATTACAGAACTGACTTTGAACACACAGCAGAAAGTATTAATCCTCAATTCAATGGTCATTTATGTATCCAATTTCCAGCCAGATCAGCAACTTATTACCAATCTAATCTGTCATCATTCCCCCAACCCAAAATCACCAAATCCTAGTAACCAACCAGACATAAAAAAACTAATAATAAAATAAATAAAAAAAACAAATAAAGACCACATAGGGAGTGGCTTTGTGCCACTAGAAACAAAAAAGGTTCAGATCATGACAAGAAATAAAAGACTATATTTTGACAGCATTTCCACAGCTGATCCATCCTAAATAAGCATTAGCAGCTTCTAGCTTCTACACATGCAAATCCCAGAATATATACTTTAATCAGCAATAGTAGTTCTCCATGACAAGAAATCCACAAACAATAACAATATCATGATAATATTTATATTAGAAAGACCATATCTAATATCATATTACAGAGTCATGGCAACAATTACAAGAAAACCAGCTAACCAAACCACACAAAACAATGTCATGAAACTTTTGAAGGTTTAGGTGATCGGAGAGGAAAACAATATATCCCGGTTTTTCATTTCAACCAAACGCAATGGCCTCACGGGATCTCTGAACCCATGGTGACAAACCCTGCACCATAGTCCTCCATGACCCACAACTCACCAGCATCCCCAATACCCCAAAAAACGCCAAGTCTCCAACCTATAACAACCCTTTTGTAAAACCCAACATGAGCATATTCATATGAATCAGGTAAACTGATCTCATTGAACTCTTCGGTTGCGAAACTGAAAGCAATGACGGTTGATGAGAGCATTGCTCACTACACCAAAGAGGTAGTGATCGTAAAGTCAATTAGACAATTTCCTCCATGAATTGTTGCGCAAGCTATAAACGCTTACAAACATATCGGTGGAATCAGATGGATGCTCGCTTATAAGGTCCGAAAACGAGATCGAGACGACTTTGTAATCGTCAGTGGATGAATCGTAACGGAATCCATACCTGACTAATAAGTCTCAATCATCTGGGAATGCAAAGGGGTAAAAGGGAACATTCCAGAGCTCCTGTGTGGTTGTATTTTGACCCGATAAATCATTATAACATTTCTACATTCAAAATTCAAAATTCAAAAATGCATATAAACATAGATCCACTGTTAGGAAAAACACAAAGAGCTAACTAGAGAGTAATTCCAAAACCATTCTTAGATTCATTTCATATTAATACCATTTATCACTCCCAAATAAGCAGTTCAAAGCATTATTGCATATGTAAATCCAAGGTCCACAGCCATTAAGTAATCATAAGCAGAGTCAACACCAAAAGAACAATTACGAATTAAAAAAAAACAGTATTATCATGAAGGTTTAAGGTGGTGTTAGGATGCGTTTAGGTGATTCAAGGCTTTCGGCATAGGTACCTAGAACGGTGAATCCACCTGCAGGTCCCCCCTCGATCCTTACTTTTCTGCATCTTCCGTCATCTATATTGAACACAAGAACATCACCTTTAACATCCAATATGATATCCCGATTGCTTCCTTCAACCAAACACACCGGCTTCACACAATCTCTGAGATCTTTGAACTCATGGAAACAAACCCTGGTCCAAGTGTTACTACCAAAATCCTCCATTATCCACATCTCAAAACCACCACCACCCCGAACACACAACAAAACACCAAGTTTCCCACCGATATCAACCAGGTCGTAAAACTGAACCAGCCGGTTTTTAAATAGATCAAGAAACTGCAATCTGCATTCACTGAATTCTTCAGTTGTGAAACTGAAGGAAACAATGGTTGAGAAGTCATTGAACCAGTGAACACTCTGGTTGATCACTATTGGTGAGTCCGCATGGAGCCCTAGAAAGTGGGAAGAATCAGGCAGTTTGTTCCACGAATTGTTACGCAGGCTATAAACGCTTACATACGTATCCATGGAATAAGGTTCATACTCTTTTCTAAGATACCAAATCGTGAGGCTGACTACTTTGTAGTCGTCGGTTGATGAATCGTAACCAAATCCATACGAGACAAAAAGATCTATATCATCTGGGAGTAGAAAAGGGGGGAGGGGAACCTCCGAGCGCTCAAGTGTGGTAGGGTTGATCAAGAAGATGGTATCGTTATTGTCTTTCGCTAAAACGAGCCCGTTGCAGGATCCCAGGACCTCTTTGAAACCGAAACTTACTTCTTTAACAGCTGCAGGTATGTCATTATCATTGTTATTAATGTTGAGATATGGGAGGAGTTGGTTTGTATCGAGTGAGTAGAGGGGAGAATTTCTGTCGGAAAGGAGGATCAATTTAGTGGGGGTTTGAAGGTGGTGATGGAGGTTTTTTTTGATGAATTTGGGATCCGAAATGAGAGAGTTCCATGTCTTTGAAACGGACTTGAAGCGGCCCAGAGATTTAGCAGGTAATAAAATGAGTATTGCTTCGGTGATCTCCGGCGGAAGGGATATCGCCGGCAGCTTGGAGGCGGACATCTCGGGAAAGAGCGATTACGAGAGAAATGTCAAAAGAAAACCTACGGAATTCTACGGTTAAGTCGGTGATGATCGCGAACATGAACTACTGTGAAGAGACGATGAGTAGGGTTTTAAAGGATTCTAGCTTCTAATCAAATCCTTTAATTATGCTAATATTATTTCCTTACTTATTTAGTTTATTCTTTACTTATTATTATTATTTGGTTTATTTCCTTTCATATTTATCGTGACTCTTATATCTATTTTTTTATATATTTAATTGTTTCATTGTATTCAATGCATTATATCTATTTTAATAAATTTAATAAATGAAAATAAATGCTAACATAGCATCACTCCACTTCTTTTTAAGCTCATTTTCCCCCTAAAAATTTTGGCCAACTTTGACCACTTTTAAAAGTTTCACGTTTGGAAATCTTAGAAACACCCCTCTTTTTTTATTTAAAATACACCCCACCTAGAGGTCACTCGGAGGTCTTGAGGTCACCTATATAAGGGGTGTCCCTAAGGAAACCTCACCTTAAGCCCAAACGTTCACCTATATGAGGGGTGTCTCTAAACTAAATCTCATATAATGGGTCCTATATCTCACCTCTAGCCCTTTATGTCACCCATAAGATTTTTTTTCATATTTTATTTGTATTATTTATTTAAATTATGTAATAATAATAATAATAATTAGTATTATTATAATAATTATAATTTGTATTATTATTATTATTATTCTCTTATATATCAAATTCCATATCATATGTGTACACTAAAGAAGTGCTATATTTCCTTTCTACGTGTATTTTTTTCGTTGGTTGATGATTTTGGACATTTTTTTTTATTTTTTTTGTTTAACTGGAAAAAGCACTTTGGCATTTAATTCTTTAAAAGCAATCGTTACACTTCGCCAATTTTCATAACAGTTGTCTTCTTCCATAACAGTTGTCATCTTTTTCTTTCTTCTTTGACAGCTTTTATTTATTACTAGAGACCCACACATTATTAGCAAGTATTGTATGACATCCTCCTCTCTCTCTCTCTCTCTCTCTAAAGATTCTTTTGTCATAGTCCTTGCTCTTCCGGTGAGCGTCGCCCTTGCTATTGGTGTGTTTCCACCCTTGCTCTGTCATTGTGCCATGCCCGTTTGTCACAGGCGTTGCTCTGCCGGTGTGTAACGCTCCGTTTTCAACATCGGTTTGTCATTTTCGTCGTCGGTGTTGATGTGACGGTCATTTTTGTCTGTCATGGGTGACCTTTTTGGGCGTTTTCTCAGATCTGACTTTTTCGTTGCTCTCTTTTGTAACCGGATCTGAGTAAAGCTTGGTCTTTGCTCCCCGGTGAAGGCTGATTTTCGCACTTGAGATCGAGCAACGATGATGGTTCTGGATCTGAGTAAAGCTTGGTCTTTGCTCTCCGGTGAAGGCTGATTTTTGCACTTGAGATCGAGCAACGATGCTGGTTTTCTTTAGATTTGAGGTCCATTCTTACGAGATGAGGCCTTTTTTAAGGCCGATGAGTTTCGAGGTACGTGGCGATTTTGATGGTTTTTTTTAGGTTTTCAAGTTGGCTGTGATGCTTTTTATGTTTCGGTTGAGTTGAGTTAAGATGGCTAGGCAACATTTACAGCCATTGTTATTTTCTTTCTTGCTCCTCAACCTTTGAGACCTGAGCCAAGTTTTTTTTCCCAATTTGTTACTATGTTCTAAATTTCAGATCTAAATCTGATTGTGTTCGATTTGATTTTTTACTACGATGGTTGTGTTCAGTGTTAGTTATGGATAGTTGCTTATGAGTTGTTCTCGGATGTGGAAGTGGATCTCTGATCTGTTTTGTGTTCGTTCATATATTGGTTTCGATTTTCTGTTTAAATCATAAAGGAAGCTTACTTTTCTTTACAACAAAACCTCCTCCTTCCTCACTGGCTCACTGCTAAAAGTATAGGTTTTGAAGAAGAGTGAGTTAGATTGTACTTTTATCAGATCTTATCTTTTGAAGTTTTTGAAAAAAAAATTACTTTATATTTAATTTTGTAGGATGACAGCTTGCAATATTTTATATTATTTTTTTTACAACAATCGGTGTAGACAGTTGGATCACAGAAGGTGATGTGGGAGATGCTAATGACAGCTCATGTAGTTTATTTTTTATTTTTATTTTTAAACTTATCTTTTTAAATGGAACTTTATTACTTTAAATTACTATACATGTAATAAAATTAAATATAAATGAACAAGTATTAATTAGTTGATATTGGTTTTTTTACGTGCTTTGTTTTTTGAATTCTCAAATAATGATCAAGTAAACTCTATTGCTAAGTAAAGTTAAATTTACGTGAAAGATCAATTCAATTTCTCTGAAAAAAAAATGATCTTCTGCTTCACCTTTGAGTAGTGTCACATGATGATGGTTATGATGAATTGAGTTTTTTAGTAGCGTCACATGATGAATAGAATGGTTGTTGCTACCTAACTAAAGTATTTTGATATCATATATATTTAATATTCTCTTTTGTTTTCAAGATGTATATTTCATTTCGTACCCGAACTAATGAAAAAAAAAACATAAGATTTAAAATTACACTTAAAACGAACTCCATTATTATTGAATTGAAAGTTGTTAAGAAATAAATTAATTAATTTTTTTTACATTGATTAAATATTTTTTAATGACTAGGCACGTTTACTTTTCCTATTGTCGAAGTGCGCGATTAAATACGTGTGGCGTTTCTTCCTTTAGCTGGGATTTGTGTGACGCTTTTCACTTACCTTATATAAGCACGTCTCCTATCTGTTCTCAATAAAGAGCCACATTTTAAAAAACACCACAGAAAATATTATATGTGGCAAAACATAACAATATACGTGACAGTCAGAGAAATGAACCATTGGTCAACTAAATAACACTTGATTGGTCAAAACTGATTGGTGATTTTGATATTTGGCTGTTTTTTTAGTTGACACTATGTGATAACAGCGACTATTGGGATTGGGATTCTAAGTGAAACTTATATAATGGTATATAATACCAGTAACTTCTATATAAAACTGTATAAACACTTTAAAAAGAAAGACAGCCCGCCACAACGCGCGGGCAACTTTACTCGTAATAATAATAATTATTATTAATATAACAATAATAATTTTATATATGTACGTGCGATATGCATGTTTATATACATGTAAAAGTGTAATGTATGCATATATGAACGCATATTAAGTTTATTCATATTGATATTGTATATACATATGTGTGTGCATGTAAGTGTGTTGGTATGTGTATGTACATATTCATGTAGTACATACAATATGCCAACGGAGCTCTTATATGAGGCTGTATCCACGTGACCATATGTATGTATATATAAACATATATTAAGTCAAAATCTATCATGTATGTATGTATATATGTCTGTGGTTTGATAACGTATTAGTATGTGTGTTGTATGTGTGTGTGTGTATGCACGTAACGGTGTAATAATACGTAGGAGATGCGATAATATAGGTCACACAGAGACCTTAGAGGGAGCTTGGATGGTAAGATGTGAGCCCTTTAGGTCACTCCGATACCTTAGCATCACCTTTAATTTCTCCTTGTAGGTGACCTCTTGGTTGAAGAGGTGAGCTGAATCTCATATAAAGAGTCTCATATCTCACCTCCACCCCTTTATGTCACCCTGAAGGTTTTTTTCCATATTTTATTTGTGTTATTTATTTATATGTAATAATAATAATAATAATAATAATAATAATAATAATAATAATAATAATAATAATAATAATAATTATTATTATTATTATTATTATTATTATTATTATTAATATAACAATAATATTTTTTATTATAATAATAAAAATTTGGCTGACACCCCTTTTATAGGTGACTCTTAGGGCATTATGTGAGCTTGTTAAATCTAGAGGTAACTCTTAGACCTCAGAGTCACCTATATAAGGGGTGCCGGCCAAAATTTAAGGGGGTGTCCCTAACAGACCCCTTCACGAATCCTTTTGATCCGATATTTATACATGTTTCCCTCTTATAACCCAACTCTAAACAAAGAGCCCTAATTCGCAAACACCCTCATTAACGTCGTCTTCCTCCTCAATTAACCCCTTACTCTCTTTTGAAAAGTGTTTTTGTACTATCCAAACAATATTTTTAGCTTATTGCCTTTTTAAAAAGCAAATAAGCCAATAAATTGATTTATAATGGTTATCCAAACATACTCAAAATTTAATCTAATCGTCATCAAGATTGTTCCTCTTGATTGACACTAATTATGAGGTAAACTACACTCGATCTTTGAGAAATGAAGCTTTTTATGTGAAATCAATCTCGATTTCTAAAACAAGTACCCATTTTCCCTCGTGCATCTCTACAAACCGTGTATGAGTGACAACCACCGCCTTCCGTTTGACTCATCTCTTCCGTTCATATCTACGGTCCAGTTCTACATTTTCGTTTAAATATGATGTCCGCATAATGTTTGTTTATTTTCCAACAGATTCTGCTCTGATTTTCCAAGTATCTGTGGTTCATTCGTCTATCGTCATTTCGAGGTATTCAATTTCCATTCCATAGGTAACTTCATCACTAATGATTATCTACCTCTTATTCTGCGTTAAGGTTCCTGACCCTTTGCTTTTGTCAAAATCTAATATTGTGTATTGCAGTAATAACAATGGCAACAATTCGTGTCTTGATAATATTTATTTACGTTCCATCTTCTGTACCAATACCACATTTTCATCACAATTAGTGCTTTTGATTCTGTATCCTTATTGTGCGCTTTTTAAATTTTGATTCTGATATGACAACTTATGCAAATATTGATTTGATAAAGGAAACATTCCATAAATAATTGTTTGAGGAAGATGTCATGTGGAGAAAAATGTATTTCTCTAGCTTTGGTTTTGTCAAAAGGACTACAAATTTAGAATGTAACATGTTAAAAAATTTTGTTATTGTTCTTTTCTTTGAAGTTCATTTGATTATTAATTTCTAATTTGATTTGATTCATATTCTAATCATTTTTAGTTAACTTAACTTTTTTGATTCATTATGTGAGAAGTTCTAAACATTTTATAATCTGATTTTATCTACCCACAAACAATATTTTAAAGGTTCACATTCTTGAATGTATGTCAATTTGCAGTTTAATAATTTTTGTTGTGACATTTAATACAGTGGTTTTTTCCAATTAAATTAGGTTACTACCGAACCATTGAGGATGCATTTGCAAACCGTTTTTACATGTAAATATAAGTATTTTCTTCATGTTGAGGCCATTTTTGGTTTATAGCATATAAAAGTTAGATGATGTATGCTTTTATACCTCAGCTAAATATGTTAAGCAAATGCCTTCAATTTTCAAACTTTGTTGAGGTCATTTTCATTCATAGCATAGAAAGGTTCAGAAAACGTAGCCTTTTATACCTAAACTAGACATGTTAACAGAAGGCCTTCACTTTTAAAACATGCTGCAAACTTGAGCTGATTGATATATATGTAGTTTAGAGTTCACTTCTTTATTTATTGTTTATAAGAGTTTAAGATTGTATAACTTGACTGGCCTGTTTATAAGAGTTTTGATACCTCATTTATAAAACGTGGTGATCAATTGATTGTAGATTAGTATGTTCGTCGATGATTGCATTTATGTTTGTTTTTAGTGTTTTTGATTTTTTATTTGAGGTTTCAAGTGATAAATCGGTGGTAAATGTTCGGTACTCGTCAATGGTATGGTGACTGTATGCCAATTTTGAGTGATAAAACAAAATTGAACTTTTCAACTGCAAATGAATTGTGTTTATGTTTTTATTTTTATTTTCCTTTGAGATTTTAAAAAACCTTTTCACATGGTATTCATATGACAGAATAGTGGATGTTAAAAGTTTTATAGATGAGATGTTTTTTGACCTGCAAATGAAATTTACTTTGGTTTAAGTTCTTCCTCAAAAAGTTCTATAAAGGTTGTCTATAAGATATTAAGATGTTGTCACTTGACTCTCCTTTTTTTTAGGTAATTGTATTCAGTTTAGATATCTAATATATAAAACTTGGTGACTAATAACTCAACTTGAATATTAGTTAAAGTTTTGATATAAAATGTTATTTGTCACTTATAACTAGAGTGGCTGAAATCCCATATGATCACTTAAACTGTCTATGCCCACATTATCTTTTTAATATAAAATGTTGGCCTTCTATGTCTTTACTTCCATCTAATACAAACCCATGCACAGACATACTTTTTTCTTGTTACAAATAGAGTACTCTTACAAATATGAAAATTTCATGACAATTATAGACAAAATTACCTAAAGTGTCTCGTTTGCAGTCTTTCACAACATATACTTACAATGTCAATGAAAGGTATAGCAGATATAAAAGCACGACACAAACCTTTTAAACATGTATTTGTATTACTTTAAAGTTTATTTCTTTTGTTTAATTTAGATTACTGAAAATACAACTTACAATAAGATTTTATTTTATATTTTTAGACTCTCAGCCCGTGTAACACACGGATCTCAAAGACTAGTGAATCAATAAAAAAATATTCTCTTGATCACCATCCAAATTTTAGATGGCATCAGAGAGCAGATATCACCGAAACAAACCTAAAAGACCACAGGGTTCATCTTAATATTCATCTTTATATGCTCTTCGTCATGATCCACGATAAGAAAACCTCATCAAGAACCACCACCTAGAAGAAACTTTTTCCCATGCACTCTCATGGTGACCCATATCAACCGCGTGACAAACCCATTCAAAGGGTAGGAAAATACAATGAAAAAATGGAGCTTTGCAACTTTTGTGGTAAGGATGGACATACTAGAGAGATGCTTCAAAAGGATAGGGTACCCGGGTTGGTAGCCGACCAACGCAAACAGTGACAAGGCAAAACCAAGGGCCGCTAGTGTTGATACAAAATCCAGCCCATACCCGGTCTCACGAACGATCAATATCCGTATTTTCAAGCATTTTGCAGTTCCTAATAATGTCTCTCAATATGATACACAATCCATAGTCAACATGGAAAATAAATCGGGTCTTAATAAGGAGCGAGTTGTGCACTCGGGGCTATTGAGCACATAACCTGCAGAACCGATATCCTTGAAAACAAAATATTAACCATGAGGCTCCCATAATAAGACCTAACGGCAAAACCGTTCCCGTTGAAGGAAGGGAAGATTACACGCTACCAGGAGGGGCCAAGATAAAGGGAGTTCTACATGTCCCAAAGTTTAATTGCAACCTTCTTTTGGTTAATCGTCTAACAAAGGACCTCCAATGCGCCATAACTTTCTTTCTTGATTTTTGTGTTATGCAAGGGTTGAGTTCGAGGAAATTGATGGAATAGGTGAGTGCCAAAGTGTGGTGAGTTTTGATCATTCAAACATGGGTTTCGATCTGTTTCTTACAAGATTCGAACCCATGATATGGGAGGGTAAGGGGTGTATATAGAATCCGAACCCACGCCTACCTTGTATGTGGGCTGCGCTCTAACCATGGGGCCACCATTTGTTAGCAAACCCAGACAAATAACTATGACAATAAAATAACTTGCAAAATTGCAACAAAATAGGATAGTATTGTCAGTGAAGAGAGATAGATACCTATGTATATTTGAGAGCATTAAAAATATATATTTATATCTTATTCGAATTATTCGAATCGAATCGAATTTGGAAAATCAATTTCGAATTCGATTCGAATTCGACTTAATTAATCGAATCGAATTAGGATTCGATGCGAATAAATCGAATAAGAAATTTGAATTTCTTATTCGAATCGAGTCGAGTTTCGAATTACTCGAACGGGATTCGAATAATGAACACCCCTGGCATATAGATGACAGGAACTTTTGTATGATTGTATGTATGAAATAAGGTAACAATAAAACGCTTACATTACATATTTCGTGTCCAAGTCATCCAAGCGTAACCTGGGTAGAAAACTTTTTAAAATTTGTTTTCATAACCACCTCTTTGAATGTATGTATGGACAAAGTAACATATACATATTGTTTTGGTCGGGTTTTTGTTTGAGTACCAGTCATAGAGCTGCTGCTTTTGACTTGCATTCAGAAGGAAAAAAAAAACTTGTAAAATTTGAAGGGAAGAAAAAAGAAAGCTCTTGGTTACAATCTAGATACGGATTTTATTCTTAATTTACCTAGTTAACTAATTCTCATGGGTTTGGAGCATCCTGCATATTTACATCAGTTTCATTGGTAGAAGCCACGTCAGGTGGATCCTTATCAGTATCCATCTTCGATGGTTCTTTTGACACTGGAACTTCAACCTCCTCTTCTTTAATATGCTAGAAGGAAAAAAAGAAAAAGGATCAAACAGAAACGTCTTACTACAATCTATATACTACGGACCAACAAAAGCAGAAAATTTGAACATGTAAAACTCCATAACCTACATGTGCAGACTGCAGACTCAACAGAGATAATTCAATGCAGATTCAGACCAATCTGTGCAAACCACCGTCCACATAAAAATTTAGGCAATGACAATTATCCAAAGCTCCTAAAAATTTGAATCTTGACATATAGGTCAACCGTTCATGTGCCAGTTCTGTATAAAATCAAAGCTTTCCCATTGGGGATTTGATTCTTCATATGAGCTTTTGTCAAGAGGAGCATTTACATATGAGTGCTTAAAGTTCTAAGTGATAGATGAGTGTGTAAAACAGAGACATAACCCCCCTTCCGTTCCCAGATCTCTCT
This sequence comes from Deinandra increscens subsp. villosa, assembly GCA_039602395.1. NCBI lineage: Eukaryota > Viridiplantae > Streptophyta > Magnoliopsida > Asterales > Asteraceae > Deinandra > Deinandra increscens. The sequence goes on from JBCNJP010000003.1 coordinate 14,541,352, forward strand.
GATCTACCTCTACCCCTCCCCCAGTGTCTCTCTGGTCTTCTATAGATCACCCCCTACCATTATTGGTATCAGAGCCTAACCGCTCCTATTTACCCTACCCAAGGTTTTGGATTAGTATGCTCCGGCCCTGCAGACGTATGTGCTGATCTCTGCCGACAGAAAACCAACCTAGATAGGTTCTAACAGACTGGTCCGACATACTGAACCCTAGATCGGAAAGAGTAGAAAGATTGTTGTTGAGTGGTAAGTCGATGAGGAGGTCGCAGTAATCTCAAATTTGGTACGAAAATTGAAATTTCCGATAGAGTGTTGCAGAAAGTCTAAACCCAGTTATGAATCAAGATCATGGTAATTCTTCGTCCCTCACCTACCCTTCTAAAACCTTATCCTCACGTCCCCAAAGGCCTATTTCCACCACATCCGCCACAGAAAACCCTTATCCATCCCCCACGTCCGTTGATAAACAACTCATTTTGCCCTCCCCACCAAAAACTACCGTTAAACCCATTGTACATTTTCCGTTTGATGTTTGTAATTGTCAAGATTGCCTAGATGAAGCTTTTCATCTAGAATATGATGATGATTCTCCAAAAAAGAAAGGATCTCAACAATCCTTAAAGAAAAGATACGAGTCGAAAGATTCAAACATTGGGCTTCTAGGTGAATCGTCTGGAAAGTTTGACTATTATGTTCTTTATGGTGATCCTTCCCCAAAAATAAAATCAAGCAACAAACCTTCACCACCAAGACCCCCTCCACCAAAACACCCACCTTTACCATCAAGAGAATGTTTTACTCTTACTCCAACACAATCCCCACTTCTTTCTCCATCTTTTCCAAGTCATGAAGAAACTCAAAAGCTACTGATTTCCCGAATTAAAAAGGAAATTTATTCTCTCCATACTGATCTACTCCAGCTTGCACATGGCACTCCTATGGTGCAACTTCCACAAGAGTTCATACAAAAGGAAACAAAGATAAAGTTTCTTAAAACACAGCTTGCTGATCTAGAAAGGCAACATAGACAAGAGCTAGCCTATGACCCATGGAAGGTAAATTACGGTCCACAGTACTCTCAAACTCTCAAATGTACAGATCTTTGGTCCACAAAGCAAGCTCAGATCAACACCCCTTTAGATCTATGGGGATATGCCAAAGACAAAGACCCACCATTCTCATCATCCTCCCTGTCATTAGATCTCTGGCCCAAAGACCACACCCATCCCAAACCACTAGCCATGACCGATAAACCACAGACCCCAAACCTACCCATAACCGGTACAGCTGCCACACCCACTTTCCCATACCTTAAAGCTCTCACAAAAAAAGATTGAGCCTGAAGAGCCGTCCGTCCTTTCTGAGAGACATATTGAAAAAAATACACCATATCCTTTATCTCTCAAAAAATTCACAGTCACAAGCGAAACCAACTCAGAGCAAATGGTCACAACAGATCCTGATCCTATTGAGTCAAGTGATTACACCTCTGATGATCAAGACTTTTTCAACACTGAAAATGATTACTTCTACTCACAGAAGAAAAAAGACAAGAAAAAGGTTGAAAGAGGTCTACATGTCAAGTTCTCCCCAACAACAGAAGAATCCGGAACCCCCTGTTCCAATTACAAAGGTTCATCTTCTCACCAGTACCTATGCAAGACCCATTCCTGTTATTGCACTTTTTGATACAGGTTCTGCGTGCTCCATACTGAATCCTGACGTTCTGCCTGACGAGTATTGTAAACCGTGTAGCAGGCACTTCATAGCAGCAAATGGTGAAACATTCACTATAGATAAGATAAGTGTTCCTATACATCTAAGATTGTTTCCCATGTGTACTGTCCAACACAGATTCTTAGGTTCAAGCACCCATGGAAAGGATCTCCTATTAGCATTTGATATCCTTTACCGTCTAAGAGATCTGAGATATGGCGAATAAGGTCTACGATACAAAAGGTTCATAAACCCATGGAGCACCATCCCAAAGCTCTATGTGCTCCCCCCCCCCCCATTCTTTTGAGGACCTCAAAAAGAAAATTGTCAATACTTCTTGTGCCTCTAGCCACACTGAATTCCTCACCAAACACAAAAACCCGTTATGGCTGAACCAAACCTTTTTCGTTGAGTTACCATTCAAACAGAATGAAGACATCAACCCCACAAAAGCCAGTCATCCAGGCATGAAACCCGAGCACACCCAGCTAGCCATACAGGAATGCTCAGAATTACTTAATCAAGATCTCATTGAACCAACCTCATCTCAATGGGCATGTGAAGCATTCTATGTCAACAAAAGGAGCGAACAAGTTCATGGAAAACTACGATTGGTAATAAATTACCAGCCGTTGAACCATTTCTTGGCAGATGACAGATTCCCTCTACCGCAAAAGAAGTCGTTGTTTCAATCCCTGGTTAGCGCGAAAGTTTTGTCAAAATTCGATCTAAAGGCCGGGTTTTGGCAATTAGGAATCAAACCAGAAGACAGACCGAAAACAGCTTTTTGTATACCAAACCATCACTACCAATGGAAAGTAATGCCATTTGGTCTAAAGAATGCCCCATCTGTTTTTCAGAAAACGATGATTCGCATTTTCGAACCAATTCTTGATAATGCTTTGGTTTACATTGATGATATTCTTCTGTTTTCAGAAGATGAGAAATCACACATAGAGCTGCTTGTCAGATTTCACTCCATTGTCCAAGAATACGGTATAATGCTTTCTGAAAAGAAGATGGAGATCGGAGTGAACACCATTGAGTTCCTGGGAATGAAAATTGCAAATGGAACCTATCAGCCACAACCACGCATCTCCAAAGAGTTACACCGTTTTCCTGACAAACTTACTTCACAAAAGGAAGTACAACAGTTCCTTGGAATAGTAAATTATACAACTGACTTCCTGCCAAAGCTGTCTAGTCATACTATTCACCTGTTCTCCATGCTTAAAAAGCAGACACCCACTTGGTCTGAAAAAGCAAACCCAGGCTGTTAAAGAAATCAAAAAGTTGATTGATGTGATGCCTCCTTTAAAGATTCCTGCACAAGGAGACAAACTGATTCTCCAGACGGATGCAAGTGACGAATATTGGGCTGCCGTATTAATCATTAAAGACGACAAAAAGGCCAGATCATTAAAAACTACGATTGGTAATCTAATTATTTTTATAGATAGTTTTCTTTAAGAAAAAAACTCCTATGATTTTTAAGAGTTGGTTGGCTAATGAAAAAAAAGAAGGATTTTGATTCTATTAAATTTTAAATAAAGTAAAAACAAAATATGAATTAAAATTTTTACCCAATATACTTGGTCTTTGCGAGAACTGCGTGAATCACTATACTACTTGATTCACATGGTTCTCGTCGGTTGATACAAGATTTTGTATATACACCGTGCTGCATTCTGTTTGTATTCTTAATAACATTTATTGAATTTAACTAGAGGTTAACGTAAATGAACCATAACTATGTAACCCTATTCCTAATAGATTGACCCCAAAATAGCATATCCATATTATAAAAAAAG
>JBCNJP010000003.1:14549875-14570328 GCA_039602395.1 Deinandra increscens subsp. villosa
GTGTGTATGTTTTGGAAATTTCCTATAGTTCCTTGCTATAGGTGAAAATTTTGTTTTTCTGTTGAAATTGTTGTTAAACTTTCTATTGAAATTGTTGTTAAAAAAGAAAAAAAGACATGTACCAATTGCATCTTGTCTAACATTAATGGTGTGGATAATTAATATGCAATAATTGCCAATGTGCCAATTGTTGTTAAAAAAGAAAAAAAGACATGTACCAATTGAAATTGTTGTTAAAAAAGAAAAAAAGACATGTACCAACGTGTACCAATAATTGCATCCCCTAGTGTTTTGACCACAGTTGACTGTCTGGACAAAGTTGACTTTTTGGTCCAAAAAATTAGTCTCATGATCAATTTAACTCACAGTACCAACTCTTATCCGATTTGTGGACTAACCTATATCCCACACCAAGAACTACAAGCAGCAAACAGATCTTTCATGTAAAAGCTTCATGTTTTAATGGTAAAAGTTTAAAGTTCCAAACTTTGTTATCAGCATAAAAGTAGTCAAAGGTTATAAGCAAGTAGTAACTCCAGCTGATTATTATGCCTAATCCAACCATCCTCAAATCAAACAAACAACATCATTACAGAACGTTTACAATGGGTCATGCATGGTAACGTTGTGACTTCCGGTTCTATGAATGTTGTCTTCACTCGACTTGGTTTTTCTATTCAGAAAGGATTGGCGGCGCAGCTTGTTGTCCGCCCCGTGCTTGTCGGGTGATTTGTATTTCTTTGTTTAATTAATATTGAAAATTGTTTACAACCACTTTGAACCTGATTTTAAACACATAGCAGAAAGTGTTAATCCTTAATTCAATGCATTATTAGCAGCCAATTAGATGGACGCTCGCTTATAAGGTCCGAAAACGAGATCGAGACGACTTTGTAATCGTCAGTGGATGAATCGTAACCGAATCCATACCTGACTAATAAGTCTCCATCATCTGGGAATGCAAAGGGGTAAAAGGGAACATTCCAGAGCTCCTGTATGGTTGTATTTTGACCCGATAAATCGTTATAACATTTCTACTTTCAAAAGTCAAAAATGCAAATAAACATAGATCCACTGTTAACTAGAGAGTAATTCCAAAACCATTCTTACATTCATTTCATATTAATACCATTTATCACTCCTAAATAAGCGGTTCAAAGCATTATTGCATATATATGTAAATCCAAGGTCCACACTATAAAATGGAACCAAAAACACCAAAAGAACAATCACGAGTTAAACAAGACAGTATCATGAAGGAAGGTTAAGGTGGTGTTAGGATGCGTTTAGGTGATTCAAGGCTTTCTGAATAGGTACCTAGAACGGTGAATCCATCAGGGCCCCCCTCGATCGTTACATTTCTGCATCTTTTTTCATCTACACCGAACACTAGAACATGATCACCTTTAACATCCAGTATGAAATCCCGGTTGCTTCCTTCAACCAAACACACAGGCTTCACACGATCTCTGAGATCTTTGAACTCATGGAAACAAACCCTGGTCCAAGTGTTACCATAATCCTCCATTACCCACAGCTCAGGTCCATCCCCAATACACACTAAAAGACCGAGTTTCCCACCGATATCAACCAGGTGGTAAAACCGAACCAGCTGGCGTTGAAATAAATCAGGAAGTTGCAATCTGAATTCATCGAATTCTTCAGTTGTGAAACTGAAGGAAACAATGGTTGAGAAGTCATTGAACCACTGAAAACTCTGGTTGATCACTACTGGTGAGTGCGCACAGAGCCCAAGAAACTGGGAAGAATTAGGCAGTTTGTTCCACGAATTGTTACGCAAGCTATAAACGCTTACGTACGTACCCATGGAATAAGGTTCAAACTCTCTTCTAAGATACCAAATGGAGAGGGTGACTACTTTGTAGTCGTCGGTGGATGAATCGTAACCGAATCCATACCAGACAGAAAGGTCTACATCATCTGGGAGTATAAAAGGGGGGAGGGGAACCTCCAACCGCTCCTTTGTGGTTGGGTTGATCAAGAAGATGGAATCGTTCTCGTCTTTTGCTAAAACAAGCCCATTGCAGGATCCCAAGACCTCTTTGCACCGGAAACTTACTTCTTTAACAGTTGCAGGTATGTCTTCATCACTGCTGTTGAGATGTGGGAGGAGCTGGTTTGTATCGAGTGAGTAGAGGAGATAATTTGTGTCGGAAAGGAGGATCAAGTTAGTAGTGGGGGTTTGAAGGTGATGTTGGAGGGTTTTTTTGATGAATTTGGGATCGGAAATAAGAGATTTCCATGTCTTTGAAACGGACTTGAAGCGGCCCAGGGGTTTAGCCGGTAAGAAACGGAGTATTGCTTCGATGATCTCCGGCGGAAGGGATATCGCCGGTAGCTTGGAGGCGGACATTTCGGGAAAGAGCGATTACGAGGGAACTACGGGTGGTGAAGACGATGAGTAGGGTTTTAAAGGATTCTAATCAAATCCTCTAATTATGCCAATATTATTTCTTCACTTATTTCGTTTATTTCCTTTCATACTTATCGTGAATCTTATATATTTTCTTTATATTTATTTGATTTATTTCCTTTCATACTAATCGTGAATCTTTTATATTTTTTTTATATATATATTTAGTTTTTTCATTGTACGCATTATCTATTTTAATAAATTTAATAAATGCTAACATTGCATGACTCCACTTTTGACTACTTCTAAAAGTCTCACGAGTCCTTTTGATCCGATATTTATACCAGTTTCCCTCTTAGAAAGGGGGAATGGTAAAATTTTAAAGATTATGAAGATTGGTGTTAACCAATAGGAGTGTGCCACGTAGGAGAGAGAAACAAGTAGAATTTTGAATGATCTGTGTTTGGCGCGCCATAAGCTAGCTTATAAGCTAGCTTATCAGCTAGCTTATAAGCTAGCTTTTTGACGTTACCAAACGGGGTTTTTTTAATAAGCTAGCTTTTTTTAAAAGCCCCGTTTGGTAACGTCAAAAAGCTAGCTTATAAGCTAGCTTATAAGCTAGCTTTTGAAAAGCTAGTTGGAGTAGCTTTTCAACTAGCTTTTCAACTAGCTTTTATAATATTTCCAATTTTACCCTTCCCTAACTTATAAATAAATATCTTTATTTACATTTATGACATGTACTTTTATGTCATTTTATATTTTTAAGCTAGTTTATCAGCTAGTTTTTACCAAACGTTATTTTTTATCAGCTAGCTTATCAGCTAGCTTATAATTTATCAGCTAGCAGCTAGCTTATCAGCTAACAGCTAGCTTATCAGCTAGCAGCTAGCTTATCAGCTAGCAGCTAGCTTTTCAGCTAGTGCGCCAAACACAACCTTAAAGGATTTTGAGAGGGAGTGGTGAGGATTATGAAGAATTGTAGGTTAATATATTTTAATGTTTTGAGTTATTTTTATTTTGTAATTAATTTTAAAACACTATATTTATTTTATAAAAACACTACATTTATTTTAAAAAAAACTACATTTATTTAAAAAAAAACATTACATTAATTAAAATAAAAAGACAATACAATAAATAAATAAAAAAGACATTACATAAAGTAAATTAAAAAGACATTACATAAAAACTACTCCGCAAGTTCGGCCTCCGTTAAAAAAACCTCGACGTTCTCTTCAATGTGCATCTTGATATCATGTCGAAGTTGGAAGTGTGTCTCCGGATTTCGTAACTCTAAAATGATATTCGGATCAATGTTCACATTAACGGGAGGGTCTCTGATATGCACTGGTGATATCCTTTTCCCTTCATCATTTAGAATCATGTTGTTTAAAATAATTACCACATACATGATTCTTCCAACCTTTTCTCGTGTCATTGCTCGTCCACTTACCTTTCAATGTACCAAAAAAACGTTTGACGTCCTGTCTTGCCGCCTTTTGAAGCTTGTTGAATCTTTTGTCAATTAGATCAACCGGATGATGATATGCCTTAAAAAATGTGGACCAAGGTGGGTAGATACCGTCTGCAAGGTAGTATCCCCTCTTGTATTGATGACCGTTAACAACAAATGGACACCTTGGTGCATCCCCGTGCATCTCATTAGTAAACAATGGGGATTGGTTCAAAACATTGATATCATTGTTTGAACCTGCAACACCAAATTGCGCGTGCCAACACCAACGATCTTGTGATGCTATGGCTTCAAGCATGATGGTTGGGTACTTGTGGTCACCCCGATGAAACTGCCCTCGATATTTTTTTGGGCAATTTCTCCAGTCCCAATGCGTACAGTCAATACTGCCTAACATACCAGGCAAACCATGATACGATCCATGTGCCTGATATAAAAGTTCAATATCGTGGCTGGTTGGGGCACGTAAAAACTCATCTTTATATAAAAGATAAACAGATGTAACAAAATGATCAAGTGTTTCACGTGAGGTTCTCTCGGCCATAGCTAGGTATTCATCGTATTCATCAGAAACGTTACCTGATGCTAGTTGACGAATGGCGGATGTGCATTTGTGTATAGCCGTGAAGCTTTCCTTTCCTCGGGTGTCCATCCCCTCGGCGAAGTAATTGTTGTGCGCTTGGACGTCGGCAACTATCTTCAAAAATAATCGTTGAAATCTGAAACCTATCGTTAAACACCGCCTCATTGTAGACCGAATCCTCATTGAAGTAGTGTCTCATAAGTCGGTCTCTAGCTTCGATACGTTGTCGGTGAACATATTGTCTTTGTTGTGGCGGGCGATGTATTTGTTGCTCGTGGGCCGCTACAGCTAATTCGAGGAAATTAGTATCTTCATCGTTAGAGTCCGATGAATCTTCTGAACTGGTTGGGAGGTTGGGTACGTTGAATGGAAACCGATCCGTTTTAAAATAATATGTGGGAGGATAAATGAGAGAATTGTGAGAGAAGGAGGAGTAGTGATGTATATATATATAGTGTAAATTGAATTTTTTTTTTATTAAAGATAACCGTTCAACGGCTAGAAATTTATGGGGATATGGGATTGCCGATCGACACTATGAAGATCCGTTTGAAAAGTTTCGTCAATGCTGCTAGGGTGGCGGCGGTGATGCCGCCGAGGATTTCGGCGTCGCGGCTAGAATGCCGCCCCACTCCGTCCTGCCTTATAACCCAACTCCAAACTAAGAGCTCTAATTCGCAAACACCCTCACTAACGTCGTCTCCCTCCTCAATTAACCCCTTACCCTCATTTTGAAAAGTGTTTTTCCACTATCTAAACAATATTTTTAATTTATTGGCCTTTTGAAAACTCAATAAGCCAATAAGTTGATTTCTAATGGTTACCCAAATATGCTTAAAGTTTCATATGATCATCATAGGGGTGAGCATGTTTCGGTTCGGTTTGATTTTTAGCGATTTATTTTTGTTTGTAATATGTTGTTAATATAATTTAAAATTTTAAATGTCTAATATTAAAAAATAAATAAATAATAGTAAAAAACAAGTACCGTCATAACTATTCAATTTAAAAAAAAGTAGTAACGTGAAACATGTGACCATACAAAATACGCATTTTAAATTTAAAAGTTTTTAACACTAAGATCTTGACGTAAACTATTAAGTGTTAACTTAAAATATAAATTAAGGGAACAACAGTTACTAAATTTTTTAACTTAAGTGCTAAGTGTAAACTTAAAATATAAATTAAGGTTTAACGATTTACAATGTGCCCCCTAAAATGTTAATTCACACATTTTCCCATCGGTTCGGTTCGGTTTTTATAACGAATCGTTTTTTTTTGGTTCGTTTCCGTTTTTAATTGACTTGAAATCGAAACCGAACCATTATTTTCGGTTCGGTTTTTCTCGGTTCGATTTTTTGGTTTTTTTTTCCGGTTCAGTTTCATCGGTTTTTTTTTATTTCCGTTCGGTTTTTTCAGTTTTTTAGGTTTTTTGCTCACCCCTAGTCATCAAGATTGTTCCTCTTGATTGACACTAATTATGAGGTAAACTACACTCGATCTATGAGAAATGAGGCTTTTATGTGAAATCAATCTCGATTTCTAAAACAAGTACCCATTTTCCCTCTTTATCTCTACAAACCGTGTATGAGTGACACCCACTACTTTCCGCTTGACACATCTCTTCCGTTCATATCTACGGTCTAGTTCTACATTTTCGTTCAAATACGATGTCCGCATAATGTTTGTTTATTTTCCAACAGATTCTGCTCCGATTTTCCAAGAATCTATGCTTCATTCGTCGATCGCCATTCAAGGTATTCAATTTCCGTTTCGTAGGTAACTTCATCAAGCTTCCTGCGGGGGGTCCGGTGGTGTCACACCTCTTCTTCGCTGATGACGCAATCATTATGGGGAGATGGACGGCCGCTAATCATGCTAATCTTTTACGTCTTTTTCGTTGTTTTTTTCTCGTTTCAGGTCTCAGGCTCAATTTAAGTAAGTGTGTTCTCTACGGAGTCAATGTGGAGGATGAGGATATCCAAGAGAAGGCCGACTTGATCGGTTGCATGGCCGAGGAGTTTCCCATGCCGTATTTGGGAATGAAAGTTGGTGCTAATATGAAGCGGATCGCTAATTGGAATGAAATTATGGAAATCTTTGCTACAAGACTCTCAAGATGGAAGGCTAAGTTTCTATCTTTCGGGGGGAGGCTGGTTCTTGTTAAAAGTGTGCTGAAAAGCCTCCCCTCGTACTACTTCTCTCTTTACAAGGCGCCCAAAAGGATCATTGACACGCTTGAGAGGATTAGATTCAAGTTCCTATGGGGTGGTCAGACGACAAGAGGCCTATTCATTGGGTTAAAAAGGAAGATGCTTGTAAACCAAAGGATCATGGTGGGCTCGGCTTGGTGAAGCTTGTGGACATTAATATGAGCTCTCTTTGTAAAGGCTTTGGAATTTTAAGAGTGGCGAAAATAGGCTTTGAAAACATGTTGTTGACTGCATTCACAGGAGAAGAGGGAGGGATGCATTTTTTCCCTTTAAACCGAGTATCACTGGAGTATGGAGCTCCATTATCAAAGCTAATCAGGAGCTTACAAGGCGGAATATGGGTCTGGAGTTGCTAATGGAACTGCGAAATGGTGACTGGGTTTGGAACGGAAATGGTGGGCCGAACTTCACTGTTAAGGGGCTGAAATCCATGCTGGCAGACGACTCTGTGACTGTTGCTACGTCGGAGGTTCACCAGTGGCCCCCGTTCGTGTCGGACAAGGTTAATCTACACGCTTGGCGGGTCAGACGCCGACGGATCCCGACCGCTGATGCTCTACTTCCCGGAACATTACCGTTGCTAGATCCGATTGTAGGATGTGTGGGCATGTTGATGAATCGACGGATCACATCTTTTGTCATTGTCCGTTTGCTCTCATCGTTTGGTCTTGGGTCCTTACTTGGTGCCATCTCCCGGTGATTCCGTTTAATTCCATGGATGATTATCTCAACGCTCATATGGATCCTGGCATTGGAGATAAGAGGAAGGAGGTGATTTATGCCATTGTTCTTACGACCTTTTGGTGTTTATGGGTTGAAAGGAATAATGCTGTCTTTGAGGAGAAGAGTACTTCAGTGAGTAACGTAATTAAAAATATTAGATGTTGGGGCAAACTTTGGGTTAATAACCTATGTAAAAGTAGAATAGATTGGAACTCCATTTCTATGGTGTAATTTGGTGTTCTTGGTGTTTGTCCGCTCGTGCGTTTTGCCGGGTGGTTTCCCTTTGGTGTTTAATGAATTTGCCGTTAAAAAAAAAATTATATTTTAAGGTTCACATTCTTGAATGTATGTCAATTTGCGGTTTAATATTTTTGTTGTGACATTTAAAACAGTGCTTTTTTCCAATTAAATTAGGTTACTACCGAACCATTGAGATGCAATTACAAAGCGTTTTTACATGTAAATATATGTATTTTCTTCATGTTGAGGCCATTTTGGTTTATAGCATATAAAAATTCAGATAATGTAGGCTTTTATACCTCAACTAAATATGTTAAGGAAAGACCTCCAGTTTTGAAACTTCGTTGAGGACATTTTCGTTCATAGTGTAGAAAGGTTTGGTTCAGATAATGTAGTTTTTTATACCTCAACTAGACATGTTAACAGAAGGCCTTCACTTTTAAAACATGCTGCAAACTTGAGTTGATATATGTAGTCTAGAGTTCACTTCTTTATTTATTGTTTATAAGAGTTTAAGATTGTATAACTTGACTGGCCTGTTTTTGATACCTCATTTATAAAACTTGGTGATCAATTGATTGTAGATTAGTATGTTCGTTGATGATTGCATTTATGTTTGTTTTTAGTGTTTTTGATTTTTTATTTGAGGTTTCAAGTGATAAATTGGTGGTAAATGTTCGGTACTCGTCAAGGGTATGGTGACTGTATACCAATTTTGAGTGACAAAAAGTTTTTTTTTTTTTTTTTTTGAATTTTTCAACATCAAATGAATTGTGTTTATGTTTTTATTTTTAGTTCCTTTGAGATTTTAAAAAACCAATTCACATGGTATTCATATGACAGAATAGTGGATGTTAAAAGTTTTACACATGAGATGTTTTTTGACCTGCAAATGAAATCTACTTTGGCTTAAGTTCTTCCTCAAAAAGTTCTATAAACGTTTTCTATAAGATATTAAGATGTTGTCACTTGACTCTTAGGTAATTGTACTCAGTTTAGATATCTAATATATAAAACTTGGTGACTAATAACTCAACTTGAATATTAGTTAAAGTTTTGATATAAAATGTTACTTGTCACTTATAACTAGAGTGGCTGAAATCCCAAATGATCACTTAAATTGTCTATGTCCACATTATTTTCTTAATATAAAATGTTAGCCTTCTATATCTTTACTTCCATCTAATACAAACCCATGCACGAACATACTCTTTTCTTGTTACAAATATGAAAATTTCATGACCAGTATAGACAAAATTACCTAAAGTGTCTCATTTGCAGTCTTACACAACATACATACACTTACAATGTCAATGAAAGGTATAGCAGATATAAAAGCACGACACAGAACCTTTTAAACACGTATTTGTATTACTTTAAAATTTATTTCTTTCTTTTGATTTGATTACGTACAATTGACAATAAGATTTTATTTTATATTTTAAAAATCTTAGTCCGTGTAACACTTGGATTTCAAAGACTAATGAATCAATAAAAACATATTCACTTGATCACCATCCAAAATTTAGATGGCATCAGAGAGCAGTATCATCAAAACAAAACCTAAAAGACCACATGGTTCATCTTAATATTCATCTTTATATCCTCTTCATCATGATCCACAATAAGAAAACCTCATCAAGAACCACGACCTTCAAGAATTTTTTTCCCATGCACTTTCATGGTGACCCATATCAACCACGTAATTTTTTTCCCATGCACTTTCATGGTGACCCATATCCCATTCAAAGGGTAGGAAAATACAATGAAAAAATGGAGCTTTCCAATTTTTGTGGTAAGGATGGACATACTAGAGAGAGATGCTTCAAAAGGATAGGGTACCCAGGTTGGTAGTCGAGCAAGGCAAACGGTGACAAGGCAAAACCAAGGGCCGCTAGTGTTGATACAGAACCAGCTCCATACACGGTCTTACGAACGATCAATATCAGTACTGTTAAGCATTTTGCAGTTCCTAATAATGTATCTCGATATGATACACAACCCGTTGTCAACATGGCAAATAAGTCGAGTCTTAATGGGGAGTGGGTTGTGCACTCGGGGGCTACTGAGCACATAACCTGCAGAACGGATATCCTTGAAAACAAAATATTGACCAGCCATGAGGCCCCGTAATAATACCAAATAGCAAAACCGTTCCTGTTGAAGGAAGGGAAGATTACACACTACCAGGAGGGCCCAAGATAAAGGGAGTTCTACATGTCCCAAACTTTATCTGCAACCTTCTTTTGGTTAATCGTCTAACAAAGGGCCTCCCGTGCTCGGTGGAGCTCGGTGTCCACCGGAACACCAAAATCCACTGCTCGGTGCCGAGCTCGGTGGTTCCACTTCGGTGGATTTTCACCGAGGTTTGATGGTTTGGTGAGGTGACCGTTGGAGAGGGTTCCACCCCTTCCCAACGGCTATAATCCATTTTTCTTTTAAAGAATTTTTTTACCTTTAAATACCCAATATTCTTACATCTTTAACCCACATCAAATACTTTCTTCTCCTTCTATTCTCTCATTTTTTTTCTTCCTACTCAAACATGAATCCCAACTACTTCTCAAACCAAAACGAATCCGATCATCCGACCCAGACGTCCCAAAGAAACCCCTTTCAAACACCCACTTACGTCCCGTATGTGGCATCACCACAACTACGAGCTCAGTCTCAACAAGGTGGTTGGGGTCGAGATTACGATTTTCCAACATACCTACGACTACAAGACGAAACTCAATCCGACCACCAACCCGATTCCCAGCCCGACTTCGTGATGGAAACGCAACCACAACCCAAAAAAAGGCTAACATAAAGACCCAAGCCAAGAAATGGGTCAAACCTCCCAACCCAAAGAGCAAAAAAGAATATCTATACCGTGGGAATCCCAAGAGGATACCGTTTTGATGAGAGTTTGGTCGATGTTTCAGAGAATTAAAAAAAAGGTAAAAAATTAATAATTTTTTTTTACGTTTTTTTTTTTATTTTTTATTTTTTTAGGTCGGCATATATTTATAATTTTTAATTTTAGGAGACGCGCAATCGGGGAACTACTTTTGGAATACGATAATCAAAGAGTGGCATAAGTTGAGGAAGCATCCCAAATCTATCTATCAAACCCAGCGTCAACTTTACTCCATGTGGAAAGATTTGAACCCGAAGATAACAAATTTCAACAACATTTTCTTAAACCTTTCCAATCAACAAAGGAGCCGGCCAAATGAATCCGACATTTTGAAGGCGGCCTATCATCGTTACAAAGTTGGAAAGCAAAGCGTCTAATTTCAAGTTTGATTGTTGGGATATCGCGAGGTGCTCACCAAAATGGCGAGCGGCAACGTTGGTGGATCAAGGATGCGAAAGTGGTGGTTCAAAAAAAACCAAAACATCCGAGTCAAACAACAACACGGGTAGTGCTTCCGAAGCACGAGCTACCCAAATCGACCTCAACGAGGAGGGGTTATCTCCCCCTAGCCCGCCCGAACCACCACTTCCCATGGGAAAATAAACGGCAAAAAGATTAGCCCGCAAAGGGCAATCATCTTCTTTGGGTTCAAATTTGGAGCAAAAGTTCGATACTTTTAATGAAATCCAATTTGAAAGGCTCTAACTACAAAAACAACCTCGGGAGGATCAGGCAAAAGAAATTCAAATAAAGGAACGAGAACAAATGTGGAGTGATCTCGAGGCTATTTCCAAACCGATCGATGATTTGGACGACGATGCGCGTACTTTGGCTCAAAAAATACGAGCCAAACTTTTCGATATATATAAGTAAGTTTTATATTTGAATAAGTATTTTTAGGAGTTTTTTTTATTAAATAATTTTAGGATTTTTTTTTTAAAATTTCATTAGGAATTGTAATTGTTTTTTAATTTTAATTTAAGTATTTGGTTAAATAAAAAGTTTGGTGTATTGATGTCTTGTGGAGGGGTATAACTTGTAAAAAGTATAGGGAGTATGGGATGATGATGTGATAAAAAAAATAATAAAAATTAAAAAAAAAACTTACAGGCTGTTTGGTTCGTCTTTTTCGTTCAACAACAAATGAATAAGATGTTGTATGGTAAAGACGATATTGTCTTTTTCATACAACAATAAATCTGGGGCATGATGAAACAGACAAAAATGTCTTTTTCGGTCAGACAATTTCCATCCAGATATTCGAACCAAACAACACCATATGACAAAAATGTCTTATTCGGTCAGATTAAGCCAAAAATAAGCTGAACCAAACAGGACCTTACTGTCTTGAATATGGATCCAGAAACAATTATGCACTTGTAGCTAATAAGTGATCTTAATGTTAGAAGTATTTTTAATCAAGAATTTATCATAAGTTTTTTTATATATATATCAATTGTGAGTGCTAGGTGTACTCACAAAGAGCACTATTCTAGGCCACATGTTTTTTTCTTATTTGTTGTGTGAGGCGGTGCTTTGTTGTCAGCTTGGATTGTGTGAGGCGGTGCTTTATTGCCTTCTCGCTTCTTATTTCTGTTTGGCCGTTTCTCTCTCTACCCTAACGCTTAAGCTCTTCTCTCTCAACATTCATCGGATTCTCTAGCCACAGAGAACGATCCGCACTTGCGACGTTAACGACGGCCGACTTCGCATGTACTCACGTTCATACAACGTCGGTAAGCGGCTTCGTACTCTCTGGCGACGTAGAGCCGTCGCCGTTGCTCCGTCACGACGCCGAACCACCGTCGTTGCACGGTTTATTATGGCGTTGTTGTGACGTTGAAGCGATGACGGTCATCAGTGAAAGAGAGAGTAGACAAAAGATTGGGGTTTTGTGGGATCAAGAATTTCATTCAGTTTGTACCCTTTCTGGGTATACGAGTCATATTTCCGGCTGAATCTACTAGCGACATCTCTCTCACAAAGATGCTTTATTCTTACCGATTTGTGGTAAAAGATGATATATTGTTACCGATTTGTGGGTTTATCTGATTTGGGGATTTTGGCATGCTTAATGTTGTGGTTTTTGGTGCTCGCCGGCGTTGTATCTACTTGGTGTATGCCGGCATGGTAGTATCATCTTGGTGTCATCGGCGTGGTATCTCCTTGATGTCATCAGTTGCTCATGATAGTTGAGATATCTTAGTTGTACCTATGACGACAATTGTTCATACGAAAAGGAAAGTTGTGACAAAGGTTAGAGTTTCTTTTGTTTTTTATGGCATTTACAATATCTGGCTTCGGTTATGATTGGCTTTTCTTTGCTTTACTTTATGAGATCAGGGCTACGTTCCATTGATGGCAGGCGGCTTTGGCCGGATTTGCTCTTTTGAGCTTGGGTTTTTAATCTCCACTATTGGCTATGATTTGGATCCAGAGATTGATATCGATGGTCTGAGCCTTCTTATTTACCACGTATGCTTGATGATGTAGTTTTGTGTCAAATTTGACTGATCTTACCTTTAAAATGGGCGTTTCTATTTTCTGGATCTGATAGTCACTTTACTTGCTTTTGTTTTAGGGATTTTTACTGATTAAGGTTTCTTTAGTACATGCTGTTGTAGACATGGTTCTTCCAATTCAACAGACATGTTTATTTACGATTTGGCTACTGGTCGAAATTTATATAGAAGTTGATGTGTACACTGTATTTGCACTATTTAAGCCACATGTTTTTTTCCTTATTTGTTGTGTGAGGCGGTGCTCTTTCATGTTGGTTTGTTGCCAGCGTGGTTTTTTTATTGGATAATACACATATCTTCTTTTGGCTTTGTATATTACCCCTCTTTTGGTGGCATGAAAGTGGGGGACGCTTTGGTTATTTCTTATATTTTTCAAAATTCATTTGAGAACAGTTAGCCGGAAATGTTGTATGTGATGATTTCTGTCAAGGCTGTGATGACAAACCCAATTTCCTTTTCTTTTTGGCAGAGATGATTATGGTGAGAGGCAAGGTGTAAATCAAATCATTGATATATCGCAACCATCACCAGGATCCATGTCAACAATCTTATTTGAGCCTTTATATATGGCTATGATGATATAGTGGGTTCTGAGCCTTCTGTTGGTTTCTTTTGCGTTTATTCTCCATCTTTCAATCTATGTTCTTTTTTACTAAAATTCATTTATATTTGAAAATCAATAATTTATACTCATCTAATACATTTGATAATAGAAAAACATTGGCGGTTTGGTGACCACCTGTCTACGGTGTCTCGCCACCGCTAACAAACTTCTGACGCTTTCCATGACTTAAAAATGGCTATGATGAATTTGGTTACCTCTTCTCAGCATGTTATGGTGAAATTTCACATGATGAGTATCGATTAGCGACTGGTGGCAGTGCTTAGGGGGCTATGATGATTTCCTGAGCCCTAAGAAATCTGCAATTAATTTTTTATTACGTTTTCAGATCAAATTTTTTTATTATGTTTTCGTTTACAGAATGGACCAGAGGATGCATACATGAATCTTCAGAAGAAAGACATCGGTTTCTTTGTTTGTGTTAGCTAAGGATTGCCTTTTCTTTAATGGTAACAATTTATTTGTAATGTCTGGATAGCAAATGCATTATGATGCTTTTGTAATTATTTGTAATGTCTGGATAGCAAATGCATTATGATGCTTTTGTAATGTTGTTTCATTGTATTTTTTATTTACCCAATTCTAGACAGAAGTATCAAATGATAGGACACCAAAAACACCCATGGAAAACACTCATAGAGGTATTTTTTTCTGAATTTTGGTATATTACATTTATTTCTTATACACAATCTTATACTAACCATTAGTTTTATAGGTATACATTTTTTTAGATTCTCAAGATACTCAACAACTGTTTTTAGTGGGGACATAGTTCAGATTCGAGTCTGTTCAGCAAGTCACCGAAGAGGTCAGTTAGCATTCAACTAAATTCGAGGTAAAAATGTATATTTGTATTATTCTAGATGCAATGTGTTTAGAATTTGGACATGCACACAACTAAATTGCTTGAGACTTTTTGTTTCATTTGCCGAATTCGAAGCAAAAGTTGAGAAGGTTTCGCGACCCGAAGATGGCTACCAAGGTTTTGTGCTTAGATCGGAAGGTGCATGCTCTGTTCTGGACAGATCGTGACTGCTAAGCTAAATCTTCAAACCCTAATCGAGTTCCGACCATTTAATTTAAAAAATCTAAATGCTTGATTACCACTGATTTGTGGTTGTGTGGTCGTCTTCCTAACATCGCAAAAAACGGCTTTCGGTGGTTCATGACAACGAAGGTAAAGTTTTTCCGGCATCTAATACATTGTGTGATATGACTGCTTCATGTCAATTTGTGCTTTATTTTTTTGCAGGTGACTGAGGTTACTCACTATCTCTGTTATTTGGGTATGCCTAAAATTTTCATTAATGATCCCACATTTATTCTAGGGCTTGGATTTCGGTGTTAGCTTTCTTTGCCTCTTCTCTTAATTCTGTTTTGTTTTCCTTTGATGATAGTCTTTTGTTATTTTGAACTTGCATGTTTGATTTCCTTTTCTTAAATCATAAGGTGTTATTTTCTTTTTGCATGTTTGATTTTCTATGCTTAAACTCGATGATCTCTTGCTTAAATTTTCTTAGCATTTTGTTTCAATGTTTGCTTTTAAAGAAATTCTTGCTTCGGAATTCTTACTCACATTTGTTACTTTATTTTTGTTGTTTTTTTTTTTTTTTTTTGCCTTAATGCTCTAAAAAAAAATCCTTGCTTCAGCATATATGCGTTACAATTGAAGTTGACAGTTGGTTTAAAAAAATTGTTGCTTTAGTGTTCTCACTAAATTATTTTTCCAATTGGACTTGGAAATACTTTTCAGAAAGCTCTTAGTTGGTTGTTTAGGTATCTCTTTGTTGTTCCAATTTTACTTTGTGATTTTCTATGGAGTTTTTGGGAAATGTTGAGGTGTTTTAGTGATTTGATCTTATGAATTCCACAGTCTGTTTAGGCTATATTTTTGTTGTCTATGTTTGCAGGACTTGGGAGTTTTTTATCTTTTATTGTAGGTTTCTCAAGGCAGTTCTTAAGCTCAGGTATATTTTCTTTGTTTTTTTTTTCTTATTAAGGTTATAAGTTTGATGAAGTTTACCTAAAACCTGTTCAATATGACGGTTGGTTATTAGGAACTTCACCCTACCTAAAATCTAATATCATTTTTTAAAAGTTAACATTTGCTGTTCTTACGACTTTTTTTTGTAACTGTTTTTTTTTTTGGGGGCTTTCAATGGTCTGCTTCTTCACTCTAAGGACCAAAATACCAAGGCATCTTCAATGTTATGTAAGCATGTACACAAAGGTTATGACTTATGAAGCATAGATGTAAAAAAGTTGGCATGATGGATATGAGAAGATTGTTTTGATAGAAAAATAAGCAAATAAATCTGCCCAATATAGGCGGCAGATTTGTATACGAAATTTTGAGAAAACCGTTTTCTTGCCTTACGGAAATCTTAGGTATCTCAATAGATGATACTAAAACAAAATAAGCATGATTCTAAACAGAGCAAATTGACCAGTTTGTGTACATGCTTTCTTTTCTTACCTCTATGTTATCTTTTACTTTATCTCTTTGCCATGTGAACATTTTTTCCTTTTTTCTACTAATTTAGATATGGCTTCTGAACTTTTTGGTCCAAGAATTATGATTTCCTTATACATTTTATTCATTGGTCGTAGATTTGGAGTGTTCTGTTTGAATGTATGTTTTTAAATTTTATTGTTTGTAGGCAGTTTTTCAGTCTAGCACTCAAAGCCACATCCAAACAATCCTCAGTTCTGATCACACATCACCTGCTGCTGCAAAGCAACCAACATCAGCTACAAACGTGCGACCGGGAACCGTTGCTACAGCACCTGCTACACCTGCAGGTAAAGTCCCTAAGAAACACGGTCGAGATCATCCAGGTATGAATTCATTTCAATGACATGTTATGATATAAGAGAAAAAAAATTATTTAACTACATTTGTAGATGCCGATCGAAGAAGACAAAAGAGAAGCAAGAATAGTAAGGGCTACTATTGGAAAGAGTATCTATATATATTTCAATTATCTCTTTTCAAAATGCAAAATCCACTCCTAATTTAAGTTTTCTGAAGATCAATATACGGCTCTCTTCAATTTTGGTCAAGGAAAAATGTTATTTGTAAGTGTTTTGTTGCCAAGTTTGGTAAATGCCCATTTTGAGACAGGTATGTGATCGATGAAATGACTAATCACTTGGTTTGTATGTACAAAAATATACCATCTAATGTATGCAAGGTTCATGCTTATGATTATGATTCTACATGTTTCAATAGACATCAATATGTCGTCCTTAACGACACATTTACAGAACAAAAAAAACATACAAGAACAACTTACTACCTGCGGTAGAAGAAAACTAAACGAATACATACGAAATAGATTGGTAGAAGAAAACTAAACGAATACATACGAAATAGATGGATAGAACGCCAAAGAAAAAACTTTATAAATTGGTGTAAAAATAAAACACGACCCGCGGCGAAGCGCGGGTCATTTTACTATTATTAATCAACGATGACCTACGTATTTTAAAAACTCAAATTAGAGAATTTATTATCCAGAATTACAAGAAACCATCATGTGTTCGGAATCGTTGCTTCGTTTTACATCAACGGCCGCCGGATAATTTCGTTTTACATCAACGGCCGCCAGTAACTCTCTTATTTTCTATATACCACAAGCTCAAGTTCTTTAGTCATCTATTGATGGCAATAGAGTAAGCAATAGATATCGCTTTAAATGAACAATACAACTTCCGTCACACAAGGTTATCTTTGACAATCTGTCACCAAAATTGTCTCTTTTTACAAGAAGAAAGATTATGGTTTATATTTGTTTGTCCAAAAATGATTTTTCTATACAAGTTTATTGTATTTATATGAACCTAGGGATTTGTTCATCATCAGGACTACTTAATAGTTGCTAATATATGCACTACTAGATTATGGTTTACAATATGACATGCGATGTAAACTAAAAAAAAGTAAACTAAAAAAAACGACCCGCTACAATCACGATAGGTGTCGATAGGCTTTATCCTTCTTCAACTATATCCTCTATTCCTATTGTCCGATCATGAAAATTACAATGTCGACCCGCCGCGAAGCGCGTGTCACAAGTCTTGTTATTTATTAATTATACCCTAAGTTTTATTATTAATTAGTGAAAGGGTGTGTCACATGTGGGAACCATCACAATGGTTCATGACACCCCTTCAATATGTATAAATATGTGTACTGTAAATATAAAACCTTGTTAGGTGTATCAATTTATCAAAGGAAAATTCTGTCAAAATATGTGTTCATCCTCTCTACATTCATCCCACCAAGTTCTTGATTCTAAACGATTCTGGAAATCCATCGATGTTCTACAATTAACAAAATCAACACCTAAAACTACACCAGGATTCAGAAGATATACTTTAATCAGGACTAGTAGTTCTCCATAACAAGAAATCCATAAACAATAACAATATCATGAGAACATTTATATTAGAAAGACCATATCTAATATCATATTACAGAGTCATGGCAACATTTACAAGAAAACCAGCTAACCAAACCACATCAAAACAATATATCCCGGTTTCTCACTTCAACCAAACACAACGGCCTCACGGGATCTCTGAACTCATGGTGACAAACCCTGAACCAAGATTTACCAACACCATAGTCCTCCATGACCCACAACTCACCCGCATCCCCAAAAAACGCCAAGTCTCTCACCTATATAAGCCAGTTTGTAAAACCAAACATGACCGTATACAAATGAATTAGGCAATCTGATCTCATTGAACTCTTCAGTTGCGAAACTGAAAGCAATGGCGATTGTATTTTGACCCGATGATAAATCATTATAACATTTCTACATTCAAAATTCAAAAATGCAAATAAACATAGATCCACTGTTAGGAAAAACACAAACAGCTAACTAGAGAGTAATTCCAAAACCACTCTTAGATTCATTTCATATAAATACCATTTATCACTCCCAAATAAGCAGTTCAAAGCATTATTGCATATGTAAATCCAAGGTCCACAGCCATTAAGTAATCATAAACAGAGTCAACACCAAAAGAACAATTACGAGTTAAACAAAACAGTATTATAATGAAGGTTAAGGTGGTGTTAGGATGCGTTTAGGTGATTCAAGGCTTTCGGCATAGGTACCTAGAACGGTGAATCCACCTGCAGGTCCCCCCTCGATCCTTACATTTCTAGATCTTCCGTCATCTATATTGAACACAAGAACATCACCTTTAACATCCAATATGATATCCCGATAGCTTCCTTCAACCAAACACACCGGCTTCAGACGATCTCTGAGATCTTTGAACTCATGGAAACAAACCCTGGTCCAAGTGTTAGTACCAACATCCTCCATTACCCACATCTCAAAACCACCACCCCCAACACGCAGAAAAACACCAAGTTTCCCACCAATATCAACCAGGTCGTAAAACTGAACCAGCCGGTTTTTAAATAGATCAAGAAATTGCAATCTGAATTCACTAAATTCTTCAGTTGTGAAACTGAAGGCAGAAATGGTTGAGAAGTCATTGAACCATTGATAACTACTCTGGTTGATGACTACTGGAGAGTCCGCATGAAGCCCAAAAAAGTGGGAGGAATTAGACAGTTTGTTCCACGAATTGTTACGCAAGCTATAAAGGCTTACATACGTATCCATGGAATAAGGTTCATACTCTCTTCTAAGATACCAAATCGTGAGGCTGACTACTTTGTAGTCGTCGGTTGATGAATCGTAACCGAATCCATACCAGACAATAAGGTCTATATCATCTGGGAGTACAAAAGGGGGGAGGGGAACCTCAAAGCGGTCCTGTGTGGCTGGGTTGATCATGAAGATGGTATCGTTCTCATCTTTCGCTAAAACAAGCCCATTGCATGATCCAAAGATCTCTTTGAAACGGAAACTTACTTCTTTAACAGCAGTTGCAGGAATGTCATCATCATCATCATTGTTATTAATGTTGAGATATGGGAGGAATTGGTTTGTATCGAGTGAGTATTGGAGAGAATCTGTGTCGGAAAGGAGGATCAATTTAGTCGGGGTTTGAGGGTGATGTTGGAGGTTTTTTTTGATGAATTTGGGATCCGAAATGAGAGAGTTCCATGTCTTTGAAACGGACTTGAAGCGGCCCAGGGATTTAGCCGGTAATAAAGTGAGTATTGCTTCGATGATCTCCGACGGAAGGGCCGGGACAGATATCGCCGGCAGCTTGGAGGCGGACATCTCGGAAAAGAACGATTACGAGGGAAATGTCAAAAGAAAACCTACGGAATTCTACGGTTAAATCGGTGATGATCGCCAACATTAACTACTGGTGAAGACGATGAGTAGGGTTTTAAAGGATTCTAATAAATCCTCTAATTATGCCAATATTATTTCTTTACTTGATTAGTTTATTCATTACTTAATTATTTGGTTTATTTCCTTTCATACTTATCGTGACTCACTGACTCTTATATTTATTTTTATTTCTTTATATATTTAGTTGTTTTCATTGTAAATAAATCGCTAACATAGCATTACTATGGTCGTCTTTAGGCTCATTTAGGCTATCCGTAATGGGGTGTTATGGGGTAAAATTTTGTAATATGGCGCCCCATATAACGCCTCGCACCACCCCCCGGGGCGCCATGTTAGGTTTGGAGGTTGAAGACGTCATGTTAATGGCGCCGGTGCACTCTCTTGTTTTTTTTTTCTTTTTTTTTTGTTGTTTTTTTCCTATTGGTACACCTCATACCTCATAACCCCCATCCTCATAACCCCCCACTACACCACTTTAGCCATTGAGCCCCTCTTGATGATGTG
>JBCNJP010000003.1:14570828-14594828 GCA_039602395.1 Deinandra increscens subsp. villosa
TTACCTAAACGTAGGAGAGGTGATATCCTCTCAAACCTTAGAAGGTATGCTAGATACCTTAAACGGAGAAGAGATGACCAGTCTCTAACTTAGGAGAAATACATCCCTGACTTCATGCATCCAGGGTCACGTACCTATTTCCATTCGATTGTTTTGAACACAAGAGTTAATAGATTTTATAGGGAATGATAAAAGTAAAATTAAGAATAAAATAGAAGTAATAATAAAGAATGTAAAAGAAATACCTTGGACGATTTCTTAACTAGGAGACATACCTGGGATACAGCATCCCGGGGTACCAAACTTACATTAGATAGGCTTTCAAGTGTATCGCATTCCATGGTCTTGGTAATAACTCACCCTCCATGTTAGCAAGCCAATAAGCCCCCTTACCTGCCTCTGAGTCAATCAAGTAGGGACCTTCCCATTTAGGGGCTAACTTACCATCCCCTGGATTTGTCGTCTTCTGAAATGCTTTTCTTAGAACCAAGTCTCCTACCCTGAATCTTCAGATCCTTACATGTTTGTTGTAGGTTTTAGAGATTCTTTGTTGATATGCGGCCATTCTCCAAGCAGCTTGTTCTCATTGCTCATCCACGGTGTCAAGGTCGTCGGTCAGGGATTCGTTATTTGTATCTTGGGTTTGATTGATAACCCTGAATGTTGGGACCACCATTTCTGTTGGAATAACTACCTTTGTGCCAAAGACCAAGGAAAATGGAGTCTGGCCCGTGGCATTCTTGGATGTAATCCTATCAGCCCACAATGCCAATGGTAATTCTTCTGCCCATTTTCCCTTCTTCTCCTTTAGCCTTTTCTTGAAATTGTTGATAATGATCTTATTACTAGACTCTGCCTGGCCATTAGCCTGAGGATGCACTGGTGCAGAAGTTATCATCTTTATCCCCCAACTCTCACAGAATCCAGTAGTCCTTTTGCCAATGAATTGAGATCCATTGTCACACACTATTTCAGAGGGTATGTCAAATCTTGTTATGATATTCCTCTTGATGATGAGATGACTTCTTTTTCTCTGATTAGGACATATGCTTCAGCTTCTATCCACTTTGAAAAGTAATCAGTCATTGCCAACATAATAAAATTTCCTCCTGGGGCCTGGGGTAGCTTTCCCACGATGTCCATTCCTCATTTCATAAAGGGCCAGGATGCAGGGACAGGATACAAGGGTTCAGCATGTTGGTGCGGAATGTTAGCGTGTCTCTGCCAAGCGTCGCCTTTAAGGGCAAAATCCTGTGAGTCCTTTATCAAGGATGGAAGGATTTTAGACATTAGAGACCTGCCCCTTGTATGGTTTCCACAGTCGTCTTCATGGATGTCTTTGAGGATTTCCTGAGCTTCGTCATCTTCCAAGCATCTTAGGTATGTACCTGCAACCGATTTTTTTTATACAATTTTCCTTTTATAAGAATGTACCTGGCCATTCTGGTTCTGAATGCCCTAGTATCCTTTTTTTCTTTTGGGATGGAACCATTCTGTAGATAGTCTATGACAGGTCTGGTCCAGGATGATAGATCATTCTAGGAATGAGGACACTGTTAATCCTGGGTATTGGTTGCTAAGACCCTGCCCCCAGGATCAATGTCTTCTAGGTTCTCTTGTTGGTTGATTGCTAGGCTTGGTATGTGGATTATGGGGATGTGTGTGTCCTCCATTTCCTTGAGTACTGACCCCAGGTTTGCTAGTGCATCTGCCTCAGCATTTTCATCCTTGGGTACTTGCTGTATGTTGAAAGTTTAAAAATCCTGGGATATAGCCTTCACAATTTCTAGGTACTTGGCTAGCTTCTCCCCTTTAATTTCATAAGATCCATTGAAATGATTAGTTAAAAGTAGGGAATCGACATATACCTGGATGTTCTGGATCCCAAGATGGCTTCATACTCCGCTTCATTGTTAGTCGCCTGGAATTCACACCTCACAGCCTAGGGTATCATGTCCCCCTGTGGCGATTTCAGTATGATTCCAAGGCATGTCCACCTGACATTGGATGCCCCATCTATAAATAGGGTCCAACATCCTGAGAATTTTCTTCCTGTAGGCTCTGGAACTCTTGATCTGCTTCATTTTGGATATCGCTACTGAAATCAGCCACAAAGTCTGCTAGAGCTTGCGATTTTATGGCTCTTATTGCTTCATAGACCAGGTTGTAAGCACTCAGCTTCAGGGGCCATTTTGCCATCCTACCTGACATCTCAGGTTTTCTCAAGATAGACTTTATAGGGTAGTTAGTTTCACATGTATAGTATGAGTCTCAAAATAATGTCTAAGTTTACTATAAGCCATACTTAGGGCTAGTATAAGTTTCTCTAAATGCGAATACCTAGATTCAGTATCAAGAAGACTCTTACTTACATAGTACACTGGGTGTTGTTGACCCTCTGCATCCTTGGTTAGGACTGCACTTACCGTATTCCTCGAAACTACAAGGTACAAGGACAATGGTTCCCCCGGATTTGGCTTCATCAGGAGAGGTGTTGAGGATAGATATGACTTCAAATCCTGGAAGGCTTGCTCATGATGGGATGTCCACTCGAATTTTTTGTTCATTCTCAGGATGTCATAGAAATATCGGCACCCCTCCGAGGATTTAAAGATAAATCTATTCAGGGCCACAACCCGGCCTGTCAGCCTTTGTACATCCTTAGTTGATTCTGGTGATTCAGATTTACAATGGCACGGATTTGTTCTGAATTAGCTTCAATTCCTCTTTTGGTCACCATGTAACACAGAAATTTACCAGCACCCACTCCAAAATGACACTTCTCGAGATTCAACTTTATATTGTACTTGTCCAAGATATCAAAAGATTCTTTAACATCCTGGACATGGGTGCTGACATTCAGGGATTTTACCACCATGTCGTCTATATACACCTCCATAGTTTCTCCTAGCTTTTCTTTGAACATCATATTCATCAATCTTTGGTAGGTTGCCCCTGCATTTTTCAATCCAAAGGGCATAACAACATAACAATAAATACCTATGGGTGTAATGAACGCTGTATCCTCCTGATCACTTGGTTCCATTTGAATTTGTTGAAATCCTAAGGTGGCATCCATGAATGTTAACATTTCATGACCTGTCGTTGCATCCACCATGGAGTCAATGTGTGGTAAGAGAAAAGGGTCTCTAAGACATGCGCGGTTCAAGTTTGTGTAATCCACACAGACCCTCCACTTGCCATTTTTCTTCTCAACTACCACCACATTGGCCAACCATCTTGGGAACTTGACCTCCCTGATCATCTTGTTCTTCAATAGGCGGTCCACCTCCTCTTGAATTATCACATACTTCTCAGGAGCATACTTTCTTCTTTTTTGATGCACGGGCCTGTAAGAGGAATCAATATCAAGTTTATGTGTTATAACATTTTTTGATATAACTGTCATGTCTTCAGCATTCCATGTAAATGTTGACATTCTGGATCTGAGAAATTCCACCAGCTCTATTTCAATAGGGCCAGAGATGTTAGTGCCAATTGACACTTTTCTCCCATGATGCAAGGGATCTAGGACTATTTGCTTGACATCTTGCTCCCTTGCCTCTAGGAAGTCCCTGGCCTTCTTCTTTAATTGCTATCATTGACGGGCCTTTGCTGAGATCTTCATCGATGACGTGTAGCAGTCCTTTGCCTCCTGCTGACCGCTGTGGATGGTGACCACTCCCCAGGGTGTTGGCAGTTTGACACACTGATGATAGGTTGAGGGAACAGCTTTCATGTCATGAATCCAAGGTCTGCCCAGGATGATGTTGTACCCGGACGGAGCATCCATGACACAAAAGCGTTGCATCGAGTTCACTCCCTCAATGTATACTGGGAGTTTCACTTCTCCCAGGCTGTTTTTTGTTTCACCACTGAAACCTACGAGGATAGTGGATTTGGCGATGATCTCATCCTGGGGTATCCCCATCTTGGTTAATGTTTCAAGTTGAATGATGTTGACAGAATTGCCCCCATCAATCATGATCCTCTTCACGATGTGGTTGGCTATATAGAGCATGATCACGAGCCCATCATGATGAGGGTCCATGACATTGCACCTGTCGTCTTCACCAAAGGTAACGTCTTTCATATCTGCTTGTACTGAGGCTTTAATTGGCTTCCTGGGAACGTCTGATTTGGTCTCCCTTGCGTTCCTTCTAGCTGCAGAATAAGAAGTACTGCATATATCAGATCCACCAGAAATAAAATAAATTACCTTTGCATCCGGGGATGGGGACGCTGCCCGCTCGGGATATCCGCCTGGGTCTAGTCAGTGCCCCTGGACTTAGCAGGCTGATCAGCGCCCTTGGATTTGTCCTTCTTCCTCCCTAAGAGCTCCTTCAGGAAGCCTTTGCTCTACAGGTAGGTGATCTCCTTACGCATGGCTATGTAGTCCTCGGTCAAATGGCCAAAGTCCTCATTTTATGCACACCATTTGGACTTGTCCTTCCAGGATGTTTGTTTATCCGTCTTCCTGGGCCACCTTGCTTTGTCTCCCAAATCCTGCATGGCATTAATCACACTTGCAACATCAGTAGCAAAACATAACTCATTAAAAGTAGGATATTCTTCATCATCCTCGTCTTCACCCTGATCGACCCTGTTAACCCTGGGATTATTGGGTTTGGAATAGGGTTTAGGCCTCTGGGACCTAGGATGCACTGGTTCTGATTTCCTGTTGGAAGAGCCATATCCTGGGACTGCATCCCCTTTCTCCTGCACTTTCTTGTCCTTTTCAAGTCTGATGAATCGTAGGGCCCTATGCCTTACTTCATCAATCCTGTGACAAGGGTTCATCACAAGATCTTCGTAGAAGGGTGAATCCTTCTTGAGGCCCATTTTGAACGCTTGAACAGCGGTAGCCGTATCCATGTTAGGAATATCTAGGACCTCCCTGCTAAACCTGTTCACATAGTTCTTGAGAGATTCGTTAGTATTCTGGGTAACCCTGTAAAGATCACTCGTCGGTTTTTTTGAAACTACGACTATAAGAGAACTGGTTATTAAACAAATTAACTAAATGAGAAAAAGATGTGATAGAAAATGGTGGAACACCCAACAGCCACTTTAAAGCTGAGCCTGTGAGTGTCGACCCAAAACCTTTACATAGGCATGCCTACTTGATTTCAGGGGGCATATAGATTACTTCCATCCTTTCCATATACTAGGCCACGTGTTCCTCCAAGTCAGTTGTGCCATCGTACAACTTCATGTTAGGAGTTTGGAACCTCTTAGTATTCCTACGTCACATATCGGGGGAGCAAACCTTGAAAGTCGATGACTCGCTAGTGCTACTTCAGGGATGGGTTGGACCACCCCAGGAACACTCGAGATCATTTCTTTTAATTTCTTGAGCTCCTTGGCCATTGCTGGGCTAAGACCCGCGTCCTGCACAAATCCATTAGTATAAGCAATAAGATTAGGGGTTCCAAGGATGTTACCAGTATCTTGGGTAGCGGTGCCCCCAGGATTCGCGGTGGATTCCCTGGTTGTAGACATTCTAGTTCCATCAGCCAGGGTAGTGTAAGCAGTGGCAAATGCAGGTCTTGGATATATAATTTGGACGTCATCTGCTAGGCTAGACCTATTCTTGGGATTGTTAAATTGTAGTCTCCGGGCCTGAACAGGGGACGTGGGTGTATGATCCACCCTGTTCATCCCCGATCTCAGCCTAGCCATCTCTCCAAGCACATCCTGGTTCACTTTCTGTTGTTGGTCCATGTCTTATTTCATTTTCGCAAACTTGGTGAGGAATTCATCATTAGAGGCCAGTACTGGGATTTCTCCACCACGTTCTGATACTGTGACACCCTGATTGACTAACCGACTGGTGTTGCGGTTCATGGTACTTGTTGTTGATGTGGTAACCCGTGGTGGTGGAGGAGGAAGGACAGTGCTAGCTGCAGAAGAGGTGTTCATAGGGGTAGACGCATTCGAGGTACTTGGTTGTGTTGCCATTTTTTGATAAATTTTTGTAAAGATCAAGTTAAAAATGAATCTAACAAGAGTTCCGAAAAAGATTGACACCAATGGCCCCACGGTGGGTGCCAAATTGATTTGGCTAAAAATTACAAAGCTAATTTAGTAACCAAATTCGTTTGTGAGGTTAGGTGCCTTGAATGCTAAGTTTATAAAATCAAGTTTACTGGTTAAAATCCAAGGTTTCAATGGAAGAAACGAAAACACAAACGTTAACTTCCATGGATGCAACTAAGAACACCGAGATTTTTGAGGGGAAAAAGCCCTTAACCCTTGGATGTCTCCAAGAGCCGCCGGCATAAAAAACCCCTTAGCAACAATAACACACATTCCCCATTTATTCCGATGAAAAATAATTCGAGTACAAGTGTTTGCGGCTTGTTTGCTAAGTGATAGTGTGAGTACAGGTGATTGTGTGTGAAAAAACTAAGCCCTATGCCGCGTATAAATACATATGAAACCTAACTAACATCCCGAGATTCTAGGAATCCTCTTTCCAATGGCTGGTGACCGTTATTGACCAAGTATGGTGGCGAGTTTTTAGCTACACGTTTATTCCAAGCTTTGACTTAGTCCTCTTGACCGTTATCTTCAAGCTCGTACCTGACTTGATCAAAACAATCTCAAGAAAACGTTAGTAATGATACCTTAGCATGTTGGGTTTCCGCGCATGCTAGGATCAGTTTGTATAAACAAATAGTCCCTGGATGTATGTCATCGTCGGATATAAATCATTTGAGGGTACCTAGAATGTAAATCGAAATCCAGGGCATAACACAGTTCGCGTTATCCCGTGGTCTCGATATCCAGCAGGTTTCGGTTATCGTATCGAGATACAGGTTCGAGTTGTTCAAGAGTTGAGCAAGTGATCAAAGGATTTCTAGCGGAGCCATTTGTCGCATTCAGAGTGTCTCAACTCGGTATCATCACTGTCAATCTCTAAACACCCTATGGTTGTGTTTTATATATTTATATGAATTATTTGTAACTCCATCACTGGCGTGGAATACCTAGCTCGTTAGTAAAAGTTTTGAACTTTGTCGCTTCCGCATTTTATTATTTAGTATAAGCATTATTCTGATAAACAAACATTTAAAGAAATGTAAAATACGATTTTATATTATTCGATAAAATTTGTTTTGTCCTAAACGAGCCAACGATTCCCAACATATGATACCTCACTTACCCAGTTACTTAGGTTAATAAGGTTTTTACATGAACCCAACGACAGGTTACTAAGGTTTATACATCAATGTCAATCTCTAAACACCATATGG
Organism: Deinandra increscens subsp. villosa; assembly: GCA_039602395.1. Classification (NCBI taxonomy): domain Eukaryota; kingdom Viridiplantae; phylum Streptophyta; class Magnoliopsida; order Asterales; family Asteraceae; genus Deinandra; species Deinandra increscens. The sequence continues at coordinate 14,578,088 of JBCNJP010000003.1, forward strand.
TTGTGTTTCATATATTTATATGAATTATTTGTAACTCCATCACTAGCAGGGAATACCTAGCTCGTTAGTAAAAGTTTTGAACTTTGTCGCTTCCATATTTTATTCTTTAGTATAATCATTTTTCTGATAAACAAACATTTAAAGAAATGTAAAATACGATTTTATATTATTCGACAAAATTTGTTTTGTCCTATCAGAGCCAACTATTCCCAACATATGATACCTCACTTACCCAATTACTTAGGTTAATAAGGTTTTTACATGAACCCAACGACAGGTCATCAATCAACACATTTTTTTAAAGAAAAAAAAACACTATTTTGAATAGAATGTTATATTTCTTTTCTTGAAGAATTTGAGAAATTTCAATCCAACTATAATTCTAACTAGATTTTACTACATGCGCCTTGTGGGAGAGATAACAATGATACACAAAATAATTGCATTATGAAAAAAAAAGTCATAAATAGTGTAAAACTAAAACCAAAAAAAACCTAAAAGAAAAAATATAAGAAAGGACATAAAAGATTACCGAAGAAAAAAATTATAAGCCAAATGCTCTAGGGAACAAACCTAGGAGTTGAATGTTGCCTTACACGACTCCACTCACTACATCACCAACTTTCTTGTTAATAGTGTTACGTTGTTTATCACTTGTACTTTGTTAATATAATTAACAATAATAATATAGTAGTAATAATAATAATTAAAAATATATATCTCATTAGATAATTAATAATAATAGCAATTTAATATCTATGTATCTTATCTATATTTTTATTAGCAATGAGCCACATCACAAATAAATGTTTATACTATCCAGTTATATTTTGTATTTTATATATAGTAGAATACTTTTTAGTTAACTTTATTTGGTAATAATAATGATGAGGTTAGTTAATTTTTTTATTAAGGTTACTTAATTTATTTTTCTCTCTTTAAGTTCAATCAATTTTATTAGGTATTTCAATCATATATAATATTATTTTATAAATAACTAGGTTAGTAACTCGTGTACTACACGGGCTCAATATAGATTATAATATTAGATTAAAAAAAAGAAAAAGATAATAATCAAGAAAGTTGAAAATTATGATTGATATAAAATTCTTATAATATATTAAACAATAATTTAATACATTTAAGAAATTTATTATGTTTGACAAGTTGTGTATTACTTTCAAAAAAGAGTAAAATTATTGAGTAAATTAATCACATCTAAATTAATTTTATCAAAATTTAAAAATAAAATTTTAGTTTTAACAAAATTAGTAACTAATCTTAATTGATTATTTACTAAATTGGTAATTCGATGTGATTTTGACATGTGACGATAGCGATGTGAACACTTTATAAATGAGAAATGTGGAACAATTTTATTGCTTTATTAGTATTAAGATAATTAAGATAATATTAAGATAATATTAAAAATTAAATTAAACAAATAAAATATATATGAATATTAGTTACTATTCAATAAAAAAAATTATAATTTCACTTAATGAACAATTATGAAATTTGTTTTTTATTTAGTAATTTTTGTTTCGTTACTATTGTAAGGTATCGATATGATTGACTGAAATATGGATGAATATTATTCAAGATCATGGTTACAATTTATAAAGATCACATGTTACCCTAAAATATAACTAAGCTCATGGGGTCAACCCTAATAATAATAATAATACCTAATAGTAGCCCGTGGGCTTAACCCTAATAATTTAATCAATAATACTAACAATAATATATTCTAATAACTATAACCTCTCGTTTGATGTTAATTTGAAAAAAAAAATAACTATCAAATAGTAATGAGTATTCATATGCTATTCATTTGTACAAGTTAATTTAAAAAAAAAAATTAAAACAAAAATTTTACAAACTTGTAGTAAGTAGTTAAAGTTAGGTAACTTTAGAGTCACAAAGAATTAAAGTAATTTTAGCAAAATAGTAGGCAAACTACTCTACTTCAACACTAACTCAGTTACAATTAGACTTTTCATGTCAAAATTTGAAGTGCATTTTTCACTTTTATTATTGTTCAAAGAAATATGTTATATAAATTTCTTTATTATCCAAAATCAAGAGAACACTCTGACAAAATTTTTAAGAGCGATTTTTCAAGTCTTTATGTAACAGGATCTCAATTTCAATTGTTTCTACTTATTTGACGCTTTAAATCTAACTCGAAATTTTTTCATAGTCGGAAACCTCCCAACAACCGGGTAAAATCGCCCCTCGATACGCATATATCGAGACTCCCATCGCCGATCTCTCTTAGAGTAGGCCACAACCGGTGAAGATAATAACGTGACAGTTTATGGAGAATTTATGAAAGCCAGAATTGACAAAATGAAGAAGGAACGCGGAAGTTTCTTTGGGTGTCCAAATCGAGATACCTTGGCATATGGCAACCAAAAGTTGGAAGGCATGGTCGGTCGTTAGATATTGCTAAATATTCATTAAAACAAACGTATTTACAGTAATTTAGTCGACAAATCCAAAGAATACGTGATCGAATTTTGTCTTTAACACCTCTCATTAGTCATTACAATGAATTATTAGCGTGAAAATCATATTTTTAAAAAGTCATTGATTTATGGTGTCAAAATACACGTCTAGCTCAACTGGTCAGAGGCATGCTGGCTAGTGAAACCTAAGTTCGATTTTTGAGGCAACTGGGTTTTATTGTTAATTCGACGCCGTGCCTACGGGCGGGGGTTTAACGGGTTTTCTCTGAAGCTGGTGTAACATTGGACGCTTAAGGGCTTTGTACGACTAGGTTTGGCTAGTTGACGGTGGCCTTTCGCCATTGAGTCACCCTTTACGGGGTACTTGAGCATTTTCCGTTTATTTGCCATTAAAAAAATATGGTGTAAAAATGTATGTTTTATGTCTGTTAAAACTATATGTTGTAGTGCACACATGTTTTTTTTTTTTGTATTATTTGTGATGTTTCATTACATTTGTTCAAATATCAAAAAGAGACAAGGTCATGAAACAAACACTAAAACCAAAACCAATAATACTCTTAAAACCGATATAAATGATTAAAAATAATTTTAAAAAATTAATCAACACTTGTCACGTTGCAAGTCATGTATATAACAAGTTAATCATCGCCCGTCACATAGTAAAATACAAAAAAAAAAAATCATGATATGTCACATGAAAAAGTAAATCTTAACGTGGGCATGAAATAGTCATATAGATTAGAGCTTTGTGTATTAGATGTTAAAAAAATGTTAATGTTATTACATTACGAACAATCTTGAAGGAATAGATCAAAGCATAATATAATCTCCATTTAATGAGAAAATTCACAAAACATGAGTGTCTAGAAGTACCCTACGACCCAACATAGACTACGACTAATCAAAGAATAATTTACAAAACGATTGTTATATTACCTCAAGCAAAATGTACAGAGCCGGCCTCAGAAATCTCAAAAAAAAAAATTGAGCCCGGGGTGACCTTAGGAATCCCAAAAAAATTGGGCTCAGGGCGAAAAGTTTTTTTGGGCCCCCTAACACTAGAACTCTAAGGTAGCGTTTGATATGCAGGAATAGAATGAGTCATTATTTCGGAATGAAAAAATGACATGTTTGGTAGCACAATGAAATGAAATTGACCATTACCATAAGGAATACCATTCCTTCCATTTTTTAAGATTTTCATTCCATTGGGAGAAGTGTGTTTTTTTTCGATTCCTTCAAAGAATGGAATGAAAGGTTTTTTTTCCAATTAGATTTCTTCTTAAAATTTTATGGAAAAAAATAAAAAGTAAAAAAAAGCAAAAATAAAAATACAAAATACAAAATAATAATAATATAATAAATACAAAATAAAAATAAAACAATAAATAAAAACAAAAAAAAATTACAAAGATAAAATCAAAATTAGAAAAATCGAAAATAAACAACAAATAAAATAAATTTAAATTAAAAATAGAAAATAAATTGAAAAAATGAAACGTATAAATATAAAAGAAATATATTAATCTTAAATGGAAATATTAGTAAATTATATTTGATTATTTCGCTTCTACTAACCATCAAACAATACAAAACAATGATTTATTTGATTCCCATATGGTAACCAGACAGGATGATAGAATAGTAATAATTCATTTCATTCCCTCGACCTTCCATTGAACTTTTTTCAAGAATAGTAGAAATATACAAGTTTTTAACAAAAATAGGGGGTTTTTTTTTTTCATAAACGGGTATCCCGCACTTCCCAAGTGCGGGGGTTAGGCTCGGTACAGGCTCGGGAGAACTCGCAGGAACGAACGAAAATTGTGTGGGTCCAGCCGGGGTTCCCAAGTGCGGGACATCGGTCTACCGTTTCCCAACTGCGGGACACAGAGAAGGCGACAGATGGTGGGTCCAGCCGGGGTTCCCAAGTGCGGAAAACCTGTCAACTGAGCGAAACCCTAGCACGGGTTCCCAGTGCATGCATGGCTTTTTTCTGAATTTTGACCAGCTTTATTCATGTTACCTACCAAGACTTCAAAGGCATTTGACCATTCGAAATTTTACCAAGACTTTGAAAATTTTACCTACATTTTTCTTTAAATACCACCTTCAAACACAAATACTAATACTTCTCCATCCCTTCAAACACAAATATTTCTTCATCCCTACCATCAAACACAATCACCATACAATGCAAGGAGGATCACAAATTTGCCCTGGTTCCCGAAATAACGATTTGTTATGGCTGGGTGCTAACCATCGAGCTCACCACGTGTATTACTCCCTAACCTTTGACAAAGATAAACCTCTTAAACTCAGACGGGGAGATCGAAATTTTTGGAAATTTATAGTAAAAAAAATGAAGGATGAATTGTTCCCGGCGAAGCTGATCGAGTACCTAAAGATATCCGGGTTTTACGGCGTGCTACAAGGTCATTACGACAAGGTTGATAATCACCTTGTAACATCACTGGTTGAGCGTTGGCGGCCTGAAACTCACACGTTTCACTTTCCCTTTGGTGAAGCCACAATTACCCTTGAGGATGTTCAAATGCTATGGGGTTTACCACTCAGTGATCAGGTAGTTTCTAGTTCCGATTTTAAGTGGGACAACCAACAAAAAATAGATAATTGTGAAATTTTTTTTGGGGATAACAGGTCTGGAGGGACAAGACCTCAGCACCAACACAATCAGGTTTACCACTATTCTTAAAGAAATAAAGGCATCTTGGCCGGGACCCAACGCAAGCCACGAAGAATGCTTGAAAATTGCAAGATGCATTATAATGCATCTTATAGGTGTCGTTGTTCTTCCTGACCATTCAGGTTCTGCAATGTATTACTTCCACTTGCAAAACTTGATTGATCTCAGAGAATGTGGAAAGTTGAGCTGGGGAAGTGCTGCGCTTGCATGTCTGTATAGGAATTTATGCAAAGCTGCAGAGCCCAGCAATTGGGAATTGGCCGGACCTACCATGTTGTTGCAAATGTGGGCATGGGAGAGAATACCCCGAATTACCCCAAGAATTAGAGAAGGCTTCGATTTTCCAACACGGTTTGGTGGAAGGTACTCACTAATAATTAATTAAAATAATTTATCAATTATTATTTGATAACACTTTTATAAAAATGGTTTGTAGGTGGCGTGGTAGCTTGAGTTGGGCTGGCGTAATAAGGTGTTTATTGACGGACTTTCGATCACATATTCAGTGTTTAAACACCGACGAGGTTATAAAATTCATATTACTTGGCAATTTATAATTTTTAAATTTTTACTATATATTAATTAGTTTATTTTTTAATAGTTTACTTGGAGGCCTTATGAGCATGTTGCACACCTAATAAACCCAATGTATACGAGAGGAAGAGCGTGTTGGAACTGTGACACGTATCTTATAGTTTTTGAGGTTGTTGAGCCCCATCTGCCGAGCAGGGTTATGAGACAGTTTGGATATTTTCAAACAGTCCCCACTAACCTTCTCATAACTCGTGATGAGCACACACCATTACATGGTTTATCGAGAAAAGCTACTACAATAAACTGGAATCAAAAGTGTGCCATGTACATTGCTCACTGGATTAATCGTATGGCTCACGTTGTAACATGGCAAGTGGTGGCGAGTATAGGGCTAGTCCTATGTATATGAATTGGTTCTTGGAGAGAACGGCTTTCTACGTTGAAGATCCAGCTAGACAAACTGGAAACACCACGAGGGATGTGAACATTGGTGGAAGGTTTGACTTGTTGGTATGTATTGATTTTTTTAAATACATAACTTTATATATTTTGCTCTTTAAAAATTATTATAACTTGTCTTGTTGGATAACATTGTAGACTCAGGGCATTGGGGATATGCATCGATGTGTAATGGGAAATAAACATACCGAACCTCCCAAAATGGAGGGTAAAGTTCGTCTTTTCCATTAGCATATTTCACTGGCCTATCCTCCCATTTTTTAACAGACAGTTCAGCTCGAAAGCTTGGTGGTAAGATTGTCCAATTCAGTCCCGCCGTACCCTTTTTTGCTATCTTTTCAAGTCTCATGCGCATCATTCGTCTAACCCATCCTGTAACATGCTGTTCGTACAATAATCTATAATCAAATAATCTGGAATAACATATATTAGGGGAAACTAAATATTATATTATTCATACCGTTTTGAATAGACGGCCATCGTTTTCATAACCCAAGAGAGTCCCCCAAAAATGCTTGTTAAGTTTTTGTTTTTCTAGCAGAATCGATTGACAGTATGCTGAATCACCATTGAAGTAGAACTCAAAGGCATTTGGGGACCAAAGGTAAGATGTAATTTCACATGCTAACACGAAAACAATTCTTTTCGTTTCTTGGTTTCTCTTAGCGTTTTCTATCAATCAAACCAAAAGAGGTTAAATTATTTTCGCCATCCAAATGCATATTAAATTATAACATATTTTAATTAAATCAACTAACCAGGTAAGAAGCGACCCTGATTAATTCTATCTGCCATGTGTCGTCGAAATCGCAGGCACTTGTCTTTAAAATCTCCCTGCATATTAACAGTTTTATTGCGAACCAGATTATGCATTAACAAACACATTAGAACTCCTGAATCACCCCCGAGTTCAACACCACCCTGAGGAAGATACTCTTCATTAGCAACGTGCACGTTGAGATTTCTGTTTTTGAAACTCAGTGGTGGTCCCTTATAATGATGCCAGTAATGTATCTCCTCCAACAACCACTCGAAACCTATCGGAAATGTTTCTAATATTGGCGAAATCAACTTCCTATATTCATTTGAATATCTATGGTTGGTCCAATACTGAATCATCTCCATCGTATACAAGTCGATACGAGCAAGAAACCACTCATCAATTCTTGTAACATATAACGGAAAATAGACATACCGAACCTCCCAGAATGGAGGATATAATTCATTACTTTCGTTAGCGTACATCGCACCATGCTTGGTTTTTTCATCTAATATACCATTACGAAACTGGGGTGGTAGAATGGTCCATTGAAGCCCCAAGGAGCCGTTCTTCCTTACTTGGTCAAGTCTACATTCCATCATTCGCTTGACCCAGCCTTCAATATGCTGTAATTTTAAATATTATTATATACATTGTGAGCAAGGTAAAACATGAGAGAGAAGAAACATAAAGAAACAAAAATTAAATTACCAATGTTGAAAGACGCCCATCAGACTCGTAACCCAACAGGGTCCCCCAAAAATGTTTGTCAAGGGGGTTCAAGTCCAAATAACGAGAGAAGCAACATACAACATCCCCATTGTTGTAGAACTCAATGGCATTAGCAGACCAACTGCCGTCGACCCCCTCGGTCACAGCTTCAGTTGTTTTTTCCGGCATACCTTCCAGGACATCCTCCGTCGACACAGCTTCCGACACAGCTTCGGTTTTTTTTCGACATATCCTCTGGGACAACTTCAACATCGGCTTTCTTTGCAGACGATGAAGACGCAGAATGTTTTAAACTCATACGTCTCCATTTCACAGGAACCCAGCTAGTAGTTTTATTTGTTGGTTGTGAATGGTATTCTTGGTCAGCCAAACCTTTGCCTTTGTTGTCTGACATTATGTTTTTTAAGATGACCAAGGTTGATGATCAAGGTTGATGAGTGGTGATGGAAGATGGTGAACATTCAAGAGGTATTTATAGGAAGTAATGACCAAGGTTGAGAGTTATGGTAAATATTTAGCATGTGAATTTCCAGCCTGTTTTTCCAGGCTGTTTGAATGAAGCCAAAAATTTTGCAGGTTGCTTTTGCTTTTTCCAGCCTGTCTGTTTTTTGCAGGTTGCTTTTTCCTAGCTGTTTTTGCAGGTATACGTTTTCTTTTACAGGTTGATCACATTTAAACATAATATTTAAACTTAATATTTATATAACATTTAAACTTAATATTTAAAGTTAATATCTATGCATAAATACTACCTAGTTAATATTTAAACATAATATTAAACATAATAGTTAAACCTTAATATTAAACATAATATTTAAACCTTAATATTAAATATAATTAAATAACTGAAAAGCTACCTAATTAATTTATTAAACAAACACCACAAATACCACCTAATTTAATTAAACATAGTAGAATTCAACATAGTACTCAAATCTAATACTCCCACGGACAATCTGAATCGTATTCAGAATCAGACTCAAATGGCCCCAACGGAGTTCTCGGAGGCATCCTTGCTAGTTGTTGTTGTTGCTCCTCCCATAGTTCACGAAGCGCAGCTTCATCCTCCAAGTATTTTTCTTCTTCTTCTTCTTCTTCTTCCTCCAGCGGCTGTTGTTCTGGGTTTTCAGGAAACCAATATGGTGGAGGTGGAGGTAGAACAGGAGGTGGAGGTAGAGCAACCGGTGGAGTTGGAGGCGGAGGTGGAGGTTGACGTGGAGGTTGACGATAAACAACAGGTGGCGGTGGAGCTGGGACCGGAATACCTTGTTGTGGAGGTGGATGTTGGGGTTCCCGACGTCGCAAATGATTGTAGCGTGCCGGCCTAGCTCCATGGTATTCGACTGAGTCTCTCGGGGGTGTTGACATCGGGAAAATTATGGAATTGTTCGAGTGTTTCAAATAGATTGATTCTGGTTTGTGAACTAAAATGTAGGTGTTTACAGTCTATTTATAAGTGCTCCTGGTTTGTGAAATGTCCCAACGGCTATATTAACGGCTATAAAATTTGAACGGTCAAAATTTTTTTTAATTATTTATTATTATTTTTATTTAATAAACGTGTCCCTCCCAACGGCTATATTAACGGCTATAAAATTTGAACGGTCAAATTTATTTTTTAATTATTTATTATTATTTTGAACTCTATAATTGTTTTTTATTAAATATTTATTTATTAAATATTTATTTATTATTTATTTTTTTTTTATTAATTAGTTATTTAATAAACGTGTCCCAACCATTCATCATTTCAAACGGTAGTATATAACGGCTATAAATTTTAGAATGTCAAGTTTATTTAATACAAACATTAAATAACAATAGAAAATACAAACAAACTCAGGAGAATCCTAACGTCCGTAGGGACACCTAAGGATGTTATGTCCGGGCTGCTTACAATTCGAACATCGTTTAGGGCCAGATTCTTCGCGGTGGTGTCGATCCATCTCATTTTGAATCATTCTCGTCTTCCTTCGGCCTCTAGATGTTATCAATTTAGTTGGGTTGGCTCTGATGCTCCAACCCGAATCTCTCCATGAATCTTGGTGTGCAAGAGGGTGGAAATTTGAATCGTACTGATGGCGATAGGTTCCAGTCTTATGCACCTTATGAATAATTTTTCCGACGGCATTACCCTTATGAAGACACACTGCAATTGCATGTGAACAAGGAAGTCTTTGAGTTTTCCACTTAAAGCAATCGCAATTTTTGGCCTTGTAATACACTCTGTAGTCGTTTCCACCATCATTGTTTTGTTGCACCCTTGATGTGACCCTATAAATACCTGCATCAACATTGAACACGGTGACGGTGTGCTCCCTTGCCTTCGCATAACTTAAGTTATAACCAGCCTATACGCGTGGGGTTAATTCAGTAATGCAACTAACAGCTATCTCTCTGTGCTTTACAAAGTGGTTGACTGTCTTCTCAAAGGTGAGTTGGATACACGCCTTTATTGGCAGCAACTTAGCACCCCGTAACGCATTGTTCATGCTCTCCGAGATGTTAGTTGTGAGGGTACCCCAGCGACGCTGTCCATCATCATGCATCAGAGTCCACTTCTCTAAGCCAATTTCTTTCAGGTATTGCCAAGCTTCTTCATTTAGACCCCTCAGCTGTCTCACAAGAAATCGATACTTTCTGGATTGTGTTGTGGACCCAATCCCCCAACAGAGCCGTTTAACTTCAACTGACTTAAACTTGGTCATAACGTTGATACGAATGTGACGTAGGCCATAGCGATGAACCACTACTGTGTCATTCCATCCTTCAAGGTTATTCACAGCGTGTATAATGCCCTGATGCCGGTCTGAAATAACACACAGATTCTTTTGAGAATCTGATCGTACATGTCTTCCAAACTGTTCAAGAAACCAACCCCAACTTTCGTTTGTCTCTTCGTCAACGATAGCGTAGGCTACCGGAAGTATGTAACCATTGGAATCTTTTGATACCGCCATAAGCAATTTCCCCTTATAAGACCCCTTCAAATGTGTTCCGTCAATACATACAACGGGTCGACATCGACGCAATGCTTTTATGGACGGTCCAAATGCCCAAAATACATACTTAAATACAAACGAGCTTGATGACCCGTCCGCTTGATGACGCCACTGCACAACAGTACTGGGGTTTGCTCGTTGCAATGCGTTGATATACTTAGGCAGTTCTTCAAAATTGGATTCCCAGTTGCCATAAATATTTTGAATAGCTCTTATACGAGCTCTCCAGGGCTTGATATAAGAAACATCAACACTAAATCTATCCTTACAAAATGCATGTATTTTCTTAACAGGAAATGTAAGATCAACAACTATTGCATGGTTGATGTACGATGCAATAGACCTTGATGTAAGACTTGTGTTGTTGTTACCAACGGATGACCCGTAACAGTTATGACCACGAACCCACTTTATAATCCTCCACAAACTAGAAGCTGCATTTCCCTGTCTTGTGGCGGAGAGCATCCAGTTACAATGAGTATCAGCTACAAAGCCAGGAGCATTAGTCCTGCATATTGCGTTCCATCTCCCCGGCCTGCTGTCTTTAACATACAACTCTCTACCCTGACTAACGTTCCACTGGCCAACAGCATGTTGAACATCCTTCTTCGACTTGAAGTACATACCTGCTCTAATAACATTTGTTTCTTCGTTCCAGAAAACCAAAAAATCCTCCTCTTGTGAATCATGATCTTCTAGCTCTTCCAAAACAGAAGTGTCAATATCAGGGTTCACTTGTGGAACTTGTGAACCCCATTCATGATTTACCACGCGATATTCTGCGTCTGGTTCATCGTAGCCGTCTTCATCGGTGTCATCCTCCTCTACGAACCTGAGGTGATCTCTATCTTCTTTGGACGTTGATGAAGATATGTAGCCATCAGACCCATCAAAGCCACCGTCTTCCGCTGAATTTGTCGGTTCATGGTTAATATAACCAGTATTCTCCTGGTTAATATAACCAGTATTCTCCTGGTTAATATAACCAGTATTCTCCTGGTTAATATAACCAGTATTCTCCTGGTTATTATAACCAGTATGACAAGTGTTGATTACTTCTTCCATTTCAACGTAAACATCACCAACATAGTTAGGTTGTGTTCCCGCCAAATAGAACAGCATTTCTAAACTCCTATCATCTTTGATTATTGAAACATCGCGCAGCCCCTGAAACTCGTACGGCAACAAAATAGTGACTTTATAATCTTGTTGGCTAACACCAAATAAGCCGTATACAATATGAACCAATTGTTCATATGAAAATTTCTCAAATGTGGGATATGTTGAGATATTAGTTTCTTCGGAGGCTGAAACAACACCGTTCTGGAATGATATGCTACCACCCCAGAAAATTCTTAACAAAAAGGAACTAAATGAAGAAGACATTTTCTTAATTGGATTTGTGGTGATTGAAATTTTTGCACTTGAAAATACTTAAAGAAGATGGCGTTTTGTGAGAATTCAACTGAGATAAACTCTCAATTTAAAGATGGCGTTTTCTAGTGTTCTCATGCAGTCAATTTGAGTCATCATATCAGTGTTGTTGCAGATGAATCAATTCAGCCTTAATCATTTTGAGTGATCAAATCAGTATTTTTTCGTATGCAGGAATCAATTCGAGTCATCAAATCAGTGTTTGGTCACATGCATGCAGAAAATGTCACATGCATGCAGTATGCTTCATAGTTTTAATGCATGACAACCGCTGCTTTTTAAAAAAAACAAAATTAGGGTTTCTTTAAAAAAAACAAAATTAGGGTTTCGGACATGTCACTGTCCCCCGCAGTTGGCAGGTGCGAGACTAGGGTTTCTGACACCCTCGCAGTTGGGAAGTGCAAGTGGGCCCCACTTTCTTGTCGGTTGACTGCGTCCCGCACTTGGGAAGTGCGTTTCACCATGTGTCCCGCAGTTAGGGACTGCGGCTGGACCCACCTCTTCCTCGTTCGTCGCTGCGAGTTCTCCCGAGCCTAACCCGAAGCTAACCCCCGCACTTGGGAAGTGCGGGATTCCTTTTTTTGAAAAAAAAATTGAACTTCTATTTTTGTTAAAATCTTATATATTAATACTATTATTAAAAAAAATTCCCTTCCATTCACTAATCCATTTCATTCTCTCGCTCATTTCATTACTCCATACCAAACAGACCCTACGGTTGTCTTGAAATTATTAAATATGTCCCCCGCTTGAGAATTTATTAACTCTTCCTCATGCTTTGTCTTTTTACGCTTTGAACTACCTGATGCATATTTATATACAGAAACTTACTACTAAAAGATTTTAAAAAATCTCGGGCCCTCCAAAATGTCAGGCCCTGGATGTCCGCCCATCTTGCCCATGCCCCAGAGCCACCCCTGAAAATGTACAATGATACTGTCTGTTTTGCTTTTATTGGTTGCCAATTCAGAAACTCACAATTTTATTTTCACATGACAATTATTCGTCAATGCAAAATGTTTTATAATAGAGAAGGTATACACCTCCTTATAAGGAAGGTTTTGTTTTACTCTCAACTGATATGGAACTTATAATAATAAGAGTGAAGTTCGTTTTTGTTACTTGAGGTTTACTCTTTTTGTTCCTTTTAGTCCAAAATTTTTAAAATCTGATTTTAGTCCCTCACATTTCATTTTTGTATCAATTTTGGTTTAAAGTTTAAAATCAGTTTAAAAGAACCGTTAGTTAACCCCACCTAATACCATGGTCTAAATGATCTATTTAAGTACAATATTGATACAAAAATGACTTAAATACGTCTCAGGTGTGGTTAACTAATGGTTCTTTTAAACGAATTTTAGATTTAATTTGGACCAAAATTGATACAAAAATGAAATGTGAGGCACTAAAATCAGATTTTTGAAAAGTTTAGAATAAAAAGGATAAAATGAACAAACGTCAAAGACAAAAAACAAAGTTTACTCTAATAATACTAATACAGTTCCTGGTTACCACTAATACAGATGGATTATGCATGGGTACCTTTGTTCTTACAATCCAATCATGTAGGCTCATGAGCTTCTAGAGGAACCATATTTGAACTTTTCCTCTAACACAGAAGGCTTAGAGGAAGATGGTTTCTTAGTAAACACCGATAATGAAGGGTCAATGGAACCAATTGTGGTTTTTTCCACTTAAGAAATGCCATCAGAGGAAGCTTTATAACATTTTTTTGTTCTATTATCTCTTGGAAATAATAGCCTTTAGTGGTATTGTTTCTTTTCTTATCAATCTTACACCCACGTTTGGAATGAGGTAAATTAGTAAGATGGAAACAAATCGTTGTTTTTGAGAAACGTGTTTTGTAATTTTTAGGATTTTCTCTTAATGTTTGCAGGTGCATTATGTTGCATAGGGGCTGACACCAGGGGTGTTTTAATAGTTTTAGAGGCTTAAAGCGAACTAAAAATCCAGAGGCCCTTCAAACACATATCAATCTTATGGTTATTAGATTGTACAATGTTCAAACCATATAAAACATATATATATATATATTCTTTATTTTTTTTTATAAAAATTGGGGCCCTATTAAAATGGGAGTTTAAAGCCCTAGCTTTATTTAAATTATTGTTAAGCCACCCGTGGATGACACATTGTTGCTTGATGACCGAGCCGCATGATTTTGTTCTGACGATCGTTTTCAATTCTTTAACACACATGTACAACTTAGAGATAAAAGAACAAAGAATCACTCATATTATTTGGTTAAGGGTAAACGCAATACCCTTCCCGATCCAATCGGGAAGGTGAAAACGGGGAAAATCGGGGAAACGGGAACACGGGGAAACCATTACTTGGCTGCTCGGGAAAAATCGGGGAAAGGGGAATTCGGGATCGGGAAGGTTAAAATGGGGTTGGGACCCCGATTTTTTCAAGAGAGAGTGGGAGAGTGGGGAAGGTTTTTATGGGGTGTTTGGGAGAGTCGGAGAGTGGGGAAACCATTACCCACAAAATGGGGAAAAATGGGAAGGGGTGGGAAATGATGAGGTGGAACCAAAAATGGAGTGGGGGATTGGGGAAATGGGGAAACCATTGCCTTTACCCTAAGGTGTCATTCTTGTTGTAACTGAAATTATTATGTTGTTGTGAAAGCATTTCTCTTGTTTTGGATCACTCTTCAATACCCTTGAGGATCTCATTTTGGAGAGTCACATTGCTGGTAATATAAAACCTTTATCATCCTGAGTAATTTTTTTAAGATCATTCTCAAAGCAATTGACTAGATCTTTCGGGAAGTTTTGGTCATTCTTCAACATATTGAGAGATGATCAAGGCACAAATGGACTATAAGTTATAGATCTAACACAACTAGCGTCACTACAAGCAAGAAAATGTTTCATTTCTTTTCCTAATCGGAAACCGATCTCTCATCAAAATAGGTGGTTTAGTTTTGGATCATAAATTGTACGGTTGACACACATAAGGCTGTTCGTAATGGGGCTGCATGGGACACCATGGAGCCCAAAACCCCCATATAGTGCCCCTTCCTGCACCCCCAGCAGCGCCATCCTTCTCCTTCCCCCCTTTAAGCGCCATCTCTACAATGCCCCCCCCCCCCTCTCAGATTCCGGCGCCATGGGGAATATCCCCACTACGGTGGGGGCGCTAAGGGGGGGGGGGGGGGCTATGGCGCCATCTCCACCTCCACTACGAACAGCCTAAGATAAAAGAGTGAACACTTATAACAAGATTGGGCAAGGGTGAGGACGGACTAACACTGATGTGAAGAATGATGTCACAAGATTATAAATATGTTTGTTGAACTAATCTTGTAATTATTAAATAGTTAAGGTTAATTAGCAAAACTTTATTAATTATTTAATGAGTTAATTACGTTTTGCGTCCACGTGGTTTGCTGACTTTTACGGATTGAGTCCAAAAGTTACAAAATTTCCATCTCACGTTTGTATTTCTAAGCAATTTAAGTCCTTGTGACTAACGGGGTTAATTTTTTATGTTAACTCAAGGGGTATTTTAGCCATTTTACACATTAGAAACCTGTTATGTAAACTAACAAGGTTTACATAGATGCATGGACTATGTAGATGCATGGACTATTTTGTAATTTATATAATGTGTTTGTCTTATTATCCCATACACACTAACACACAATGTTTTAAAACCGGATTTTTAAACCGGACCGGCCTTATGTAAAAAACGGTTCAACCCGTTGACCCGGGTTGACCCGGACGGTCGAACCGGATTGAGTATTCAAACATGTAAATTATAATATATATTTTATAAACTTTTAACCGTGACAAATGTCGTTAAGAAACTTTAATAAAATTTAAAACAAGTTACAATTATCCAAAATAACATTAATACAAGTTCTAATAAAATTATATTTATCAAAAAAATATCAGGCCTGATCAGTTAACTTCAATTAAGAAAATAGTGAAAACCCTACGGCCCTACCTTTTTTCATTGTTTTAAAAATATATTTTTTTAACTTAATTAAAAAAAACGGTTCACCCCGGTTGAACCGGCCGGTTCAACCGTAAAACCCGGTGGTTCAACCGGAAAACCCGCCAGTTCATTTTTTTATTCGGAAATACTAAAAACCGCCTCAACTAAACCGGTGCACCCACCGATTAGCGGTTCAACCGGTTGAACCGGCCGGTTCAATCCGGTTTTTAAAACATTGCTAACACACATATGTACAAACTAAAGAAAAGGAAAAGAGAAAGAAAGAAGAAAAAAGAAGAAGGGAGGTCGGCGGCTTCCTGTCGGCCGACTACCGGCGACCCTTCCGCCCGACGACCTTGCGACCTCCGGTGTCCGGCAACCTCGCATAGACGGTGGCGAGCAACTCTGGGTGTTCTAATCATTTCTCTCTCCCCCTCCAATTCGAATCCGAGCCACGGTTCCGGTGGGCCTTCGGTCACCACTGGCAATGAAGATAACGGTGAGGGCAACTGGGGTTTTCGGTGGTGGGAAAAGGGTCACCGGAGCCGTTAGAAATCCTTACCTAGGTCGCTGGAAATCGCGACAGAAAGGGGTCACCGGAGCCGCTAGAAAACCCTAGCCATTGCCGGAAACGAACTTGCAACAAACACCGGAACCGAACCTGCAACAAACC
>JBCNJP010000003.1:14595328-14620328 GCA_039602395.1 Deinandra increscens subsp. villosa
AACAACATTACTACATATTATGTAGTTCAGCGTATGAAAAAAATCCAGGGATGAAATTCCGTAACATACAAAACATATTAAAACAATAAATCTGGCCCAAAAACAAAAATAAGGAGTTTGAAATTTTTGACGGTTCAAACCGGTAAACCGGAAACCCAAACCGGTAAATCCGGATTGTTCGATCCAGCAAACCCGGACCAACCCGTTCGATTTGGGTTGAAAAAAATCGAACCCGTATGTTACGGTTTGGTTCAAAAAATTCCCAAAACCCGGACCAACCGGACCATGAACACCCCTAATCTCAACCGGCCCCACATTCACACAAAAAGAACACTTTTGTGAAAATTGACTTTTAACCCCGACACCAAATAGAAGTCATAATAATATAGTATTTTTAATATCAATGTAAAACTATGTGTACGGTTTTTTTAGTGAGTGTATTGTTTTTGTGATGGTGAATCCATAAATATAATTTTAATAAAATGTAAATAACTAAGTGTTCTCCCCCAATGAAAAAGTAGCGTGCTTCATTAAATTCTTTAGACCCAAGTTCAAATCCGACCCTCCTTATCCTATTTTTGTGTGGTGGGTTAAACTTTAGCGGCTTCCAACGAAGGTCAATGTTTTAAAAACCGGTTTTTTAGTTGAACCGGAAAACCTTTCGGGACCGGTTTGAGCGGTCGGACTGGTTAGACCGGCTGGTTGAACCGGTTAGGGAATTTATATATATTTTCTTATAAAAATGTTAATACACTTGTACACCCCAACAAAAGTAGTTAAAATACAATTATAATCAAAAAAAGTTAAAAAAATAAATAAATAAAAAAATCAGAAAACCGGTTGAACCGGAAAAAAACAGAAAAAACTGGAAAACCGGCCGGTCTAACCCGGTCCGGTTATTACCAAAAAAACGGGATATAAAAAACCGGTGAGGAAGGCGGTTCGCGGTTGAACCGGTTAAACCGGCCGATTCGAACCGGTTTTTAAAACATTGACGAAGGTTGCTTTAAGATCTAGTAATATCTTTATGCATAAGATTGATTGTTCGTTTTGTGGGAATTACGATGAGACGACGAATCATATTTTCTTTTCATGTAGCTTGGATCAGTCGGTTTGGGACATTGTCTCATGGTGTTAGATTCCTTCCTCTTATCTTTTTAGCATATGGATCTTCTGATATTCATAAATATACTGAAGAGTCAAAGAAATGGAAGAAGTTTGTCCATATATATGGTGGTATTGACTGTAGTTGCCATTTGAAAAACATGTAATAGGTTAGAATTTGCAAAATTATTGTAGATACGAATGCTTTGGGCTATCTTTGGTTGAGAAATAGATCTAGAGCGGGTGTTATCTAGAAGTAATGAACTAATAGTGTAAGTTTGATCTTAAAGATCTTCAAAATATCCACCTATCACTTTTTTAACCTCTTATTTTTTTTTTGTCACATCATCATCCCACACTTTCACACTTTACCTTCACAATACCTACACCACACTGACCTTTTTTTTTTATTAAATAAATCAAAAAAGAAGAGAGGGAAGAGTGGGGTTAGAGAGAGGTAAAGAGACATGGTGGAATGAGGAAAGAGGGAGGGATGTAGTGGATGGGGACTGTGGGGTTTCAATTTTCTACGGGGCTGCACCAAGTGCAGTGGTGTCACTGTGGTGCGTTTTGGCCAGCTCAGCTCCACCACACTCAGCGGTGGAAGCATTGTGTTTATCCTAATTGTATTAAGTTGTATGAGTGTTGTTCTTTTCTCTTTTTATTTTTTTCTTGTTGTATTATTCTTGGCGTAGCTTTTGGTCAGCTCTCATTTATTATTTATAATATTCCGTTAGTTGTTAGGCTATGTATGATGGTAAAATTCCTGTGTTGGGTAAATCGCGACACGTGGTAGCCCAGACAACAAGGGGCTCCATGTGTAAAAGTGGTATAGTGGGAGGGGCATTATAATATTAATCATCTTATTTAAAAAAAATTGGCCAATCAAAAAAGGAGAAACACATGGACCAATCAGAGAAGGAGAGAGAAACAGGGGGTTATGCATATTACGCCAAGAGGGGGAAGGGACGCTATAGGAGAGTGGTATAATGGTGTTTAAGGTGCTATGAGGCCCTATGACGCCCTCATAAAATCCACTACGGATAGCCTTATAAAAAGTAGCCTTATAAAAAGAAAAAAGAAATATTGAGGTTAAGAAAATGTTATTGAGTAAAATCCACTAATCATTTGTTTATAAATGGATTAAAATCCATGTTAATGCGATAACTTTTTATATGAAAATTAAGGGACTTCATATATGTGTTATATAACATTCGCCTCTTTCCGTTTCGTAAAAACCTGACCCGATTTGAAATTTCACACGTATTCGATTTTCGGTTAAATACTTATCTAGTAATTTCGAATATTTACTAAATTATACTCTCAAATAATATCTTAAAGGATCCAAAATCATCTTTACAAAATAAAATATTTAATTGGTTAATTGTAAACGAAATTAAAACAAATTACGGATTTTCGCGTAAGATGTTTAACCGGAAGTCTCGTTTAATTAAAAAATCATTTTAGATGTTCAAATGTTCTTTTACAAAGTCAAAGATTGATTGTATGGTCGTAGTTTGGATTTGGTGATTTAAAACAACAATTAATCATTTCGTAATTTTTATGTGTTTTTTGTTCGTGAATCGTCGTAACCAGGAGCCTTGTAAATCTCAAAACTCATATTTTTCAATTTCATCATGTGCTTATGGGTCTAATGTACTTTTGTATAAAATTTGAGGTCAAACCGACGTAAACCGAGCACCGAACGAAGCGATTGAAATGGAAAAAATAAAAAATATTTAAGCCTTGCCCTCCCCTCCTCCCCCTCGCGTGTCGCGAAGGGTATTCCCTCATATGTCGCGTTTGGCGATAGAAGGTTAACAACTATGTTTTCTTTGTTCTTCGCAACCAGACTCGTATTTTTGATTAAAAACATATTTTAAATTCGCTTTTTTTAGTTTAACACTGGATAATTATCATACAATATATATATTCAATTAGGAATCCTATAACCATCCAAAACCTTTTTAGATTAGCTTTAATTGATTTAATTAATGATTTCTCAACTTATTAAACTTGGATAATCATAACCCTCTCCAGTTTGACCTCCATATGACCTCTCCACTATATATACCTTCACAATTCTCCTCTATGATCACCATTCGACATATTCCAACTCTCAATTTCGGCATTCAAACTCTCGATTTTGTTTTGAAAAGTCAACGACCACGAGTTTGACCGTCTGATTTCATCCACTTCCTTTGACTTTCTTAGGTAAGTTTATTTATTAAACTCCTTCAAAAGCCCTCTGTTGGTTTTTGCTTTTAAAGCCTTCTATGAAAAATCAAACGTTTAATCAATATACATAATTGGGGAATTCTTAATAAACCAAATTAATCATGTTCTACTGATCTCTACTCATCCTAAATTATTTGTTATGACATTATGATGTTCTAATGCAACAAAACCAAATTTTGATCATAAAAAATAAAGCTTTAGCACACGACCCGTTTAAACAAGACTTTTCTTGTGTAAACTTTTGTCCGGATGAATTTGTTATAATTTAATTGTAGTATTCTGATCCGGATTGTTCATAATCATGTTAGATTAGGTATGAAACAATAAACTTGGTTAAATATGTAATTTTGTAAACTTTAGGGTTGTTTTTGTAATTATGGAAACTATAGGGTAGATTTCATCATTTAGGCAAACTTTTGATATCTTTTAATCCTGACCTTGTAGTTTATGAATTACCAAAATAAGAACCTAAGTCAAATTTATTTCAAAATTGACACATAAACTTTTGGACCAATTTTCAACAAACGTACAATTTAAACTTAAAACATGTAAATCAATTTAATAAACATAATTTCCCGATTATATATAAACGTAGAACTTAGACGTTTCAATTCCTCTATTCATTTAGCATATTCGTTCGGTTAGGGTGACCTCAGGATTCGCGATTCTATTTTCTTCGATGCTATTTTCTCAACACTTGCACTACTATTCATATGAGCATTCATAGCTCCTTTTTACTTTTCTACTTTGGGGTGTAACATGTATCTATATTTCAAATCATTAAACGTTATTTCTCTTTAAACATGTATGCAATTCTATGATGCCCAATATGTTAAATTCAGTGTGTGTGAAACTTGTGTGTGGATGGAAAGTGTGTGGAAGTTGGAATTCGTTAGTTATTAATCATTAATCGCTTGTATATCGTTAACGACCAACGTGCCCATGGTAACAATAATAGATCTATTGGCTTGACCGCCCACCTGACTTGATCGATAATTGGTGCTGGGTGATTGCTCCCTATATCGTCAGAGGATTGATACACAACAATCATTATTCGCTTACTTGTTGATCATATCATATGAATGTTTCACTTGACTCATAGTCGCATGTTTTTAATTCAATATACATATGTAACCTATAAACCTATGTTTAATCACCAACTACTTTGTAGTTGACATTTTATCTTATACATGTAGCAGGATTTTACTTAGGCTGTTTTGTGAACACGATAGGATTGTTGGACCTAGATAAAAGCTTAAAATAATCAGATTTAGTGTTTTGTTGTTATGTTTGATTTGGTTGTAAAATTATTCATATATAATGGAATGACATGTTTAAGTATATCGCAACTCTATTAGTTAACATGCCCCGACATATTTCACTGTCGGTTGGGGTGTGACATGTTACATACTAAAAAATACCAGGGGTCTTCGTCAGGGTGATCCGTTATCCCCTTTCCTCTTCGTTATTGCCATGGAGGCTCTTACTTGCATCATGAGAAAAGTTGAATCTGCGGGCTTCATCAGAGGCTTATCGCTGCCAAATAATGGTCGTCCATTTCTCATCTGCTTTTTGCAGATGACGTGCTCTTTGTGTGAGAATGGTCCGATTCGTGTATCAAAAACATTGCTCGTCTCCTTCGTCTCTTCTACTTTGCTTCGGGGCTGAAACTAAACTTAAGCAAAAGTTGCTTGTATGGCCTGGGCAGTTAAGGAGCTCCTTGGACGCTATGGCTGGCTCGTTGGGCTGTGCTTCGGGTTCCCTTCCTTTCAACTACATTGGCCTTCCCATCGGAGCTAACATGAATGTGGCTAGGAACTAGAAGCCGGTGTTTGATAAATTCTCCACTAGACTCTCTAGATGGAAAAGTAAAACGCTTTCCATTAGTGGTCGTCTCACTCTGATTAAATCTGTGTTATCTGTTGTGTCACTATATTTTTTCTCGATTTTTAGGGCTCCGAATAACGTTCTGGATAGGCTCGAAAGGATACGTAGACAATTTCTTTAGGGGAGCAATGCGGAGGGCAAAAAGATTCATTGGGTCAACTGGAACACTGTCATCGCTCCTACGGATTCCGAGGGTCTCGGTGTGGGTTCTCTAAAAGCATCTAACTTAGCGCTTCTTTCTAAATGGGTCTGGAGGTACCCTCGTGAGCCCACTAACCTGTGGAGAAGATCCATTGCTGCGATCCATTCTAATGCTTCTACGGCTTGGGATGGTACGGTTAAGCTCACCTTAGCGGGTCCCTGGAAAGCTATTTCGAAGATCGAGTCTTCCTTCTCTGCT
Organism: Deinandra increscens subsp. villosa; assembly: GCA_039602395.1. Lineage (NCBI taxonomy): Eukaryota > Viridiplantae > Streptophyta > Magnoliopsida > Asterales > Asteraceae > Deinandra > Deinandra increscens. Next base: position 14,600,958 of record JBCNJP010000003.1, read on the forward strand.
TACGACATTTCTCCCTCCTCTTGGGACTCTAATTTCCGTTCATGTATGGTGAGAGAGACTATCATGAAGAAATACTACTTCGATGTCCAGCTTCTGTATTAATGGAGTAACTGGATTCCCATTAAATTGAATATCCACATGTGGAGGGTTTCTTGGGGCCATATTCCGACTTGCCAAGCGATGCAGAACAGAGGAATTTATATCCCTTGTATCGACTGCCCCTTATGCTTGGATTATGTTGAGTCTATTGATCACTGTTTTGTGGACTGCCCGGTGGCTATCAGGGTTTGGGATAAGCTCTCTGTCTGGATCAAATTACCCTCTATTTTCGCATTCTCCTTCAAAGATATAATTGATTTCCACCTATTCATTCAAGGCTCTAAGAAGAAAAAGAAGCTTTTGCGCTCTATCTTTTCGGTGGCATGTTGGCTAATTTGGCGCAATAGGAATGATAAAATCCACAACGGCAAATCAAGAACGACTGAGGTTATCCTTGGGGATATAAAGGCGTTCTTCTTCCTTTGGATCTCTTCTCGAGTGAAGGACTTTAGCGTGAAATGGGAGGAATGATGTAACTTTAATTTCTACATGTAATCTGATGTTCTGTCTTCTTTGAGGTGCGTCTCTTGTTGTTTTGTTTCCAATTTTGGGTTCGGGCCGATTAGCTCCTTGCGAGACGCCCGTTTTTAATAAAATTGCCGTTCAATTTTTTTTTTTAATAATAATAAAAAAAGGGTGATTTAATGGTATTTGGTATTAACGAACTCTTCAAACCGAAAAATTACCAAACCAAGATAACATCAAACCCTATATTTAGATTTTAGAGTCAACCATTCAAATTGGTGCAAATTAGGCTGAACGCTTATCTGTCCGCCGGCTCGATGCATTCAAATTCGGTAACCGATCACGTGGTTCAGCTTTTTCCTTCCACAATCATGTGAGGGTACAAAAAAAAGATCCAACAAGATTCTCCCAACAAAATCGATGACCAAACCCACTGCCCACCCACGATCAACAAATCAAGAGTTGAATCTCTGTTAATGGGCAGCAAATTTAGTTACTTTCTTTACGATCATCAACAAAATCAGCAATGAAAGGCGGGTTTTCTCCCCCTGGTGATTACATCTACTTCAAGTCGCAGGTTCCTCTCCACAAGATCCCTGTGAGTTCATCTGATTTTGAATTCTTTTGATCTTGTACTTGATTATGCATATCTAGATATCCCCAATCCGCTAATTCACTGGTTCAGTTGGATACCGATTGCTAAAACCTAGGTGGAGTTTTTATTGAACATCAGTTGCTCGACGTTTTGTCTCGGTGAAACCAAGTTTCGCTGTTGCATTAAAATTGGAGCTATTTATATAGTTTTAAGATTAAAGAGGCTAATTTGCATCTTTTAATTGTATACATCAATCATAGACAGTAAATCTTATACTGTAAATGTAAAATGTTGGTGTTAGGTTTATATTTGGAGGAATATTAGGTTTCACTCAATGGCTCAAAAAACAGCTCCCTTTTTTTTCTGATAGGGAGTTAGTATGAACAAATTAGCCACTCAGTGGGGGCTCTTACAGTGATTTAATGAATTTTAGGTATTGATTTAGTATTTTGTATTTTAAGTGAAATAGAAGGAATTTTGAAATTTTGGGTTGTTTGACTTAGGATTATGATGGTGGATATAGCTGTGATGAAGGTATGAGAAACATTTAGTTGGCTGAAGATTCTGATACTTTTTAGTTAATTTTTAGGTGAGGGATTGTTAAAAGCGATAACCCTTTGTATCTAGATAAGGTTCAGAATTGACATGTAACGTTATCATCGCGTTAGTCTTTATTTTTCATTGTTCCTCATCGTTTTGATGTAATAATAATAATAAGTATGGACATTCACAATATACCTTCCTTAGGGAACAGAAAATCATATTCTTTAACTATTCAAGTATTACTTCATTAAACGAATACACTAAAGGCAAGTGATGCACTTTGATGTAACCTATTTTTTTATTTTATTTTTTACAATTGTTGGTGAGCCCCTCATATTACCATTTTTCAAATGGGTTTCTTTCACACTTAGTAGAATTTTAGTATAACTTTTTTCAGATTGGCACAAAGCAATGGAGATATTATGATTTTGGTCCTAAAGTAGTGCCTCCACTGATATGTATCCCTGGCACTGCTGGTACTGCTGATGTGTATTACAAACAAATCATGGCACTGTCAATGAAGGTGAGGCACCAGTTACTACATTTTGATTGAAAATTTATTCAACATAATATAATTTTTAAGGATATAGAATAAAGTTTTAAGTATACATGATGATTCAAAACAAATGCACATTACTACTTTTTTCCTTGGACCCATGTTTGTTTTTTTCTTCAACAGTTGTATTAGATCTTATTATATGAGTAGCAAATTTGTTTTGTCTTCTGCCTTTCAGTATACATCTTCAGCAAATTGTGTTTTGAAAGTAATTATATGATTTTCAATAATCGTAGTGAGATGGTTAGCTGTAATAAAACTAGTTTTAGGAGGTAGTGTGAGGACGTGCTTTTACTATTTGAAGCTGTAATAATTAGATTATCTGTTATTTGGAGTGTTTGAGGAATAATGATGATTTAAGACATTCATAGACCAAAAAGTACATATTTGTCCAAAAAAAGAGACATCTTGTAAGATGAGAGTAAAGTCTACCAAATTAGGTTTAAGGAATGGTAATTATGTAATATCTTCTAAGGCTAGATAGTCAAGTATTAGACGATAATCCAAAGCAAAATCTTTTTTTTCAAACATCTAAAACCTATTATTGCAACCCACATCAGTAGTACTTTCGAAACACAAATCCGAATACTTTCAAAGATGCAATTGTTTGTTAATTTTTTCATTCTCAGGGTTATCGAGTGATTTCTGTTGATATTCCTCACGTATGGAACAACCATGAGTGGGTTCAAGCATTTGAGAAGTTTTTGGATGTTATTGATGTCCACCGTGTAAGATCTCCAGTCACTATATTTGTTGAACATATAGATTAACAACACAAGTATACTATTGACTTTGTTGTTGCTGATAGTATTATCATAACTATAACGATTTATCATTACTATTGTTATTAACAGGATTTTAGCATGCAAAGTAATTTTTAAGTTTTTTGATAACAGATACATCTTTATGGCACATCCCTAGGGGGATTCTTAGCACTTCTTTTTGCACAGCATAGACCACGCCGAGTAAAGTCATTGGTGCTCTCAAATACATTTTTGGAGACCAAATATTTTGCAGCTGCCATGCCTTGGGCTCCTGTGTATGTACCCATATAATACAATATATTAAACTTTAACCTTAACATGTCTCTTACCTATAAATGGGTTGGTTTGGATTATGTATGACCTTTAACGGGTGAAGCAGACTAAGCTAAATGATTTAACTAACTATATACCAGTCAAACCTGGTCAAAATTCATCAAAATTGTATCCAAATACAAAACCTCCAAATCTCCAATCAATGTTCTAAACAAGTTATGCTATTAGTCTAATAATATAGTATTTGTAATCACGATCTAATGAGTTATTAATTGATTACAAAATCGAAAAATGGATAATGAAAGTTTTGCTGGTCTAGCCCAACCTGACCAGGCGTAGTTGACATGTTAACTAACTCACCTGAGCCACCCATCATGTTACCCCTAAAACAAATGTTTAAATTATAAATAACATATTGACTTTTTTCCATCTTGTTGCAGTGTTAGTTGGACCCCTTCTTTTCTGCTGAAACGACATGTCTTAACAGGAATCCTCAGTGGTCCACATGAACCATTTATTGCTGATTCTGTGGACTTTGTTGTTGCACAGGTGAGAATTTTAGTTCACAACCTTTTATCTCTTGTTAAATAGTTTGTAGCTGTATTATGGCTTTTACTGATTAGTTTATTACCGTAAACCCTATACTATTGGACTTGCATAGTGGTACTCCCTTAAAAGTTACCCAACCATGAACATCCCTAATTTTTTTTTTGCATAGAATTGCCAAATTTCTTTAGAAACACAAAGGTGACATCTAAACAATCACATAATAAAAGTTTCTTACATCAATTATTACCAATTAAAAGGGACAAGGGCCGTGTTTTGTCATTAGGTTTCTTGGTTTGCACTTTTTGTTGGAAAGCAAACAAGATAAACACCAAATTATTAATAACAAAACCACATTACATTAAATCCCTACACTCCTAATTATACTATAAACATGACTTGCTCCCTAAAATAATCAATAAAACTCAACTACTCAAGATAAGAACAAACAAACAAATAATACCTAGCATAATCCCACTCAAAGAGCATGCTCAGGAAGGCTGAGATGAGAGCAAACATTATCTCTATCCCAAACGATAAAGATGTTGCATCCAAAGAGACCACGGACTCGGAAAACATACATAAAATAGCAAGTAACAAATTTCAAGTACCAAAAGCATATATAAGAGCAAGTACTTCCATACCGTAAGCAGACAAAGAGTAGTAGCATAACACTCCCTAGGTCTAAAGTGTGATGCATATTGAAAACATACTAGAAACGTGTAACTAAGTATCAAGAAGCAACAATAGGTAAAACAATAGTAAGGTATATAATTTTGTGTCATAAGCATACAAAAACAACACTATGGCTTACAAGCCCCCAAGGCTATGGTAGATAAGGCTAAAGGCACCCTAAGGATAAAGGCCCACTTGCATCTAAAGCCAAGTCTAGAAAAAGCCTAGCATCTACACCTACGATTCTACGAATAAACACAGCCTAAGTGACATACATGTCAAACGACGAATCTGAAGCCTATACTTTCCCACAGAAGTTCCTAACCTTTGTCCGGCTTCTCCACGAATTTTATTCCTATCACTGATCATGTTTACCGGGAGGTGCAAGTCTTTCAAATCTTGTCGAATCTCTCCTCCCATGCCGTTTCTGGTATACATTTGCTCCTCTTCCACTCAACGGTGAGGGACTCCATGCTCCTTAAATGTGTCGTCATCTGTTTCCTCCGCACATGCCTAAACCATCTTAATCTCCCATTCCTTATATCTGAGATATGTTCCCTAATCTAACTCTAAAAACTTCATTTCTTATCCAGCCTAACCTCGTGTGCTCGCACTTCCACCTTAGCATCATCATCTCTAATGTCTTCATCTTCCTTGCTTGAGTCTTTGGTACCGTATAACATAACTGATTGAACTACCACCCTATTAAATAAACAATTAAAAACTTTCTTAAAAACTTTTTAACAATTATCCTGACCAAATCTTTTCAACTGGTTTCATTCTTCAGTTTTAATCCTAAATCAAGATTAACCGTTCACTCTTTGCCTTTATTTGTCAGAATAGGTAATGTGCTAAAACACGTCATTTTTAAATGGGTCTTCGGGTATGCCCAACCTGAAATACTATTCCCTCCTTTTTTTTACAAGTAATTAATGTGTTGAACTGTTGATATGATCACAAAAGAGCCTTATTTTTTCATTAATAATCCAACTTTTTTAACAGAACGCTTTTGGCAGTTTTATCATTACAATAACTCCATTCGGATGATATTTGACCCCATGTTTAGTTAAATCTTTTAGATTAACTTGTTTGAAATAAAATCTAACTCAAATCAACCTATTTGTAGATAAATTGATTTAAATGGCAATGTCTAATAACAAAACAATACGTTGCAACATATATTTTAATGATACATCCTCCGGATGTGTGATGTGTGGCTATCAAAAAATTTGAGATGTCGAAAATCCAATCAATAATTTTTTTTCACGCCTCCTGAGATGAGAAATTGCAAAACATGCAGGTTGAGACCCTCTCAAGAGAGGATTTGGCATCAAGGTTGACTTTAACAAGTGATACTGCATCAATTGGACCCCTTATGCTTTCAGATTCTTTGATGACTATAATCGATGTATGCTTCCAAAACTCACAACAATATTCATTTATTAGTACAAATATCCTGAATTCTTGATTGATATATTATTACAGATGCACTGATGTAAAGTTTTTTTCTTTCTTAAAGACAAACGACAAATGCGCAATCCCGCAACAACTCAAAGATGAAGTAAGTGAAAGGTTTCCTGGTGCAAGAAGAGCAGACATTAAAAGTGGTGGCGATTTTCCGTTTCTTTCACGACCAGATGAAATTAATCTCCATCTTAAGGTAAACATGTATTATTAGTTATACCAGTAAGATGTCCAAAAGGTGTCATATGTTCATATACATGGTAACAGTTGCACCTGAGACGGGTTGGTGTAGAAGCTCGAGAAGACCTGGTTCCAGGAATCCCAAAGGCCAGCAATGATGATGGTGGCAGTGGTGGTGGATCTGGTGAACCTAAAGATGATAGAGAAGATACTGATGATGCTTCAAATGCGGATGGGTCAAAGTCAAACCCTGGTGGCTCTTCCGGAAATGACAGTCAGCCGCCACTTGTTCCTGATAATAACGATTCTCACAATCCAGACAACCAACCGCTTGGCGGCACCACCTCAAAAGGCCATGACCCTCTTCAACCTCTCCTATCTGGAGCATCTTATGAGAAAAATGTGATTCTGGTCACAAGTTTATTGCATTTGTTGGTGGAATTTTTTGTTATTTGTTACCAGCAGCTTCATGTTAGTTTGTTAATTTTGTACATCAACAATAAGCAATGTCCCATGATTCTCATGTAAATGGTTACTGACTTACTTCTTATTCTATGTACAATATTGTTCTTTTCTTCTCTCAGTTTTGTGCAAGTAAAGTTGAACTTTTAAAGTCCAGATATGGAAGTGGCGCTTTTATGAACGGTTATAATAGCATCATTGGTGATTGGTTTGCTCATTGTGAGTTACTGAGTTGTGAGACTGTGAGTAGTAATGTTCTAGATATTCGGGAAAGAAATCCTGCAAGGTCCAAGTTATGATGTTTTTATCCTAAAAAATCTAGAAATTATCGTTAAAAAGGTACTTGTGTTAGTGCATAATGTTGTACTTGGCTGGATAAACCGAAACCAAATGAAAAGATAAACTTGTCATTCTTCCCCTACCCATAAGCGATGGTCTTTCCAGAATTCTTCGGGATTGATTGGCAGCACTTGAACTAAGATGTAATTTTTTTTTTCTTTTTGAACAGAAACGTTTTATTATTAAGAAAGATTACCAAGCAGGTAGTACAAAACCAACATAGACCCCACACACCATATACAAAAAAAAAAAAAAAACCAAAAAAAACAAACCTACATCATACAGAACCTCCAACTAGACCAATCCAAGCTCCTCCGTTCGGTTCTTTTACTAACCCACAACAGACAATAAGATTTAATCTCACCAAATTAGCACCTAATCGATTTAGCAAATAGCATAGCTAATCAAGTCAAACCAAATAGGATGCCTAATCTAGTCTAACCAAATTACTAAGACAAGTCAAGAAACCAAATACATATAGATTTGTCTCTACATATCTCATATTTTTTTCTAAACTAGTTACTTTTTACTTGTTATGGGCTTTGTTTTAACCCTTTTAATGTCCCTTTTCCTCTCGTTTTTTTGAACCACCAACGAATAAAGCCTCATCATCTGGGGAATCCAATGGCCAAAGACACCCCCACCCGCGAAACACATACAGTATTAGGGTAGCCAAAACCCACCAATTGAGTCCATTCTAAGGAAAATTCACTTCCACGAACAACCAAGTGGTAAAACCTAAGGGCTCCAGGCATCGAACTTGTAACCTTAAAATGACGAGTCTCCCCAATATCACCAATGACCGCTTAAGCAAGCCCTCATAGTCTCCCTTTCCTTTCTTTCAAATATGTTATGAGTATGCTCTATTTCTTTACAATGTTATGAGTATACTCTATTTCTTTACATTAAACTATAGAAAAGAGGTACGTTTATTGAATTGTAAATCTCACTTGGAGCAATCTTATCTCCTCAGACAGATGTAAGTTTTACTTTAATCTCACCATTCCCAAATCCTCCTCTAGTAGTTGGATTTTACCATTCCCATATCCTCCTCTAGTAGTTAGATTTTACCAATTAGACTCGATCGAAAATCAGTTCATACAATTATAACATAATCATGGTTTAACCGCTTGAGAAAGTGAAAAACTTTGAAAAATATAATCATTGCCATATATTTCAAACACCCCTCCTCCAAGTTTGTTCTGGAAACTAGTTATGGCTCTTTTTTTGCAAGAACTTCTCAATTTTCATGTAACTTAATAACTCTTACTTTCACAAATTGAATAGTTCTGTACCTAACTTTGAATATTGTTTCTGATAAATTCTTAAGAGTAATCAAACAATAAACCTGCAATCAGGGAACAACTGAAACTAAATTCTCGTCCGCTCAACAATGCAAAAGCCCAACTTTCCAGTTTTAGTATGCAAAACAAAACACCAAATATCTTCTGCCAATATTATATATAAGTCTAAAAGGTTTTTATTCGTCTTGCATATTAACCATGAAAAACTAACAATAACCAACATGTAGACTATATGTTGGCCGATAGTGACCCAAATCCATCATCATGCCGTGCAAATACATCACCTGGATACATCGTCATGAATTGTGACTGCAACTTGCACCACAAAACCCCATTTTATCTAAAGTCTCCTCACCTTTGATGATTGAGCTTGCCCCCCACCATCTGGTCTCCTTCTCACACCTACATGTGAGGCAGAAGAACTTCTATGGTTGCTTACATCCTCAGTTGATGGCAGTGCCCAGCCACCCCTTCTTGGCTCACCTAACCCTAAAACATTAATAACAGGATTTTGTAAATATATATATATACACACACACACACACAATAAAAGATGATAGGCAACTCATACCTTCATTATTACTAGATCCACCAGTCCAGCCAGGTAGATGTTTCCTAGCTTTTCCTTTCCAAACCTCTTCAAAGCCATCAAGTTCATCTGAGACACACTCAACACATTAACACTCACTGTTGCATATCTTTTCAGTAATTTGAAATATACAAAATACCTTCATTGATGTTGTGCAACACCTGCATTGTATCCACCTGACCATCTGATTTCAGATTCCTTTTAACCGTATGCCCCTACCATCACAAACAGATTTGTTGTCCAGTGAGATCACTTATCAAATTGTAGACAGAGTGCAAGAAAGCATGAGGAACTTACCTTGTCATGAATTCCCCTTGAAAGCCGATGAGCTGCCTGGCCTGTAACTGAATCAGCTTCTTTATATTCTTCAAATCTTAACTGAAACCCAAGATAGATCATAGAACGCCATTAGAGTCGGACCATCTAAAGAAACTTTTTTTATGTATGCACTTTTTACTCACTCCATCACTGCCAGTCCTTTTGGTCATAGAAGAGGTATAATATGCTCCATTTGAACCCCCATACGTAACAGTAGAGCTTTGATAAGTGAAGCTATGAGCTTGGGGATTTGAGTGTGTATTATGCATTATATTCAACTCATTCCCAAATTGTGTCCTTCTTGGCTCTCTACTTTGAATTTGTGCTATCACAAATTAAGACAAATTTCAAACACATGAAAGATATTTACAGCTGTATTTATAGAGACAATAAATACATTTTACCATCAAAGTCATCTTCAGGATGCACAATGTAAGGTTGTGTCTCAGACCTAACATACTCTCCAGAATTCTTGTTCTTACTGTCTTCAGCAACATGTTGCTCTTCTTCATCGTCTGAGTTCAATTCTTCGATAATTGGTCCCCTTGAATTATTTGGCAACGAGGGTCTGCTTTCATGAATTCTAGGTGCTTGCTCAACGAAAGGGGTTGCTCTTGGACCTAAGAAACTTGATCCAAACGGATTAAAGTCCATGAAAGGACTCCCCAAAGGGCCAGGCGGGAATATTCCACCAAATGGGCGTGTGAAGAAAGGGTCATCGAATGGGTTCCTTCCTCCAAAAAGATCAGGTATACCACCAAAACCAGAAAAAGGGTCCCCAAAACCGAAGAGAGGATTACCTCTTCCTCTCCCACCTTGCATCTTATTCTTCAAACTGTCTCCCCTGAAATATCCCAACCACTTCAAAAGATTTAAGAGAAAATCCAATAATTTTAATAGATTTATGGACCAGATACAGACCTAATCAATCATATTAGAAATATATATGACAGCTAATGCAAATATGCAAGGGCACATTGCATTATGATTAAGAATCCAGAACCGTGATTAAAAGATTATGCACTGAATGGCATTTAAGTAACACAGGGTAATAATGTTCAATTGTTCATTGATGGCTCCAAATGCTAACACATTTTAGTTATCCACTGCATAGGCTCACAAAAAGACACTCCATGAGCATATCTCACATATATACATTTTTGTTTTCTGGCCTTATGTACCTATTTCCCCTCATATTTTCCTTCAGGTTCACTGCCTCTGTTGAAAAACGGGTAAAGTGGAGGAAACTGTGTAGCAGGTATAAAGATTTTAATCTTGTAACAAAGGTCAAATGCTATATCCTAACAATAACAATATATCCTCACAGAACTGGGATCCATTAAATGCATATTCTCTTGTATAACTGAATATCAAAAATCAAATGTAAATTTCAATTCTTATTTTTTATATATTTCATATTTGCTACTTGTACGTTTGGAGATCAGAAATTGGTTGTAAATTCTAGTATATTATGATCTTTCTAAGAACAACCTCTAGATTGATGGATATACGTGCCCTTTCAGTTTAAACATATATGGATTTACAAACATGTGTTAATAAACATGCTCAAGGTTATAGTTCTAGAAGAGTAGAAGTGTTAAGCATAAACTAGTAAGAAAACCAACCATCATACCTGCATAAATGTTATGATGATTGATATTCTTAAATTCATCTCCAACACTTTAGCTTGAAACAAAAAAAACAAATGTAACAAAAAGAACCAGTATGATTAGTTTGTTCTTGAAGTGGAGACCAAAATGTAAATGACCTTATTGTTGAGATTTTATAACAAACACAATCTGTCCTCTGTCTTCATTCATCTGTTTTTACAATTTTTGAATTCTTCTTCTTCTTCTTCCACATTGCAGATCAATGCTGCTTTTTGTGGTTCTGGTTTTTAAAAAATAGGACCGGTTCCCGACACAAACAAACTAACTAAATGATTTGATCATCGCGTGCGTTTCAAGCTCCAAAACCATAAAGAAAAGTAGAATAAACCTAATCTAAACTAAACTAAGGAGAAATACATATATATGATCATATGAAATTGTACTTTCTTTCTCAATTGATCTTGAAAAGATAAACCTCTAGTAATAGTAGTAAACAAACAATCTTAACTTGTTCTAATAACTACATAAACGTTATGATGATTGATATGCTTAACATAACCATTCAAACTAGACAAGTGAAGCTGAAGATGCTCCAGTTAAACCATTCAAACACCAAAAGTGAAATTGAAGCATAAGCATAAAACCATTCACCATATATTTATTAATCTTGAAAGTTTAATCACTACCTTAAAAAAAAGTTATCAAAACGTAAGCATCACAGTCGAGTTTCTCAATCTAATAAGATCTGCAATTTAGCAAATTGAACAAGCAGATTGATTATTAAGAATATACAACTTCCTCTTTCTGATCATCAAAACCAAATCTCCGTTTTTTTAAACTGATCAAGGTAATTACACCAAATCAAAAACACAAAACAAAGTAAAAGCAGTAACAAGCATATAAACCTAATCGAGATCTAGGTTATCAAGTCCGAAACTGATTATTCAGGGGAAAACTACGTCTTACAACCGACTTACAAACATACATAAAAAACGTCGTAAATCGAATTTAAAACCCTAGATACATACCTCTTTCGGAGATCGAACGATTTTGAATGACGAACACCAGAATTTAGAGATTTTTGCGAGAAAAATATGAGGTTATGGTAGCTTTTTGGGTGTCCGAAGCTAAGATGAACGGCAACAGAGGTTTCTAGAATTCTATTTACGGGTTACCTAAATTTTGGTGTAAACTTAAAATCCAAATAAGATATCCCACTCTTTGATAATTTAATTATCATTCAATTGTTCTCAAATAGACTCCTTCAGTAATGTTAATGTGAAATCGAAATAATGAATCTTAATTTTTGATCATTTTATCATCGTCCAGTTATTCTTGAATAGGTCCAGCCCATTCAACGATGTAAAATGTAGATTTTTAAAATTGATAAATCTAAATTCGTAAAGAAAATCTATTTATAAAGGTTTTTCTTACACTTGCGAAACATAAAGTTTGTTAAAGAAAACAGAATCCTAGCAATGAAGCCACACCACGCTTTGCGTTAGTCGTAGTTTTAAGCGTTTCACCTATAAGAACGTCGGAAGTAGGAGATTGTTAAGTACAATATTTATATTACAAAACCTAATAAATTATTATGAACATAAAGTTTGCTAAACGGGTTAGGAAAAAACTGCACCTATAAATAGAAACAAAATATAAATAGAAATCAGGACAAAAGAAAAAAAAGTCTATGAGGGTAGAATATGAGTCTCTAGCCGGTTCGAACAATTACATCGTACTTAACCACTCCGTAAAGGAATAAGGTGTAAACAAATTATGGTTACATTAGAATACTATATATTAATAGATTTTATTAAAAAATATATTTGAAATCACTAGAGATACAACAATATAAAATATGTGGAATAATTATTTGTTCCAAAAAGAAAAAGAAAAGAGGGTACTAAAAATGTGGAATAATTATTTGTTGCAAAAAGAAAAAGAAAAGAAGGTATTAAAAAGAAATTTGCCAGAAAGGGGTCCCAGTTTCGAACCCAAGTCCCTAGCGTAGAAACTAACATACGCACAACTAGGACAGTCCCACCATTACGAACTAAACTGTTGTGCTAAAAAGAAAAAAGAAAAGAGGGTTTTAATTTATTTTTATTTTTTTGCCAAAAAGGGTTTCCAGGTTTCGAACCCCGGTTCCCAGCCTGCAAACCCAACCCAACATGCTCATCACTAGGTCAGTGCATCCGTTGTGAAACAAAATGTAAGCCATGGTATATAAGATACACGAAAAGTCAACAGGGTGACAAGCAAGTAGATGTGTTCCCTGTTGTGACCTGTAAGAGTTACACCGAGAATAACGAGAATTTATATCGCTTAATTAATTAACCGATATTGTATGAAAACGAAATGACTAGTAAATATTAGTTATACTATTTATAAATAATTAGTCATTGAATATTATTATTAATTTATTAATAATAATTTACAGAAAATAATTATTACTAGTTAATAATTAAAATCGATGAAATAATAATATTGATTGTTATTTAAATAAATAAACGTTAAACTAAATAAAGTAGATGTATTTAGGTAGTTTATTTAAAATGGTGGATGGATAATTATTCAGTTAAATTTAACTGATAATTATCCATAACTCGAATGGATAAATATGGGAGAATAAATAATTGTGGTTTATCCACAATTGCTTTGAGGATAAGCCAAGGAAATAATAAATAAATCAGTTGTGTTTTATGCACAACTAAAACACAACTGGTTTATAGTGCCTATATAAAGGGAACCTAAATATTGATTTAGGTGGAACAATTTTCTCCTCCCTAGTCACCTAAAATTTTCGGCCTTCTCTCCCCTCTGCAATAGTTGTCGTCGGCAACCCACAACGGTCGCCCGCCCTCTGACCGAGAACCACTTCTCCGATCGAAAACCTTCATCCGGTCGAGAACCGGTTTTAGCCACCGTCGCAGATCGCCGGTGACTCTCCTGTCGCCGTCGCCTGCGAAAGGGGTTATCCTCTAAAAAGGGGTTTCCAAGTTTCGAACCCGGGGTTCCCAGCCTGCAAACCCAACCCAACATGCTCATCACTGAGCCAGTGCATCGTTGTGAACACAAAATGTAAGCCGTGGTATATAAGATACACGAAAAGTCAACAGGGTGGCAAGCAAGTAGATGTGTTCCCTGTTTGACATTGGCAATGAATTATAGATAATTGTTGGATATTGTATGTCTAGACCCGACAAATAAAGGACCAGACCCGACAAATTAAGGATCAGACCCGGTTGTGACCTGTAAGAGTTACATCGAGGCCAACGAGAATTTATGTCGCTTAATTAAATAACCGATATTATATGAAAACGAAATGACTAGTTAATATTATTTATACTAGTTATAAATAATTAGTCATTGAATATTATTATTAATTTATTAATAATAATTTACAGAAAATAATTATTACTAGTTAATAATTAAAGTCCGTGAAATAATAATATTGATTGTAATTATTTAAATAAATAATCGTTAAATTAAATAAAGTAGATGTATTTAAGTAGTTTATTTAAAATGGTGGATGGATAATTATTCAGTTAAATTTAACTGATAATTATCCATAACTCGAATGGATAAATATGGGAGAATAACAATTGTGGTTTATCCACAATTGCTTGGAGGATAAGCCAAAAAAATAATAAATAAATCAGTTGTCTTTTATGCACAACTGGTTTATGATGCTTATATAAAGGGAACCTATATATTGATTTAGGTGGAACCTAAAATTTTCGGCATTTTCCCCCCTTTGCGACAGTCGCAGCCGACAACCCACAGCGGTCGTCCGCCCTCCAACCGAAAACCACTTCTCGAGTCAAAAACCTCCCTCCCGGTCGAAAACCTCCCTCCCGGTCGAAAACCTCCATCTGGTCGAGAACCGGTTTTAACCTTCGTCGCAGATCGTCGGCGACCCTCCTATCACCGCCACCATTTGAGCCAATTCCCAGCCCGGTGCTACCCCGTCGCGAACCACCATTGTCGCTCACGCTCCAGCCGTCGCGCCACCTCCCGTAGTCGCCACTTCCCTGCCTTCGTACAACGCCGTCTCTTGGTGCGTTTTCTGCTGTGATCTTGTATCAACGATGACTATATATCCTTATCTATTTATTTAGATATAAATGTAATATTATGTTAGATATACTTGTGGTTTTACTACCACAATTATATCTGACTATTATTTACATGATTAAATATATATAGTTTTCAAGTGGAATTTACGTGTGAAGCGTGCGAAGGGATCTTGGCCAATGATCTGTGTGTTCTTTTGGATCTGACGACGAATAATTGTTTTAATGTTTTAAGCGTGACTTTGCATGGATTATTAATTAAAAAAAGGGTAACAGAGTCTTTTAAATAAAACAAAAAGGGTAGCACCGTCTTTTTACAATAAAATGGAAACACGCAAAAGACTTTTGAATACGCATAGCAACAACAAAACACACAACGCTTCTAAAACAACATAATAATTACGCATAGGGTGTGCTTTTTCACACAAGCCTTTAAAAATCACTCATAGCTATTTTTTGAGCTACATAGCAGCAATAAAACGCGCAAGCCTTGTAAAAGATCGCTATAATCAGTCATAGGTATATATTTTTATGCAAGGTTTAAAAAAAATAAATTAAATGGTTAGTTAACCTCAAAGTTATCACGCAAGTAGTAATTAAGTTCATTTTATTTTGTCACACAGTATCATTATCACGCATTAAAAAGATATAACACATGAAAAGTAAAAATTAACGCAAACGTAATAAAAAGCAAAACATTAAACATCTAACATTATTCAACATAAAAATCCGTCAAAAGATCACAAAACAAAACGATAAAACTAGACAAAAGAAGCAAGGAAATCCAACTTCAACTCCACAGACAGGTTAATAAACCTCAAAATACTTTCGTTCGCTTGAATTTGCTCCTCATCGGCTACACCCAACTCTGACAAAAACAACACAGAAAGATCACGCAACGACGACTGAGTCATTGCAAGCAAATCATCCGTGATTTTTTCACGGTCGGTTAAACCAGATTTTGACACCTTAAGGTGTTGCTTCATCACATCACTAAACAATACATCCTTTGAGAACTGCTTCAACACTTTCTCACGCAATTTCTATTTGAGATTGTGGGAGGAAGGTGGTGTAGCTGACGAAGAAGATGATGAAGCCATTTTCAGTGTGAAGGATTTTCTTCTCACAAAAGTAGAAGAAAACAAATATATAGAATATCACGCAACTCATTATAAAAAAGCTAAAAAACCATAAAAACCCTAATATTCTCAAATCGGATTGTCAATATTCAGACATCACTTAATTTTAAAAATAAATATAATAAAAAATAATCGAAAATCACGCACCACCTATATAAACATCCTAAACGATGAAACCCCTAAAACCATTTCATTACAACACCAAAAACTACAAAAATAAGTAGTTTATGGCTTCTTCGTCTACATCACAAGAGCTCAAAATGTATAAGGATCTGATGAAAAAAAACAATTGATGATGAAAAACTCTTGGATCAAGTTACAAGAAGCTCCTTAAGGATACTCTGGAAAAGAATAAACACAAAAGAAATGGATTGAAAGGAATTGAAAATTTCTAGGTCAATGTTTATTTTCATTTTTCTTTCTCAATGTCAATGCTTAGATTAATTAATCAATGAAGCTATCGAAAATCTTTGTCTCTACACAAACATAACATATATTAATATTACGCAAAATATTCTAAAATCACGCAAGCAATTATAAAAAACGCACGTCATTATTAAACCGAAATCACGCAAACCTTACACAAAAAGCTAAAAACCCTATTCCTCACCATCATCTCCTGCATACCCTTTGTTAGCTCTGCATGTCCTTCTATCATGACCTTATAAACCACATATCAAGCAATTGTGACTCCTTTTACCGGCACGACTACTAGCTTGTTCCTTCTTTGATTTAATTCTTTTATGAGAACCACGACCCTTGTTTTTAATACCACTAGGAAGTCTCGTGGTACCATCAATTGGCTGATTAGCCCTTAAAATCTCAGCGAACCTATCTTTCTGATTTTTCAGATACAACCGGTCGATTATCTTCATCAGCATTCATCATTTCTTTCATTTGATCCCTACAGAACACATGGCCTCAAGATTTGGAAAAAGATGATTTATAATGTATTTATATGATAACATTATATCACGCAAAACTTTATCTAATTCCTCAGCACTGACAAAATCAAAGTTGTTGAAAGCAATAGCTGCTTTGGCTTTATTAGGCACAACTTCCTTTGTCCACCACTTCATGATATACTTTTTGGGAAATTCAACAACCTCAAACATTTTAAAAACATAAAAGATATGATAGCACAACAAACCATAACATTCAAAACGTTTAGAACTACAAGTGATGTTATATCACCATCAATCCTTGTGAAAATAACCTACAAAATAAAACACATGTTAATAAAAATATCACGCATGGTACATTTCAAAAATAACACACGTACAATTAAAAAAATTAATTGCAGTATATAATATAATCACGCATAAAAGAACAACTTACTTCTAAAAGACCAAGTCCAACAGCAACCCAATCTTTAATAATAACCTTGGCACTATTCTCTCCAGGTATAGTATTCACACCTAAACAATTCTTAAAAGCGCCATACATCTCATCTTGAACATCATTAAACATGGCCCTGGTATAGACGCGTGCAACTTGTTCTTCAAGAAAAAATTCAGTCCACATGTCAGGGAAGGAATATTTAGAATCATGGTCGTTCTTTTGATGAGTGTGCCTTTGAATCTCAATATAAGCTTCATAATGATTGAAATATTCCAGGAGTGTCATATGAGAATTTGTAACCTGAGAAAAAAAAGATATTTACTCTCCGATCTTGATGTTGTACGCATAAGCCCAGACATCCACTCATCTAGAAAATAAGCATGAATCCACATAGATCTCATCTAAAAAATAAGCAGGAATCCACATAGATCTCATCTCAAACATATCTCTCAGCCACTTGTTAGATATCAAATCATAATCAGTCATCACTTTTTGCCACTCAACATAAAAAACATCAGGGTCAATAGAATCCTTCCAGACAATGCTACACGTGGCTTTTTTAAAATCATCATTATTACACAAAGCTGTCCCAACCTTTAAACAAATTGAAAAAGTAAAAACGCAAAGAAATTATCTATCATGTAATAACGCATTTGGTTTTATGATCACGCAAACATTGGAAAATAATAACGCATCTTATTTCAAAAATCACGCAAGTATTGATATGTAATAACGCAACCGAATGATCAAAAGTTATATAACGAACCTTATCTGCAACTTTCTGCATTATGTGCCACATACACAGTCGATGACGGGACTCGTTGAAAATACTTTCAACTGCTATCTTCATAGCAGGGTCTTGATCTGTAACAACAACCTTAGGATGAGAACCAAATGACTTCAAAAACATTTCAAGAAGCCACTTATATGAATCGGTAGTTTCAGATGACAGCAAACCGAAACCAAATGAAACATTACCCAAATAATTAATCCTAAACGATGAAAACCCTAATACCATTTCATTGCAACACCAAAAACTATAAAAAAGAATTCAATGGCTTTCACATCTACATCAAAAGAGCTAAATATGGTGAAGGATCTTATCAAATTAACCATCGATGACAAAAAACTCTTGGATCAGGTCACAAGAAACTCCTTAGGGATGCTCATAATCATGACATCAAATAACGTCAAGGATGATATCAACCTGATCACGGAACTCATCGAAGAAGAGACAACCTACATCCTTGAGATGGCTGCCACCTACACTTCTGAACAAGTCAGGCTCGATATTGAGATCATTGGGAAGGTGAAGGAACTGTTGGCAGATACTCTGGAAAAGAATAAACGTAAAATAAATGGATTGAAAGGAATTGAAAGTTTCTAGATCAATGTTTATTTTTATTTTTTCTTTCTCAATGTCAATGCTTAGATTAATATTTCAATGAAGCTATCAAAAATCTTTGTCTCTACACATGAAAATCCTTATTTTTACACAAAGATAACACATGTTGATATTACGCTAAAAATTCTAAAATTACGCAAGCAATTATAAAAAACGCACGTCACTATTACACCAAAATCATGCAAACCTTATACAAAAATCTAAAAATCATATTCCTCATCATCATATTCTGCATCGCCTTTGTCAGCTTTGCATGTCCTTCTATCATACCCTTTTAAACCACATATCAAGCATTTGCGGCTTCTTATACTGGCACAAATACTAGCTTGTTCCTTCTTTGATTTAATTCTTTTATGAGAACCATGGTATATTTCAAAAATAACGCAAGTATATTTCAAAAATAACACAAGTATATAATATATAATCACGCATAAAAAAACAACTTACTTCTAAAAAACCAAGTCCAACAACAGCCCAATCTTTAATAATAACTTTGGCAATATTCTCTCCAGGTATAATATTCACACCTAGACAGTTCTTAAAAGCACAATACATCTCATCTTCAACATCATTAAACATGGCCCTGGTATAGATGCGTGCAGCTTGTTCTTCAAGAAAAAATTGACAC
>JBCNJP010000003.1:14620828-14716666 GCA_039602395.1 Deinandra increscens subsp. villosa
GATCGGGTTAAGTGAGGCAATGTCGGGTTATAAGGATCCAATTTAGGATCCGCGTGAAACTAAATTTGCGTGGTGAAAGATTTTTGGATTTTCCATACAATTGGAAAGGCTATGATGAGGACACATCATTATCATTCTGAAAACTTTTCGTTTATTATAATAGATAGAAGATAGATTGGACATGAAGATTTGAAGTTTTATTATTTTATACTTTAGATATAGGACTCTTAGTTCTTATATTAGACACCCTAATTCTTTTGGTTACATTATACCGATTTTTGTAGTTCACTACAAAAACTATATATACAACTGACATCTACAATACAATATAAATATAATTTTTTTGTTTAAAATCTAACCTTATTATAACTTTTGAGTTGTTATAGAGAAACTCAATTTCTACAGTCGTTTTGTCCAAAACGGTCGTTTCAAGCAAAACGAGGTGACGTGTCGCGACGACGACAACCTTAAAATTCAGGGGGCCCCCTTTTCCACAAATCGTATTGAGGTCGTTTTGCTTGAAACGGTCGTTTTAAGGTCGTTTCACATGAAACGACCGTAGAAAATATATAAATATATCAATTTTGTGGGTGGATATATAGAAAATATAGAAATGAAAAACTGAACGGCCGTTAAAAAGGAAAATATAGAAAAACTGGAGCTTTATTGACTTTAAAGAGGCGATCGATCACATCAAGTTTGCTGCATTTAAGATATGACGTGTACACCGTTGGGGCCAACTAAAACTGACGAGGTGTCCATCTTCAATACCACAGCCTCCCTCCACCCTCATTTTCCCTCCACTTCCTACTTATTTATAACTCCGATCTCCGGCGACCGCCATGCTCAGATCCCATCACTTCATCAATGGCCACCGCCACAGCCTCTGCTTCGTCTCTAATCGGATCAACCTCCGTCCAATTAGGCCGAATTAGGGTTCTTAAACAAGGAATACTTCAACCGTCGCCTAAACCCGGTCCCGTAGTCTACTGGATGTTCAGAGATCAGCGGCTGAGAGACAATTGGGCGTTGATTCACGCCGTTGATCAGGCCAACAGACTCAATGTCCCTGTTGCCGTTGCGTTTAATCTGTTCGATCAGTTCTTAGGTGCTAAAGCTCGTCAGTTAGGGTTTATGCTAAGGGGATTACAACAATTGCATAGCGAAATCGAAGAAAAACTTCGAATTCCTTTCTTCTTGTTTCAGGTATCCAACGCATTGGTTTATTTCTCTAACAATTTGATTGGGTGGAAACAAATTGTTCAAAGTTAGAATCTATAAAAAACTCGAAACGAGTCTAGCCAATCCGAACTCAAGTTTTGAAAGAGGCTTATTTGATAAATAAGCTTGAGCCCGAGCTTTACATAGCGAGCTCGAGCCTGTTAGAGTATTCAAGATCACCCTGTGATAGACGATAGACTGGACTCATACTAATTAATCATAATTTAATAATAATTAACATCTAATACTCTAATAGAGCTGGCTCGTGAGACTTAACGAGGCTTTTATTAATATATTTCTATTTAATTTATTAATTATATTAAAAAAAATTATTATTATTATTATTTAGAAAATAAGTAAATCATATGTATTATTTTCTATATGAAAAATATAACTTTAAATATATAGAAATTTTAATTATTATAATAATATATAAATAAATAAATAAAACTAATAATAAAGTGAGCAGAATTCGAGCTTAAATAATTTTTCAGGAGCTGAGCTCAAGCTTCAGAAATAAAGCTCGAATCTAGTCAAGCTCGAGCTCGATTCGTGTCATTACAATTTGATCAGTGGCAGTTAGTTCATGTTGATTTTATACTTGAAACTTAGTTAAAACTTTGTTAAAACTGTTAAAATGACCTCTTACAGTTATAATATATTTGTTTGGATAGAAGTTGATTGAAATTAGGAACATATCTGTTTGATCCAGGGAGAAGCAATTGACACAATTCCCAGTTTTGTTAAAGAATGTGGAGCTTCACTTTTGGTAACCGATTTCTCGCCTCTGAGGCAAGTCCGCGGGTGGAAAGAAGAGATAGTCAAGAGGGTACCTGATTCGGTATCAATTCATGAAGTTGATGCACACAACATCGTACCAATGTGGATGACATCTGATAGGTTAGAAGGTTATGCTAGAACCATCAGACCAAAGATCAATAACCTGCTTCCTGATTATTTGATCGAGTTTCCGCCATTAAAGCCTCAAACCAAGATCTGGGGTGCTGGTAATAGATCTATTGATTGGGAGGAACTTATTGAAAATGAAACAAGGTAGGATTTTGATTGAATTTGATAGAATTTGATTGGATTTGGTTGAATTTTGCAATCAGGTTGACTTTTTGGTATATGAACAGGAAAGGGGCTGATGTTCCTGAGGTTGAGTGGTGTGAGCCAGGAGAAATTGCTGCATTAGAACATTTAAAGGCCTTCACAAAAACAAGATTGATGAACTACGCCACAGATCGGAATAACCCAATGAAACGCAATGCGATTTCTGGACTTTCTCCGTATTTGCATTTTGGACAGATATCCGCTCAGCGTTGTGCCCTTGAGGCCCGTAAATTTCACAAAGTGTATCCACAGGTTTGTACTAAGAGCCCCTATTGTTATTTGGAGTTGTTTTCTGATTTTGGTTTTTGATCTCTTTTATTTTGGGTAAAATGAAGGCAGTTGATAAGTTTTTGGATGAACTGATCGTGTGGAGGGAACTAGCTGATAACTTCTGCTATTACGAAACTCATTATGATTCGTTCCTGGGTGCGAGTGACTGGGGTCGTGTAACATTGATGGACCATGCTTTTGACAAACGTGAACACATATACACGTGCGTGCATTGCGATTGTTAGTTGTTTTTTTTTTTTTTTTTTTTTTGTAATTCTTTTAGACTGTGGTTGATTGATTAGTTATATATATATGATGCAGGATGGAGCAGCTGGAGAAAGCACAAACTGCAGATCCTGTAAACTACTTTGATCTATCTTCGTTCTGTCGTATAAACATTGTTAAATGCTAATTAAAACTGTTATTTAAGCTCCTTAAACTGTCGTATGACGATTTTATGTTTCCTCGCAAGTTTGTGTACTTATAAATGGATTGTTGGTCTTACTTTCAGCTCTGGAATGCTTCTCAGTTAGAGATGGTTCATCATGGAAAGATGCATGGTTATATGCGGTACATAGTAATTCTTTTAACGCTTCATTAGGAATTTTAGACAACCTTTTTAAAGATTCTTTCACCAAGAGATTTATATGTTGTAATTTGTAAAAAACTGAAGATGAGATTTAGTCTTTCAATTGGAAAAGGAATCATGAATTTGAAGATAAAGAATTAAGGGAAAAGATGATTCTGATAAAATGGGAAGTAAAATATCAAGATTTGGGTTATTCTTGTATAGATTTTTCTATACATTGAACAATTTTTTTTTTTTTTGTCTCTAATTGGTAAAACATGATAACAGAATGTATTGGGCAAAAAGGATCCTCGAATGGACAAGCAGCCCGCAAGAAGCTGTAGAAACAGCGGTCTATTTGAATGACAAGGTACTTGATAAATCATCAATTCTGTTTTGGGGTCTTTGCCGAAATCTAGATGTGTCAATTTCTACCCATTTCTCAAAACCATGTTGGCTGTCTTAACCCTAACGGATTAAATGGGTAAAATAAAAATAGCTAAAATAAAACGGGTCAAATGGCTGGAAAGTTTCTTGAAGTTTACCATTATGCATACAACTTTTCAAAACACTTTATTTAGAAAAATGCATCATTATTGTTTTGATGTAGCTTTTATAATCAGACTAACACATTAGTTATTCAAAATGCACGATTTTTTTTTTCAACTCATCCAGTCTTACCCGACCCGTTTCCTCATGTATCAAAAATACATTATTTTTATTACAAACACGTTTAGTTCACACATATTACCACTACTACCAAAATTTGACCATCCTGTAAATGACTTTGTAAGTTTGTTTGCAGTATCATATCGATGGAAGAGATCCAAACGGATACGCTGGCATAATGTGGTCCATTTGTGGTGTACACGACAATGTCTGTATTTCATTACAAATTTATGCTTATTTATCTACTGATAATCTAGAATCTATTAATTCTATATGGTTTTCTTCCTTCTACATTCATTATTTTGTGGGTCACATCCAATTTTGTTTCAGGATTTTCAAGAGAGACCAGTTTATGGGAAAATAAGAAGCATGACCTATGGAGGCTGCAGGAGGAAGTTTGATGTTGATGGATACATTGCATATGTGAAGAAGTTAGTAAGAGATGTCAAGAAACGAAAAGGAGAAACTTGCTTAATAGCTCATCGCGACTTAATAACACGCAATACCCGAGTACTGTAATCTGCAAATTAATTACTTATTATTCTTTTACTAATCTAAGTTTAAAAGGATAAGTCAGTCTTCACACTACGTATGGACAGTTTGTACTCTATATGTATACCTCATGAAGAATTTATAATCAGTTCCTACTTGTTTTTGTCTTTGTTTTTGTTTCTAAACCTGTTATTTTGAATCACTATATATATCACATTGAATGAACTTTTCCAAGTTATTGACTTTGATAACCTGCATCCCAAAAACGCTGTGGTCTTCTCCACGGGAATTTCCACGTGAAGCCAAAACGCCGGAAGGGAGGAGTGTTCCACACGGTGAACCGGCGTGATGGACCTCCACACCACTCACAACGCCACTATACCAGATGCCCTTCCTCGCTTTTAAACATGTATTAATATATGTGAGCTTTTACCTATGAATTTATCATTGATAGGGATTGGCCAAACAATTAACATGCCCTTATAAAAACATTCCATAATATATAATTACTTATCAAAACTTTTATTTCATAACATCTCATAAAACAATATTTATAAACTTGTCATCTTTATAAAACTCATCAAACTTTTAACACTTGTGACACTCATCACGTTTCATGATAAAAACGGTACATGAATACTACCCAATTAACAAGCCTATCATGATAGTGACTAAACCAATACAATCACTACGATATTGTATGTAAGTCATTAATTAACGTGTATATGTCAAAAGGCTGCAAAAACAAAAACATGTTTATTTGGGAAATTTAAGAGTCATAAGGTTATGTGCAATACACGCCAGAACGGCTTGGTGGAGCTGACATAGCTCGGTGGAGCTCGGGGCTTTCGCTGCGGAACTCTCGATGCGGATGAAAAAGAGAAGAGGGCGGGCACCGCTCCCCGACCCTCCTACCTTGCGGTGTTCTTGAGTTGTGTGGCCCCCAATCTCTCTCTCTCAATCTCCTCTTTACGTCTTTTTTTTTTTATTTTTAAATTAATTTTAATTGATTAAAATAATAATAAATAAAGTGAGTGTTGGAAAAGTGAGAGGAATGTATTGGGAGTAAAGTGAGCGGAGTGTGGGATGGTGATGTGATGCTGAGTTGACAAAAAAAGAAGTGAGAGAAGGGTATTGTGAATAACCTAATTTTCCCTTAGGCTATGTGTAATCATAAAGCCCCACCATGGGGCATTACGCGACACGTGTCGCTGACATGGCAAAGGGGGGTTATATTAATTTGGGTGTGTAGTCATAAAGCCCCTTACATGACACATGTCGCTCACATGACAAAGGGGGTTAAAAATCAACCAATAATTGAAGGCTAGTTTGACTTGTTTGAAAGCATGAGGCGCCATGGGGGTAACGCCGGTTGACAAAAAAAGCCAACATAGTGCCCCGGGGGGGGGGGTGCCAAGGGCGCTATAAGGGGCTTTATATTGGTTGTTTTTGTCCCATAACGCCTGATTACACACAGCCTTATTTGCATACATATTCTTAACCAACAAACTATAACACATGCATGATCAACTCTGATCTGATGCACAATAACCATTTGGATAGGCGTCGCTAGCTATCCTGGGCAGAAGAGGAGACTGCCTAGGGTCCGCTATTTTAGGAGGCTCGAAATTTATCTAAAAAAGTTATATATAAGTTTTTAATTTTTGTTAACTTTTTAGTTGAGGGATTTGATAGAATTTTTAAATAAGTAGGAGGACAAAAACCCAACATAAAGTTTAATAAAAAAATCACACTTTAATCATGTTTATTTGAGGAAACTTATATGTTAAAAAACATATTATTGTTTAATGTTTTATAAAATCTACAATAATTGTGGGTTAAATGTTTTGTGTAACAATTATAAAAATATAGTTCTTATAATGCATAACAATTAAAATTTATGATTTAACAAACGGCTGTGTGTCTCATATGATGAATCAAGTCTTATGTAACAGTTGCTAGAGTGTTTGAAATGCGTCATTGTTCTTATAAGTGGTGAATGAGAGCCAACGAATAAGTGACGAATGACCAACGAATGGATCATGCGGTAGACATCTTATTCAAATACTTCATAGTCGAGGGATATATTCTACACTTTTGAAATGAAAAAAAAAATATTTCTACTTTTACCCATCAAATTTAGGTTTGGACCAAAAATAACTAGGGTATGACACTTACATAAAAAAAGTAAATTTTTGATGTGACACATAAGATTTTAAATTATATAATGTTTTATTATTTATATTTTTTACTAACTTATTTATAATATATATACGTTATATAACTTTTAATATACGATATTCATATATGGATTAAAAAAAATAGTAACAAAATAAACTTATTAATTTCTTTTTATAACTTTGAATATAATTTTTTTTATATAATTTGGACTACTAGAAATATGTGTTTATTTATATAAGTGTAAAGTAAATAGTAACAAGAAAATAAAAATTGCATAAAATTCAACCAAATTCATTTTAACACGTTTCAAATACATCTATGATCATTCTAATAAGATATCAGGACATGTGATATACTAATGTGAGGTGATGGTGGTGTGATCATCACATAAACGATGACTAGACCACATGGAATTACCACCAACATGGTGGTATATCCCATGTGGTGTGGTGTAATTATATTTTTTATAAAAAATTTAAGTGTGATAAATTCATTGGCTAAGACCAACTCCATGAACCAAATCTTGGCGTGAACAAAATCACGCACAAAGTCCATGCATCTCAACCACGGAGAGGGGGGATGGAAGTTTGCGGCGGCAAAAGGAATGACGCCGTGAATGTTGAGCATACCGGAGGCCCTCAGAAGCGTGTGTTACTGTGTGGATAAATGTTATATACAACTTTTATCAACTATGAACGCAACCAAATACATTTGGAATCTTTAATCACATCGTTTTTCACTTGTTTCTCATCATTTCACAACAATACTATAGTTTGTGTTTATTTAACTACAAGGACTTGTCCTAGTGGTTATTGGTAGCCATGTACAAAATAATCGATTAACCGAACCGACACTGATTATTAATCGAAATCGAAACCGATAATTAACCGATTATTCTCTAACCGATTACGGTTAGAGAATAACCGTAGGTTAGAGATCGATCATAGATTTTTGTCCTAGAAATCGATTTGGGATCGATTATTTAAAACCGATTATAAGAATCGATCATTAATTGATTAATCGGTTAGTAATAAAAGAGCAACCAATTTAATAAATCCTAATTGTTCCAGGCCCAATTGCATATTTATCCTAATTGTTCCAGGCCCAAAAAAACCCCAAATCGATTTTGAGTCAACCTAACCCCCAATCGTCTTCATCTCCGTAAGACCGTAACTTACGATTCTGCTTTGCGCTCACTCAGCGATTAACAAAAAAAAACCCTAACCCCCAAGGCCCCAAACGATTCTGCTATGCTCTCACTCACTTCGTAAGTCGACTTCATCTCCTTCTATACTGCTATCAGACTCTCAGTCGACTTCAACAATGTCAACCCAATGTTCTCAACCTAGTACCCCTACTGGTTCATCCGCAAGTGTAGCCCCACTCACTGTTTTGAGAGTGAAACCAACCAACCGATTGAAAGAAGTATTTAGCCTCTTTGATTTGTGTGATATGTCAAATGGGAAAGAAATGGTTCGTTGTCACGGTTGTAACAAGTTCTTGGCATTGACCGATTATAATCGGTTAAGATTTAATAATCGATTCGGTTTTAACCGAAATCGATCAGACATGTTAGAGTTTTTTTGCCTAGTAATCGATTACAACCCGATTCGATTAACCGGTCATCAATTAATTTCGGTTATTTTCTACTAGTAGATCGATTAATTTCCTAACCGGTTAACCGACGGTTAACCGGTTTGTACATGGCTAGTTATTGGCGATGAGGGGAGACTTAGGACTGAGAGGTGACAAGTTTGATCCATGAGCTCCCAGGTTTTACCACCCGGCCGCTTGCGGAGGTGAATTTTTCCTGAAATAAACTCAACTGGTGTATAAATATTCCCTGGTTTTCCGGGGGTTGACCGTTAAAAAAAAAAAATTAGTTCGTGTTTAATAAAAGCGCGTTTCGTTTCGTGTCACTAAATTTCATAGTATATATTCATAATAACGTTAACGTGTACAGCCGTTAAAAAAAAAAAAAAAAAGTAAACGTTAACGTGTACAACATCTGGACCAGCCATAGTTGATGACGTGTCCACTTTCAAACCACAACCTCCACCCCCATTTTCCCTCCATTTTCATCTCATAACTCAACTTCCCAACGAGTACGACCGCCATTACTCTTCGACTTTACGATCGCATTCTCCTCCGATGGCCGCCGCTTCATCGGTGATCGAAACCACCGCCGTCCAATTAGGCAGGGTTAGGGTTCTAAAAGAAGGAATCCACCAACTTCCTCAACCCGGTCCTGTCGTCTACTGGATGTTCAGAGATCAGCGGTTGAGAGACAATTGGGCGTTGATCCACGCCGTTGATCAAGCCAACCGACTCAATGTCCCTGTTGCCGTTGCGTTTAATTTGTTCGATCAGTTCTTAGGTGCAAAAGCTCGTCAATTAGGGTTTATGCTAAGAGGATTACAACAATTTCATTATGAAATCGAAGAAACCCTTCAAATTCCCTTCTTCCTTTTTCAGGCGAGTAACTGATTCATCTTTTTATTCTGGTTTTGTTGAAGAATTTTTGCTGGCAACAACTTGATTGTTGGAATGTAGATCAGATTAGGGTTTCTAAATTAGGGTGTTTTACCATCTGATAGATGAAGAATTGGGAAGATATCTATTCAGTTATGAAGATATTGTTTTTGATGCAGGGAGAAGCCATTGATACCATTCCCAATTTTCTGAAAGAATGTGGAGCTTCACTTTTGGTTACGGATTTTTCGCCTCTAAGGCAAGTTTGTGGCTGGAAAGAAGAAATATTGAAAAGAGTGTCTGATCATGTATCGGTTCATGAAGTTGATGCACACAACATAGTGCCCATATGGGTGGCATCAAATAAGTTAGAATACGGTGCTAGAACTATCAGACGGAAGATCAATAACCTGCTTCCTGACTATCTAATCGAATTTCCAACATTAAAGCCTCAAATTAAGAACTGGGCTGTCACAGATAGATTCATAGATTGGGAGATACTTATAGAAGATGTAACAAGGTAGCATCTTGATTTGATTTGGCTTGATTTTATGTTAGCTTTAGAACATATTTAGTATTATTAGCTTTGATATTCATTGTATATGATCAGGAAAGGAGCCGAGGTTCCTGAGATTGGGTGGTGTAAACCGGGAGAAGTTGCTGCAAGAGAAACATTAATGGGAGATAAGAACGGTTTCTTAACCACTAGATTAAGAAACTACTCTACAGATCGGAATAACCCATTGAAACCCACCGGGCTTTCTGGTCTTTCTCCGTATTTGCATTTTGGGCAGATTTCAGCCCAACGCTGTGCTCTAGAGGCCCGTAAATTACGTAAAGTTAATCCACAGGTATCTTGTGTGCATAATGTTCTTCTCCTGGTGTTATTTGGATTTCTTTTCTAGTATCAGTTCCTTAATTTTGTGTGTAAAATGCAGGGAGTTGATGCATTCTTGGAGGAACTTATTGTGCGCAGGGAACTTTCTGATAACTTTTGCTATTACCAGCCTCATTATGATTCGTTGCAGGGTGCGTGGGACTGGGCTCGTGTTACACTTACGGGACATGCTTTAGACAAACGTGAACATATATACACGTGAGTGCATTGTTTGTTTTTTTAACTTTTCATTTAGGGTTCAAACGATTTATCATTTTCATATGATGCATTGTATGCAGAAAGGAGCAGCTGGAGAAGGCCCAAACTGCAGATCTTGTAAGCTATTACTTTTTTTTTTGTTCTTGATCAATCTTTGACCAATCTTTGATATTTCTTAGCAAGTTAGTGTACTGATAAAGGATTGTTGTTCTTACTTTCAGCTTTGGAATGCTTCTCAGTTAGAGATGGTTCATCATGGAAAGATGCATGGTTTTATGCGGTAAGTAGTTTTTTTGTTACATAGTTCAATAGGAAATGTGGATGACCTTTTTAAAGATTCTTTAGTGTGTTCATGTTGTGGATTCCATTTATATGGCCTGATTGTAACATTCAGCCTCTCATACCAACCAATATCATTTACTTTTAGCTTCTTATACCAACCAATATTGGTTATTTTTTTCACAAGAAGCTCATAGACCTTTTTGTTATCCCTCGGGTTTAAAAGGCACACGAGGCCCTGTGGAGAGTGCCTCATGCACATCTTGGTCAAATTAGGGTATGTAGAGACTGATATGTAAAACAACCAAATTATAAAGCGTTTACTTGATAAAAAGGCCAACATGTAAAAGAAACAAGAGAGATGCAGTTTCCATTTTTACATAAATCTTATTTCGTTTTACATATAGCAACGCTTCACGTATGTGAAGCCTTCTCCTTTGGCCTTTTTAAATCAAGGGTTACCCGCCCTGAATTACTCGCATTCTAGTACACTTAACTGTGGAGTTGTCTCATCGGCAATCAATGCACTCAATACGTGTTGGTGGCATTTGAGGACGAGCATTCCTTAAGTCCCACTGTCTCGTGTCTCTCATTTGGATAGCCGATGCTAGATTTGCCTAGAATGTCAAACATAAAAGGAAAACATAGATTCTCTTTTCTAAAGGTCATATATAGCTTCCTATGAACTTTAATTAAGTTTTGATTCTAACTGGTCTTAACATGATAACAGAATGTATTGGGCCAAAAAGATCCTTGAATGGACGAGTAGCCCGCAAGAAGCCCTTGAAACAGCCATCTATTTGAACGACAAGGTACTTGATTAATCGTGGAGTCAAATTTCTATTTCTTGGTCTTTGCTGAAATTTGACTGTCATGTAACTGACTTCAACCTGTTCACAGTATCATATTGATGGGAGAGATCCAAATGGATATGTTGGTTGTATGTGGTCAATTTGTGGTGTACATGACCAGGTCTGTATATTTTAACCTGTTTCTGTTTAATTATTTATTATTAAAAAGTTCCAGAATTCGTCGATATATATAATTTCCCCCTTTCTGCTTCCTTCATTTTGTTCAGGGTTGGAAAGAAAGACCCGTGTTTGGGAAGATACGATACATGAATTATGCAGGCTGCAAGAGGAAATTCGATGTTGATGGATATATTGCATATGTGAAGAGACTAGTAGGAGATGTCAAGAAACGAAAAGCCGAGACCTTGCTTGATAGTAAAGCCAAACAGGTCATGAAGATTCAAAATTTGCATGCCAAGTAACCAACGACTTCTAATATTCTATCTGATACCCAAGTTACCTCAAATCTGTCATATGCAGTTTAATTATTAGATAATTTTTGTTTATTTTTAAATTTAAGTACAACTTTTAGTTACTATAAACTACATGAACAATTTTACACTAAAAATGTATGATCTTTATTTATTTCAACTTAATTTTTTTTTTTACAACAGTTTGATGTTTATGCAAACCTAGCTGGAGGCATAAATGCCAATGACCTATAACTTTATCAGTGGAAATAAATTAAATAATTGAATTGAAACTGGAACTGTATTGGGAAAAACCGCTTTCAGGATGCATCCAATCTCTAGATTTCAAACTCATTCAACGACTTCGGTTTCGGTTTCTGCAACTTCAGTTTCATTCTCATCCTTGTTCTCATTTTCGTTCTCAGTTGGAGTCAACGACTTCACTTTCTGCAAAAAGGAAAAAAAAATGTCAGGGATGCCAGCAGTTGAGATATTATTTTAATCCATCTAACAACTTAAAATAAATAATCATACACTACCTCAACAAACTGGGCAGGATCATCAAGGCTAGATGAACCTAGAATGACTTCTCTCATCAGATTTGCTGTTAACTTGTGGCAAACCCGTAGCTGAAAGAAATGAAAATGTAAAAAAATCAGTAAAAAGTTATTTGTTCATTGTAGAAGTTATGATTTTCACTTCAGCAAAACATACAACTATTCTTACCTCTGATCTAGTTGCTCCACCAATAATAAAAACAAAAATGCGTTTACCCATCTTCCTAAACTCACTAGCCGTGCGCCTAAGAACCGAGTCACTGCACACACAGATTAAAAGCTTACATCTCTTTTAGTTACAAACAAAACAAAACTAATAATGACACACCCAAATAAAAACACAAATACCTTGAATAGCCATCATCAGAATAGCGGGGCCTAGTCACCGTCGACCGCCTGGACCTCATTGAGTGAGCAGAAGGAGTATCGAGTACACGTGCTGACACATAATGTGAAGCCCCATGAAAAGTTGGACTCGGGTCATTCATACATGGGTATTCATTCACTGGTAGTTCATTTTTGCTAAGTTTTTCAATCAGTTCCTGAAAAATTATTCATTTATTAAGTTTTTCGATAATGTTATAACATCTGTTTACTTGGAAATAGTCTCTAGCACCATACCTCAATCATGGGATAAAAGCGTGATAATTGCCAAGCGGATTCTTCACCAGGACGATCTTTTCTAAGACCATGCTTTTTCCAACATGAAATTCAAAAACAAAAGTCAAGAATTCGTAAATTAGTTTGATCCATTTGGGTAAACGAGTCGATCTGTGTTACATGTTACCTCAGACGGGTAAAATTATAGGATTCATAATCAATGTAATAATATAGTTTATGATATACCTAAATCATTGTATATCTAAAAGTTGAAATCAAAACAAGAAAAGGTGTTTTTGTGTCAGTTGTACCAGACTCGGCCTGTTCTGACCCTGTTAGAGGTGTGATTATACAGCCCTGTACAGCTGTGAGAAGCTCAAACTTATTTATTTACATTTAATTACCTTCCCAGTATAATTTTGTATCTTGTATACATATACTTAATGTTATTGTTCATATAAAACTATAAACACAGAATATTGCATCTCTCTCCAACTTCATGGTATCAAAGCCCAAAAAGGTGTCTGCGGGTCGGTCTTCCCAGACCCGGACCATTTTGACCCTGTTTGTGAGTGATTATACAGCCCTGTACAGCTGTAAAATCGCTATTACGTTCAATCTTAGTTATTTACATCTAATTACATTCCTAGAATTGTTTGTATATCACACGTATATATTCGTTTTTTTTAACAGCCAATAAAATAACATAACAGCTAGCAAGAAGCTAGAGAGAAATACACGTAGTCCATGGAAAAAAACCAACAACAACAATGACAGGAAACAAAAACGTATTGGATGATAAGATATAGAAAGCAACCAAGATAGTTGTTGATCCCCTTGTGAAAACTGCAGTAACTTCCCATGTAGGTATATGCAATATGCGGCCTCCGATGACTTCCTTCGTTGTGTGTCTCGCCGTGGGTTTCATGAGACCCTTCAATACGTTGTTTGAGTTCTAATTTGATGTCCAATCTCTCTTTCAGAGTGTGGGTCTTTGTGTTATTGTATAATAATGAACATACGAATATTCCTTCTCTGACTTCATGGTATCTGAAGCCCCAGAAGGTGTTTCTGATCAGCCGTGAGTGTTTATTTGTTTATCTTAATAAGAGATTGAGTTAGAGAAAGATATGTTGAGTTATTTTAGGAGTTAAATGAAGTTAGCCGTGAGTGTTTATTTGTTTATCTTAATAAGAGATTGAGTTAGAGAAAGATATGTTGAGTTATTTTGGGAGTTAAATGAAGTTAGGAGTAGTACAAATAGGGAGTCTTGTATTGAGTTTTTGATATAGTTGTAATTGTTAGTTGAGCTGAAAATGTAATGTTTGTATAGTCTAGGGGCTAATTCTGTACAAATTGTATGTCAAGGACTATAGTGTAACATTAGCTAACGGATTGTGGTTAGGTGATATAAGTTGTTGGTGAAATGAGAACGGCATTCGGTTGGTGATAACTCTTCTCCCTGTTAATTATGTTTCTCTCATATCAATTGGTATCAGAGCGTCGTTCCTTCGACCTCATACCACCATTCTCCGGCGACAATTCCACCGGTGACGGTTCCAGGCGGCGAATTCGAGATGACGCGTACCAATGGCAGCAATTCAATTGAACACACATTGCAGGAGCATGGAACAACTCTGCTCCAATTGGATCGAGCTTCGCAGACATCGTTACAACAAAATCAAGCTATGGCACAAAACATTGCGGCAATTTAGAAGGCCTTGGATCAATTGCTCAAGAAGGCACCAGAAAAGCAACCAAATGAAGATGATGGAGGTGTGGGTCAGATTCGAAACGAAAGGCTTCAAAGATTAGGAAAGGTAGAGTTCCCTAGATTCTCGGGCGACGATGTTGAAGATTGGGTGTGCAAGTGTGAGCACTTCTTTAGTATTGATGAGACTCCGGCAAATTTCAAAGTCAGGTATGCTGTAGTTCATTTAGATGGTAAAGCTTTAAAGTGGCACCATAATTTCATGAAATTGAAGGAAGGTATTACAGTAGCTAATGTTGAATGGAAAGAATACGCTACTGCTATTACAGCCAGGTTTTCAACTACTATGTTTGAAGATGCCATGGGCATTTTGACTTCAATTACCCAAACTGGGTCATTGGAGGAATATTGCCAATTGTTTGATGAGTGTTTGTTGAAGGTAAACCATATTAGAAGAATATGCAGTTAGCATCTTCTTGAAGGGTTTAAGACGTGATATTGGGTGCCCAGTGCGTATGTTTATGCCCAAGTCTTTGAAACAGGCCTTTCAGTTAGCAAGAATGCAAGATTCTGCTAATGTAGTTCTTG
This sequence comes from Deinandra increscens subsp. villosa, assembly GCA_039602395.1. Taxonomy (NCBI): domain Eukaryota; kingdom Viridiplantae; phylum Streptophyta; class Magnoliopsida; order Asterales; family Asteraceae; genus Deinandra; species Deinandra increscens. Next base: position 14,635,907 of record JBCNJP010000003.1, read on the forward strand.
GGGTGAAATCACATTCTGCTAGGTATAATGCTACCCCTAGCACTTTTACTACAGTGGTTAAGAGTCCTGCACCTCTAGCCACATTTAGATCCCCAAGTAATGCTAGTAAATTACCCCTATTACCTACTCCCCCAGCCCATCAGAAATTGGGGTCCACTAAAAGGTTAACTAGTAAGGAAATTGAGGAAAAAAGATCCAAGGGTGAATGTTTTTGGTGCACTGAGAAGTTTTCTCAAACTCATAAATGTCCAAACAAACAATTATATACCTTAGAAGTAGTAGATGGAGATGAAGAGGTTCAAACTGATGGGGAACTAGAAACAAATGAGCGACAAATTTCTATTCATGCTATTATGGGTAGCACTTCTTTTTCTACTATGAGGGTCTTGGGTACAATAGGAACAAGACAATTGCATATTCTCATAGATTCAGGGTCTACACACAATTTTATTAATGAGAAATTAGCACATAAGTTGGGATGTCCTTTACAAGAAGTCAATAACATGAAGGTGAGTGTTGCAAATGGTGATAAATTGAATTGTGCTAAGGTTTGTAAAGGTTTCCAATGGTGTATGCAAGGGTTGTGGTTTACTGCTGATGTGTGGGCTCTACAATTGCAGAATTATGACATGGTTTTAGGTGTGCAGTGGCTGTTTACCCTTAATGATATAGTATGGAATTTTAAAAATTTGACTATGCAGTTCCAAGTGGGCAAAAAGGTGCATGTGCTTAAGGGTAGTAACTCTAATCAGTTATCTTTATGTTCTTTAGAAAAGATGGGGGGTATTCTGAGCAATGATAATACATTGGTGGAGGGGCATTTATTGTCTATGAGGCTGGATAATATAGAGGATCAATTCTCTCATTCTGCTATGGTAAAAAATTTGTCTCAAGAGGAATCTTTAATGAGTTTATTGGAAGAATTTTCTGATGTATTTCAGGTCCCCGTGGGCTTACCTCCCCAGAGGTCATTTGATCATCAAATTCAGTTGCAAGATGAATCTATGGTGGTTAGTCAGAAGCCATATAGATATCAATCCTTTCAGAAGGATGTGATAGAGCAGTCAGTAAAGGAGATGTTAGATACAAGGGTGATAAGGAATAGCTCCAGCCCATTTGCTGCTCCGGTAGTTTTGGTTAAAAAGAAAGATGGAACTTGGAGGCTATGCATTGACTATAGAAGATTGAATGAGGCTACCATAAAGAATAGCTACCCAATTCCCTTAATTGAGGAGCTGTTAGATGAGTTGGCTGGGTCTAAGGTCTTTTCTCAACTGGACCTTAGATCATGATACCATCAGATAAGAATGAGTGAAAAAGATGTGTATAAAACTGCCTTTAGGACTCATCAAGGGCATTATGAATTCCTTGTTATGCCCTTTGGGCTGACAAATGCTCCAGCTACCTTCCAATCACTTATGAATGCAACTTTTCATAAGTTTTTAAGGAAATTTGTGTTAGTCTTTTTTGATGACATCCTTGTATACAGTTCCTCTTTTGAGCAGCATTTGAGTCATTTGAGGGAAGTCTTGTTGATTCTAAGAGAACAGTCTCTATTTGCTAAAAAGTCTAAGTGCAGTTTTGCTGGGGCCTCTGTTGAATACTTGGGTCATATTATTTCAGAACAAGGGGTGGCAACTGATCCTGCTAAGATACAAGCTATTAGAGAATGGCCAGTTCTAGAAAATATTAAACAATTGAGGGGATTTCTGGGCTTAGCAGGCTATTATAGAAGGTTTATAAAAAAATTTGGTGTTTTGGCCAGACCACTTACTAATCTCCTGAAGAAGGATGCTTTCCAGTGGTCTCAAGAAGCAACTGTAGCTTTCCAACATCTACAAGCTGCACTTAGTTCTCTTCCAGTGTTAGCCCTATCAAATTTTACGAAACCATTTATATTGGAAACTGATGCATCTTCTAAAGGTATTGGTGCTGTTCTAATGCAAGATCATCACCCTATTGCATTCATCAGCAAGAGTCTATCTGTGAAGCAACAAGTTTTATCAGTCTATGAAAAAGAATTGATGGCCATCATTTTTGCTGTACAACATTGGCATCACTATTTGTCATTGGGCCATTTTATTATCAGAACAGATCAGAAAAGTTTGAAGCATTTACTGGCTCAAAAGATTTCCACACCCCTGCAACATGTTTGGTTGTCCAAGTTAATGCCTTATGACTTTGAAATCGTATATAAGCAAGGGTGTGAGAATATTGCCGCTGATGCACTGTCTCGAGTGCCAGCAGCTACCCTATTAACTATGACTGTTTCTACCGTGGATCCTACCTTATTGAAAAGGATTCAAGATTCTTGGGAAATAGATGACAACCTAAGGAAGGTGGTGCAAAGGTTAAAAACTGGGGAAATAGTCAACAATATGGGTGGAGAAATGAAACCTTGTTCAAGAACAATAAGGTCATGGTGGGTAAGGTGCCTGAGTTACAACAGGATATTATTGCTTTATGTCATAGCACTCCTATGGGAGGTCATTCTGGGGTGTCTGCTACTTCTCAGAGAATCAAGAGTCTTTTCAAATGGAAGGGTTTGTCTAAACATGTGAGAGAGTTTGTTCGGAAATGTTTGGTATGCCAAAGGGCTAAGTATGAGAATGTATCACTGCCTGGGCTATTGCAGTCTCTTCCTGTCCCTTCTCACATCTTTTCGGATATATCCATGGATTTCATAGGGGGACTGCCTAAGTCTAACAATAAAGATACAATCTTTGTGGTTGTGGACAGACTCACCAAGTATGCTCATTTTATGAGTCTGTCACATCCCTATTCAGCAGCTCAAGTGGCTCAGTTATTCTTCGACAATGTGTTTAAACACCATGGTTGGCCGGATACTATTGTCTCGGATAGAGATCCTGTGTTCATCAGCTCTTTTTGGAAGGAATTCACAAGATTACATGGTGTTTCTTTGTCACTTTCTACTGCTTATCACCCACAAACAGACGGCCAAACCGAAGTTGTGAACAGATGTTTGGAGTCATATCTTAGGTGTATGTCTATGTATAATCCTGCTAAATGGGAGAAGTGGTTGTCCTTGGCAGCATGGTGGTACAACACTTCCTTTCATAGTTCAATTCACATGACACCATTTCAGGCTTTATATGGTTTTCCACCCCCTTTTACTGCACCTTATGTGCCTAAAGATACAAGAATTGAGGCTGTGGATAAACTACTAACTGACAGGGAAGAAATGGTGCAACTTCTTAAGCACTCCTTAGAGATGGTCAGGAATAGGATGAAACAAATGGCCGACAAGCACAGGAGTGAGAGGAATTAAACAGTGGGTTCGTGGGTAGTTCTTAAATTGCATCCCTATGTTCAGTCAACTTTAAGGCAGAGGAAGTTCTCAAAGCTGCTACCTAAGTTCTATGGGCCCTTTATGATTGTGGAAAAAATTGGTCAAACTGCCTATCGTCTTGATTTACCTTCTGATTCCCAAATCCATCCTACCTTCCACGTGTCATTGTTGAAACAAGCTGAAGGTCCTCCTATGGATATCATTCCATTGCCTAAGGAACCCAGATTTCAATTGCAACCAGTTAAGGTGTTGGATACTAAGGTGTATAAAAAACGGAATCGCATGGGAGTTAAATGGTTAGTACAATGGAAAGATTTGCCGATTATGGAAGCTACATGGGAAGATGCCGAGGAGTTGCAGCTCCGATTTCCAGATTTCATTCATTCTTGAGGACAAGAATTTTGTAAAAGGAGGGAGTATTGATATAGTTGTAATTGTTAGTTGAGCTGAAAATATAATGTTTGTATAGTCTAGGGGCTAATTCTGTACAAATTGTATGTCAAGGACTATAGTGTAACATTAGCTAACGGATTGTGGTTAGGTGATATAAGCTGTTGGTGAAATGAGAACGACATTCGATTGGTGATAACTCTTCTCCCTGTTAATTCTGTTTCTCTCATATCAGTTTTATATGTGGTTTTCGATCGGTATTAATAGAGAAAGAATCGCGTCCCAGAGTTGGGTCAAACCCGGTTTTCATTATTTGTGTATCCGATTCTTCCATCAATTGGTATTAGAGTGAGGACAAAATCAAAGACATGTGTGGCCACGAAAGAGAAAAGACGAGTGATCAAGCAAAGGAAGAGCGAACGGGACTAAAGACCGAGAGCATCAAGGAAGACGGTCCCAAAAAGAAGACGAGTTGGATCTGTGTGAAGCAACTAAAACAGTGAAAAAGGAGGATCACATCTGTGTGAATGTGATCAGTTTAGCCGAAGAGATCCTGTGTGGATCAAGGAGCCAAGCCAGTCAAAGAAAGTAACTTGTGTGGTAGAGAACCCTGTGTGGAAAGAAGAATGAGCTGATCGAAAACCTGTTTATATCTATGTGAGTTGATCAGAAGATCTGTGTGACGCGAAGAAGACCTGTGTGGTTAATGGAAGAATGGTGAACCTGTGTGGGCTGAATCAAGGGATCTATTAGCTTGTGTGAAGCAATCGAAGGATATCAAAACAAACCTGTGTGGTGGAACAATACTGTGTGATAGAAGGCAGAATCTTAGTGAAGTAAAAATCACATGTGTGAAATTTCTGTGATTACCAACACAAATAAAAGAAAAAAGAAAAAGGCAGTAGGTGCTTTGCTTTGTTAGCTACTTTGCGTCAAAAGCAATGAAGGAGCAGCTTGCCAGCTTGGTTTGTTAGCATTATTTATTTTAGTCTTGAACATCTATTTAAGTTTATGTTTATTATGTATTAGACTATTGGGTCAAGTGGGTCAAGAATAAGTTGCTTTAGTCTAGAGGGTATTTGGGCCTTAGTAAGCTAGCCCACCCTAAGCAACAATGTGCAGTCCATGTGTCGAGATTGAGCCCAACCCGATTTCCTTGATGAACTCACGGAGTTAGGCAGTTTAGAAAAACTGCAAACGTCGTGAATAACTCCTAGAATCAAGGAGGGTTACGGTTTTCAATCCCTTGTATATAGGAAGGGTCGAAGTCAGAAAACTCAATCGTCGTTTTGTATTTTTCTCTACACATTGATGCATATCGATTTTCTAGTCATATTCCAGTTTAACGCTTGATCTTGTTAATCGAATTTCTGTTCGAATTCTTCTATCTTTCTGAGTACTAATCTAGATCATGGATCGGTGTAAACATACATGCTACTACCATGATGATGATTTACCTATTGAGAATCATATTGGAGGAATCGATCCAATATGTTCTCATGCAGTTTGTTGCGAGTCTGGGATCAACAGTGGTATCAGAGCAAAGGGCCCTGTTCGAGACACACAAAGAAGTAAAGGGAAGGGAGACGCTCTGGAGACTCATGGTTTAAGTCGCATCAAAAGAAACCACAAAGGGAAGGCTATTTCCGAGAGGGAAGATGGCGGACTAACGAAGGGGTTTGCAAGGATGGGCTTGGAACGCAGGGAGGATCGCAAAGGGAAGAAACCTTTATCTTCTGTGCCACGAAAGGGTAAAAAGATCAATCTCGCAAAACGAATCGTACAAAAGGCAAAGATGAAGAAGTACTACGGAACACCGGGTGCAAGTTCAAGCAAGAATCCGATTGAAAAGGTAAATTTTAAGTGTTTTTATTGCCACATGATTGGGCACATTGCATCGATGTGTCCAACAAAATTTCTGAATAATAAGATGGAAAACAGTTTGAAATCATACATAGTGAAGGGGACCGACACGGGAAAATGGTCGGATATTTGGGAAGTTGATCCAAACTTTAAAAATCATGTAAGTGGCAATAGGGACAAGTTTGTTAATTTCAAACGAACGTTTGGGGTTAACATTCATGAGGGTGAAAACGATTTTGTTTTTATCCATGGTATTGGGGAAATTGATATTGAAGTCGAAGGGAAAATGAAACGAATTTCATGTGTGAATTATTTGCCAAATCTAGACAAAAATGTTTTGAGTATGGAACAACTCCTTCATCAAGGAATTGAAGCCATATGTGATGGAAGTAAGTGTACTTTGAAAAGGATGTTTGGGAAAAATAACAAGATTGAAAGTGTAATCGAGAAAAGGGATGGTAAGATGTTGGAAGAAAATTACTTGAATGATTACTTTGAAAAATTAAGCGAAGAATGTGAATACAATCGAGAAAGGGAGAAACTTGAAGCATACTTGCATGGTTATTATGATCGTGAAGAATGCATGGAGGACTTTTGTGGAGTGGCAATTGAAGAACCTTTGTTCAACAAAGATAAGAAACCAATCGAGGTATGTGACATGCAAACACTTGTTGCATTTCTTGATATGATTACAATTAACATGTTTGTTGACAAGCACAAAGAAAGTATTAGAAAGGACTTTGAAGATATGATGCGTTGGTACTTTGAAGAATGTTTGGATATTCGTGGAAAGGATTTTCCACCGGTCACGGGAAACGGTGTTGAGGTTGATCTACTCGATCTCTACATGGCGGTAAAAATATCGGGTGGATACAAGGAAGTGATTCAACAAAACAAATGGACCAAGGTTTGCGAAATTATGGAATTACCATGGGAGGAAGGACCAAATCTACTTGGCATTTACGTGTCATATCTTGACATGATGGAGATGAATTATTTAGTCCTTAAAGAGAATGACAAAGAAAGCGACATTGAAAAGGTGAAAGAAGAAGAGGTCGACAAGCCAAAATGGAAGAAACGCAAGGTTAGTGCTACTAGAGATTTTCCACCAGGTTGCGGACCAATTGGTGACATACAAGTTGGCAACATGAAGATGTTCGATAATGAAGATGACGAAGATGAACCGGTCGAGGGTCATGATGAAAATGAAGTTGAAGTTATCAAAGAAGTCGAGGGCAATGAAGATCAAGTGTTGGAGATTGAAGGCTACGTGCATGTTGATGGTGACGAGGTCACCATAGTCGAAACTTGAAGATCAAGATCATGTGGTGAAGATGTCAAGACTAAGGGGGAGATTGTTAGCATTATTTATTTTAGTCTTGAACATCTATTTAAGTTTATGTTTATTATGTATTAGACTATTGGGTCAAGTGGGTCAAGAATAAGTTGCTTTAGTCTAGAGGGTATTTGGGCCTTAGTAAGCTAGCCCACCCTAAGCAACAATGTGCAGTCCATGTGTCGAGATTGAGCCCAACCCGATTTCCTTGATGAACTCACGGAGTTAGGCAGTTTAGAAAAACTGCAAACGTCGTGAATAACTCCTAGAATCAAGGAGGGTTACGGTTTTCAATCCCTTGTATATAGGAAGGGTCGAAGTCAGAAAACTCAATCGTCGATTTGTATTTTTCTCTACACATTGATGCATATCGATTTTCTAGTCATATTCCAGTTTAACGCTTGATCTTGTTAATCGAATTTCTGTTCGAATTCTTCTATCTTTCTGAGTACTAATCTAGATCATGGATCGGTGTAAACATACATGCTACTACCATGATGATGATTTACCTATTGAGAATCATATTGGAGGAATCGATCCAATATGTTCTCATGCAGTTTGTTGCGAGTCTGGGATCAACTGTGGTGGAACAATACTGTGTGATAGAAGGCAGAATCTTAGTGAAGTAAAAATCACATGTGTGAAATTTCTGTGATTACCAACACAAATAAAAGAAAAAAGAAAAAGGCAGTAGGTGCTTTGCTTTGTTAGCTACTTTGCGTCAAAAGCAATGAAGGAGCAGCTTGCCAGCTTGGTTGGTATTTTTTGACTTCAGATAAGAAAGGAGCTGCTTGCTTTATTTTGTCTATTTTTTAGCATGAAAGCGTTACTTCTGCTTTTGGTTGTACAAAATCTAAGAGATGCGAATTATGATTGTGATTATCATGATGGTGTTGAAAGTGCTAGAAGAGATAGAATAGACTGAAGAGTGCATGCACAAGAGAGAAGAGTTGCATGGTGAATCCACCAAGATAAGATCAATTGAGCCAACTAAAGACAAAGGCCTATGTGACTGAGGGTTAGATCGAGAAAAAGAAGGAGAAGCAAGTGGTCCAAGGATAAGTAGAGGAGTTACGAGTGTTACGTGGAATCCAAGACCTAGGAGGAACATATTAGGATTAAGGGGGGAATGTAGGATGTAAATATGTAATCCTAATGTTTCACAAGTGAAAGGGTTAGATGAGGGTTGAACTGAGAAGATGAGGGTTAAATGGGTTAAACCAAAAAGAAGAAAAAGGTTTGGATAAAGATTGAAATATGATTGGTCGAGAGTTTTGGGACAGCTGTGACGAAAAGAAAAAGAAGATAAATTAGTTTTCGTCTTTTAAGTAGTGTTTATTTGTTTATCTTGGTAGGAGATTGAGTCAATTAAGACTTTGTTGAGTTATTTTAGGAGTCTTGAGTTAAATAAACATTGTTTGTTTAGCAAGGTTGGGAGTGGTAATATAGGGAGTCTTGTGTTGAGTTTTATGTGTGGTTTCTGATCAATATTAATAGTAAAAGAGTCATGTCCCAAAGTTTGGTCACAAACCTGGTTGTCATTGTGTGTGCTCGATCTTGTTCTTCCAACAATTAGAACTCAATGACATAGAATTTATATGTTGCAAGATGGGCATGATTAATATCTTTGTTTCAACTTGAGGGGTGGTTGTAGATGTGATTATACAGCCCTGTAGGGTTGTCTACAGCTGTGAAATAGCTATAAAAGGCCCAGTCTTAGTTATTCACATTTACTTACCTTCCTAGTATAGTTTTGTATCTTGTGTGTGTGTATACTGAATATTTCATTTTTCTCGGACTCCAGACCCAAACCCTACTGGTCCATTTTGCCACCTCTACATAGAATGATATGTATACCTTGGGATTGTTGGAGCTCTGAAAAGTTTCTGGTGCTGCCTCGAGAAATCTCATATTGTAAACAGCATTCACGTCATCGGGAGATAGGTTTCCTAACTGAAAAGCCAAGAAATGTCAAATAATGTGCAAATTATAATATACAAGTTCTTTAAAAAACAAAAACTGCACCTCTATTAACTTTGTAAGTTCGTCACTCTCGAATTTCTCAGGATGAGTGGCTGCATAGATCATTAATAATCTCACCTTGTATTCATATGTTAAATCCTGCATCAGTATGCATCCTAAGTAAGAATATGGAGGGGTGGGGGTTCGGTTCACTTTTCAAAACCATTGGAATTAAAGTGTTTCTTCCCTTGAGGTCAAGGGTTCGATCCCCGCCAAAGGCAGGTTGGTGTAAAATTTAGCCGTGCAAGAAAAAGTAAGAATATGGACCACAACGACACAGACACACACACCGACACACACACACACACAGTTCCATATTATTTTCTCACCATTTGTTCTGTAAGGAAGTTAATGACATCCTTGATTCCTGCATCTCCAAACACAAGGTCCTGCTCTAGTTGCCCTAAACCCATAAGTCCTGTCTCCCGAATAATACTATTAATCTTCCCGGCAATCTATTTCAACAAGACCAGTTATTATGTTAGCTTGGGTTAAATCAATTCCTTCATTTTCTTTGTTATCTATGCATAAAATATTAAAATCTTATAATTTTCTTTCTAAAAGAATTACATTTTAAGTAATATGGAATTTTTGAAGACTTACACCAACATGGGCTGATAGTCTGTCCATTTGTTCATTATATAGTGGCAAGGCTTGAACCATCTTTTGCAAGTTCCGAGTAGATACCTGCTCACCATCTCTACATGGCACAAAATATAAATCAAAGAAATATGAAAAAAATAAAATAAATAAAGACTGCCTTGTAACACATAATGTACCGTTTTGAAAAATAGGGATCTGTAAAACTGACCTTGAACCTTGCTGCATCTGTGCAGCTTTATTTTTGAACACAAAGTTTGTCATTTTTTCATGTAACCGTTCACTAGCCTGACAAATAACCATTGATTAAAAAAATCATGATATTGTATATAAAACTGGAGTATAATGACGACTAGACATACATCTGCTATGTGTGAATGGCGGAGCTCTGACCATACTGGATCATGTTCCTCAAGAAGGACCTCTTTCTTTTCATAATCACCTGTTTTGCTTTGAACCTATGCAGTATAATTACTTGACATATAATAGCAAAAAAGGCCAAACTTGGTAAACATTTCTTATTAGAAGTGGCAATCTCAACCCGTTGTTTATGAATGTGTCAATCTGGGTTATTTTTAAGCTCACACAGGTCAAATAAGTTGAAATTCGATCGAAGTGTATTTATAATTCATACAACCTCCTAACTCGTTTTATTCCATATCATATTTAATGTATTAACTATTTATTAAAGAAGATAAAGTCAAATTGGACAAATAAGTGTTTTCAGGTCATCCAAACCCGATCCATACTAAAAGGTGGCCTATTTCGATCTGAACCCCATTACCTGACCCATCCATATTGCCACCTGTAGTTCTTAGGGACAAGTGTAGACTAACCTCATGAACATATTTATTCCCATCCATTTCTAGTAAATCATGGCACATTGCATCATACGTCCATTCATGAATAATAGGTGCAATCTAGAAGAGAAAAAAAATAAAAGAAAAGTTAAAGATGGAAATTTTCAAAAACAAAAATAAAACTAATGTATTTAGCAACAAAAAAAAACCTGGTCAATTGATCTATCTAAGATGAGCAAATCGCATGTTTCAATCTGTGGGAAGTTGGGGAGAGATTTATATTTCGAAAGGGAATTCCAAACAGCAGCAGCAAGTTTTGTTGGGATTAAATCACAAAACGTTGTCATTGTGGTAGGATCAAGTGATTTGGCTGCTCGGTAGCGTACAAATGGAAATTCCTGAATAATAAAAACTTATAAGCTACAAATTCGTGACAAAATAGGTAAATAAAACAGATTGCATACCAACATTGAAGCAAAAACAGTTGCAATACGATTGGCCATTGCAGTCAAGCATTCATCTCCTTTTCGGCTAATTTCTTCGTCCCCATAAAGTTCTTCCAAGGCCTTCCCATGATCAGTGATAAAACACTGTATGGAATAACTTTGACTAATTAAATACGTACATGAACTTGCAAGCAAAACATCAGTATTAATGCTAAGGCATTCATAATGACAAATAATTAACTAAAATAAAGTTTATTCAAGAACGAAACAAGTTTATATAATCAACATTATGTACCTGGCTATCAATGGTGAAGTACTCCAAATTCATCTGTAAATTATCCTAAAAAGTTAATGTAATGAAAAATTTATTTATAATACACAAAAAATGAATTAAGGAAATGTTTTAACCTCTTTCATCCCACGCAAGCGGGATTTTATTGTTGGCTCTTTTTTTATCTCAGCAACCAGTTCTTTCGGAATAGTTGAACTGAAGAAGATGTAGGCACTGAAATGAGTAAGAAAAATATTAATTTAATCAAAATATTGTAAGGTCAAAGATAAACCAACCGCAACTAGAAAAAAAAATATCCTTTTAACATACTCTCTGTATAGAGGCGATTTTCCAGACAAATCAGATACCAGCATGGTAACACTGCATTTCAACAGAAAAAAAAACACTGCATATCAACAAAGCATGAAAAAAGGAGCTAAAGATAAATGAATATCAATTGTTGATATTAAAATAAATTATAATAATAATTACTTCTCTTTTGTTGGTTGGATGTAGTATACTGCATCCATATTGGGCAGTGGCTGCCTACGCTTATTTATGTCTTCCACCACTGCAGGAAAAATAAACATGTTCACTTCTACGGAATACAAAATGGTCATCTTTAGGTCATAGTTATGTAATATGACAGTTAAAAGATAATGCGATGATTTCTTGGTGTTGGTTGATAGAGTAAGCAAAAAATGCAAAATCTAACATTAGTATATTATATTCAGATGAAGAGTACCTACATCTAAGACGAATATGTATTTTGTGATTTAACAAGAGTAAAACATGTTAATCGCTATGTAAGAATTAAGAAACAAGAAATTCGCATTTTCTCAGATTAGCCTTGTATCTTACATGAAACTCCTTCTTCTGTTAATTCAGCCATCTTGCATGAGTGCGACATGATTCTAACAGTAACTTTGTCCATTATGAGTACCTAAAAAACTGTGTCAGACACTAACGAATAGGAAAACGATGAAAGCAACTGATTCAATGAGAGTAAAAGAAAGAGTGGCATAACATATTACTATTTCCATGGTCACAAACAATGATAATTGGATATTGCAAAATCAAACCAGAAAATGTTAGGACTGTGTAAACTTCAGATCACCTGCCACTATAACTACAAGTTGTGATATATACCTTCCATTTTGATTTTGAGTCCGGCTTTTTTGATGATCTGATCATTTCATACAATAATCCTGCACGATTTACGAAAGATAATGATTTAATTAGATAAGATATTACCTGAACTTAAGCAAATGACAGGGGAAACAGCAACTTTGTGTCTTTGTGACTGTTTTGCAATATTGACTACTAGGTAAAAGTATCTTACACTCCAGGTTAGTATCTCAATATTATTTCTGCATATATGCAGATAGATAATGACCAAATGCCCTAAAATACATCAAAGTAGTGTCACAATTTCTTTGAAAAAGTTCATTTCATCCACTTGTAGTGGACTCTCTAAAATCTTTTCTCCCTCTCTTGATATTCTAAATTAATCATCATAGAAAGCAATCTATTCTGTTAAGCATATGGTCTAAACATCATGGTTCTCATTTTTAGCACTATTAATCTTCAAATGAGCTCTTTTGTTCTAAAAGGGTGTCAAAATATAATAAATGGCCAGGTTGAGTTTTAAGCTCATAAACAGCTTTACACTTTTACTTTCACAAATTTTCATTAAGAATCCAAGACAAGCTCAATTATAATTCTAAAGCATGTTTCTTTAACTTTCTTCCATAGTTATCAATTCAACACTGGATCAAATAAGCATCATTGATCTTTTGAAATTTCATGCACTGAACATCATTTTCGCCAGTAAAAATATTCATTTACGTCCCGTTTATATCTAGTCACAAAACCAATCCAATTCGTTTTACGAGCACTTACATGTAATTCAAATTGACTCACACATCAAACTGTAAACAGTTCCCCCAATTCTCAGGTTAGAAGCAAAAAACCTGACTTATATCAGATGGAGCTAATAGCTACCAGCATCAAATGTCACCCAATAATTGAGATTAACTGGTAGGCAGAGTAATATCTAAAGGTCATCGGTCAAAATGTCAAATCCCCCTCTCGTTTCAAAATCAAACTGAAAACCACAACTCTTAAGATCCGCATTATCGATTTCAATCAAAGATCAAACACTATCGCATTGTAAGCCACTTAATTAACCTAATCACAACCACAATTGAACAAACATATACGAGTGAAATTGCAGATAAAAACTCACGATCACGACTAATTTCTTTGAATTTTTTATACTCGTTGCCTCCATGGAACGACGAATCGAAATCTGACATCGACATGTTTGATTGAAAACGCAAAACTACGTGAACTGATCGATCGGAAACCTCGAAATTTAATCGAAGAAGAGATCGTATGAAAGAGTTGATTAGGAAAAATAGAGAATGGAGGTGAATTATAGGGGTGGAATGTGGAATTTCTGACCCGCAACATACCAGAAATTTCGTAAATATTTTTCGTTAGAGCTGAATAACGGTCATAGCGTTGGTTGGTTCTTCAGAAGGTTTTTCTACACGACAAAAAACGTGTTCATTGCATTTTATTCATTTTGAATTTTATGCTTTCTTTTTCTTTCCAAAGCGTCCCTCAAAATATAGTCTTTTCGACCATAGATTATAATATTTCGACCTATCAAATCTAAAGTATGGTTTTACGGCCATAGATTGTTTGGTTTAAAATTTTATATTTTTATTAATATAAATTCATTTTTTCGTATAACTTTAAAAGTATAATAAATATATCGTTGTGATGTTTTTATTTTTAATTACGTATTAACATAATTTTTTCTAAACATTCTAGGGTCAGAAGACTATACTTTATGTTCGGTAAGGTAGAAGGCCCATAGTCTACGATCGAAAGACCATATTTGAGAGGACATTTTAAAAAAAATAAAGGTTAAAGAGACATTTTGAGAAAAAAATATGGTTAAAGAGACGTTATGAATTTTTTTTTCATTCTATAAATATAATTGGATTTAAATAATCTCATGTTTTGCATATTGGCAAATAATAATCCGTCTTTTAACATTGGCAACTACCAGTCCCACATTTACACTTATTTGTTGGAGTTAACTTTTTCATCAAACTTTTTTCGACCCCAATTTTTGATCCACCATAACTTCTTCAATTCTTGATAAAAATTCAATCCGTAAGTTGCTACGAACTCGTGACGAAAAACCGAACATAACTAGATCTATATTGCCTAGGTTTTAAATAGGTTATGATGATGAACAAAGGCATCAAAGTTATGACTTTTTTCATGACTTTGAATAAAAATTTGAGCATCAAATCCATAGTGTTTGTGATATTGATCGATTCTAGCAGACTTGACATGTTCTCACGAGTCTATAGCAAGTTACAAAATTTATTTTCATGGAGTTTTGATCGGATTTCAAATTTCACAACTTCATGGTCTTCATGAAGCTTCAACAATGGTAGATTGATCAATTCTCAATGGTTTTCAATGATTCTTGTTGCTATAGATTCGGTTTAAGATCACAAATGTGTTAGTGAACTCAATTTTGAAAACCATTGGTAATTGGTCAATCCACCATTGTTGAAGCTTCATGAAGAACATGTTCATAATTATAATCTATTTCAAACCTAGGCAATATGGATCTAGTTTTGTTCGATTTTTCGTCACGAGTTCATAGCAACTTACGGATTGAATTTTCATCAAGAATTGAAGAAGTTATGGTGGATCAAAAAATGGGGTTGAAATAAGTTGGATGAAAAAGTTAACGGAGTTAACTTTTTTAACATAGGGACCAGTGAAAACAAATAAGTGTAAATGTGGACTGGTAGTTGCCAATGTTAAAAGACGGATTATTCTTTGCCAATAGACAAAACATGGGATTATTTAAATCCAATTTTCCTTTTCTTTATATAGACTAAACTGATACACACTTTATGTTTACTCTTAAATCAATATTTTTTAATGGAAAATTGGATTTTATTAATCCAAGTTATTACTAGTTGGCCGATATTAATCCTAATTAAGAAATTGGTCTACCTAAATCTTAATTATCATGGTGTTGGAATTCATTGGACCGCCGTTAGTTTTTGTTTAACTCCGTTAGTATTTTACTGACATGGCAGTTTATTTTGCTGACGTGCCAGTCTATTTTGCTGACGTGGCATCACCAAATCTAACAGAGTTAACCAAAAACTAACGAAGGACCAACAAATTCCAACACCATGATAATTGGGATTAATGTAGGCCAATTCCTTAACTGGGATTAATATCGGCCAAATAGTAATAACTTGGATTAATAAAATCTAATTTTCCTTTTTTAATAATGTTTGTAACTACCTAAAATATCCGAGTGAGTTTTTTTAGATGGGAATGCGACTGTCTATACTGGATTTAACATTTTAAGCTTAACTCACCTAGAAACACAATTAATGATGAAACTCATCACTAGGGAAAACCAATTGAGGTAGGGAATAGGTACTTGATCATCATGCTCCATCCGCAGAATTCTACATTTATGTGGGTTTGGAAGCGCCTACACAAACATCCCATTATACGATGATTATCTGATAATAAATATTTGTTTACTCAATTATAGGCCCGTCATGATTTTCTTCGTTTTATTTATTTATTTTAAGTATATATTATATGATTTTTTTTAGTTTTCTCTTATCTTTTATCTATAGTATTTAGTTATTTGTTAAAAAATGATTTATATATCACGAAACTTATAGATGTTCTGTTAATTGAGATATTTTGGAGTGGTTATGATAAATATAATTAATTAATAGTTACGCAGTAGATATCTGAGGAGTATACCCAATGGGTATAGCCAAAAAGTGCTGATATGTCCGATAACCAACGGGTAAATACCGATCTCGGGTTGTGGATCGGGTATGAAACAATCCTTTATAATCAGGTATGGGATTGAGATTATACAAATCCGTTTCAAACCCGACCCATTACTATCCCTATTTTCTTCCCAAACCTAACAACAAGGAACAATTTGTCTGATTAAACTTTTTGCTCATCACTAAAGACATAAAATTTAAGTCACAATAATTACGACACATGGCATAATTTAAGGATCAGAAAACGACATGATCATAAAATTAATTAATATGAACTTGTTTTGTGCTTTAAACAAGGTTATTTTATGTAAGAATAGATCAATATTATAGTCAAGTTGCCGATCACATTAAATGACAAACGGCTCTTTTCCATTGATGCCGATTACATAAAATAACATCATATAAATCCTAATATCCTAATATCCTAATATATATAGATAGATAGATACAAGGATTTCTCGCAGACTACCTTATATCTTCTATGGAACTCATGGCTTTTGTAATTTTATTATCATTGTTAGTTTTGGTTCCTATTTTTTTCCTTTTTCGACATAAGAAGTATAACGGTCAACTACCACCGGGTTCGTTGGGAATACCGGTGATAGGGCAAAGCATCGGCCTCTTAAAGGCCTTGAAGGCCGACAGGGTCGATAAATGGTTTCAAGAACGAATAAGAAAACATGGCCCCGTTTGGAAAGCGAGTTTTTTGGATATCCGACAGTTGTCTTGCATGGTCCAGCCGCTAATAAGTTTATATACACTTGTGATGGGAACCTACTCACCAACACACAACCACCATCAATCAGCCGGATCATGGGTTCTAAAAATATAATAGAGTTGTCGGGCGATGATCATAAACGAGTAAGAATGGCCCTAGTTTCGTTTCTTAAGCTTGAAGTGTTGAAGCAATATGTTGCAAAAGTTGATGAAGAGGTCCAACACCACCTTCTAACGCATTGGCATGGTAAACATGAGATCCAGGTAAATAATATTTTATCCAAATAAAAAACAACCCTTAGTAATCTCATATTTATATATGTATAGAGGGGCGTTCATTTCACAACTAGTAATAATGTTAAGAAATGTAAGAACCGGTGTACCATTTGCACTTTTTCATTACATAAATTAAATAGAATGCATGTGGATTTAGTGTTCATGTTTCCAATAATGGTGTAGGTGCAACCTCAAATCAAGATCTTAACCTTCAACATAATTTGTTCACTTGTTTTTGGGATTGAGAGAGGACCCAAAAGAGAGAAAATGCTACCATTTTTCCAAGATATGATTGAAGGTGTGTTGTCAATTCCAATCAATTTGCCTTTCACTAAATTTAGTCGTGGGATCATGGCAAGGAAGAAACTAGTACCTATGCTTTTACAACTTATACATGAGAAAAGAGAGGCGCTCGAGGAACAAAAGCACCAAAACAATCCTCATAACGATCTAATCACTTCGTTGCTTAGCATTCGAGACAATGATAGCTCAACAATGATGTCAGAAGATGAGATCATCGACAACATCATCATTGTGATGGTTGCAGGATATGACACGACCTCTGTCCTTCTTACCTTCTTGGTTAAGCTTTTGGCTAACAATAAATCGATCTACTCTACTATAGCTCAAGGTAACCAATTTTTGCCTCATTTTAATATGTTGCTATCATATATGGCACAAACATATATTATAACCGTATCCTAATACGTCTGCAATATCCCCATATCCATATTTCCATGGCACAAACATATATTATAACCCTATTTCCATTTGTTTTGTATTATAAGGTTAATTTTAGTTACATGATCTCGAGTTTCATGTTACACGTTCCATGCATCTTTACGTTTCGGTTTTACATTTTCTCTTATACATAATATAACTAGGTTTATATAACTAGATTTTGTTAACGCACAAAATCACCTTCATCTGCATTGCCCACATGTACGGTTTAGTTTTTTTAGAATGAGCATTGGAGATTGGAGACTCGTCAAATGTTCCTTCCCAGTGGGTTTGGTTTCGGGAAAATTTCATTTTGTCCATTTTGAAAAAAATTCTAAGTTTTTGTCCATTTGAAAAGTCTGTTCCTCATTATATCCATGTTTTGCGTTCTTCCCTCCCATAGATTTTAGGTTAGTCCGACCGTTAACCATCCTATTAGATCTTGCCACGTAACACTTTTGACCATAAAAGTATGGTCTAATCGACCAAAGTCAATGATTGTTCGACCATAAAAGTATGGTCGAATCTACCAAGAAAATACGGTCGAATCTACCAAGAAACTATGGTCGAATCCTACGTGTCTTTTTTTATTACTTCCAAGAAATGTGTAGTTGACATAATTTATGGTCGTTAGACCATACTTTTATGGTCGAACAATCATTGCCTATAGTCGAATAGACCATACTTTTATGGTTAAAAGTGTTACGCGGCAAGATCTAGTAGGATGGTTAACGGTCGGACTAACCTAAAATATACGGGAGGGGAAGAACGCAAAACATGAAAATAATGAGGAATAGACTTTTCAAATGGACAAAATCTTGGAATTTTTTTTCAAAATGGAAAAAATGGAAATTTTCCCTTTGGTTTCGCATCTCTCCCATAGTTGTGGTTTTCTTGTTCCTTTGACCATACATACGTATAATAGGGCTCTTTGGTCGAGGGTTGCTGAAATAGAAAACGATGTTGTTATGCTTGATGGTTTTGAATCCAGCTGTTATGAACTCGCCTGGTCTTCCACACAAGTTGATCGGCGATACTCTTTTTCATATGTGATCATTGAGCAATTCCCTCTAGCAAGTAGAAACATTATGATACAAACTCAAGATCAAATTAACACCAAAATAACACACACAATTTGGACTAAACTCTCCTATTGTATTAATTAAGGAAACTTAACTCAAAACCTCAATAAAAAAACCCTATTCTCTGCTAGAATATATGGGCAAACCCAAACTTGGTTTGCAAGGAATACAATTTGAACGCAACTAGGAAACATTCTAAATCTAAAATATCACCTACATTCTAGCTAGGTAGAGACCGACTTGCTCCTCCTTGACCTTTAGCCTATAAAGGTTTAAGAAAAAACGCTTAGTGGAATTGTATTACTAAAACTCAAGTTATTCATAATACATTTACGACTATATATACATGAAGACTAGAGCTAATCAAGGAGAACTATAATAAAGAAAATGGTCAAACAATTGACCAAGACTACACAATTTGACCAAGACTAGAAATTAAAATGGTTTGATAATAAGTAAGTGTATCTTTGATGAGTACCATCGACCAAGACTAATTCAAAGTATCATTAATGGTGATTGAGTCTTTATATGCCTCCGCAAGATGGACCATCGGAAGATGAAGCCAATCTTGGTTAGTAACAAATGAAGACGTGGCCTTAGTATGGGCTTTGTTAGAGCATCCAGATCGTCACCATGTGGGACCTTTTCTCGGACAAAGTGAAAATCTAAATCTAAGTGCTTCATTCGAGAATGGAAGACTAGGTTTACGAAATATGTGGTGGCGCTTAGATTGTCACAATAAATTATAGGAGTGATAGATGAGAGAAAACCAAGATCGGTTAGTAAAGATTGTTACCATTTGACTTCAGTGGTGATTGATGTAACTGCTTTAAATTCTGCATCTGTTGAGCTTCTTGCCAAAGTACTTTAGGGTTTTGAGCTCCATGAAATCGGATTGGAACCAAGATAAACAATATAACCTGTGGTACTTTGATAGTTATCTTTATCCCCTGCCCAATCAGCATCAGTGAAAGCATGTAAGTCAGCTAGGGAATTAGATCAAAGTAGTATACCATGATACAAGGTGGCAGGTGCCATTAAGATATCGAAGTAGCCTTTTTAAGTCTATCCAATGAGTGGAAGTTGGCACATGCATATATTATGACAACGGGTTGACTGTAAATGATATATCTGGCCTCGTTAGTGATAATTTTGCAGCGCACCAAGAGAAAGATAATGGGTGGGTGATGAATGAGGTGTGCCACCTCTTGATGTGAGCGGTTCGTATCTAGTTATTGATGTAGATATGGGTTTAAAACCACTCATATTGGTTTTTTTGGAGGATATCGAGAATATATTTCTTTTGGGACAGAAGAATGCCTTGTGGGATGAGGAATAACTTCAACGCCAAGAAAGTATGAAAGAAGATCAAATTTTTTTTAAAGAGAATTCTGTGGAGAGGAGATGGATGAATTGATTATAGAAGGACCGGTGATGATTAGATCATTAACATAAACAAGGACAAAGATGGAAGATGATCCCTTTAAGAGAGTGAATAATGAAGAGTCAGAAATGGTGGGTTTGTATCCAAGTGAGAGAAGATAGTTTTTTAGTTCGTCATACCAAGCACGAGATGCTTGACGAAGGCCATATATTGCTTTATTTAGTTTGCACACATGGGAGGGAAAAAATGGATTAATAAATCCAGGAGGTTGGGTCACGTAGATATCTTCTTTTAGTGTGCCTTGTAAGAAAGCATTGTTAATATCAAGTTGACGAAGGTCCCATTTGTTAGAGACGGCTAGAGAAAGAACAAAACGAAGTGCGGCCGGTCTAATTACGGGGCTGCGTCTCCCAATGTAACCGATTCCAGGTCTTTGGTGAAAACACTTGGTAACTAAACGATCCTTGAACCGATCGATTGATCCATCAGGTTTGTATTTTGTGCGATAAACGCATTTGCATCCAACAAGATTTGGGCTTGAGAAGAGGAAAAGAGTGACCATGTGTGGTTGCGTTCAAGAGCATCATATTCTTCTTGCATGGTGTTGCGCCATTGAGGATGATTGAGCGCATGGGTAATATTTGTTGGTTAATTTGCGGAGGATGGAGAATCAACATAAAGTTTGAATTCATAATTGAAGTAACGTGGTTTTGGTATAGGATGGGGTCGAGTAAGAGGTTTTGAAGAGGGTGGGGTGGATGGGCTGGAATTAATAGAGGCAGTGGAGGAGTTTGAAGGATTGTTTGTGGCAGAAGAGGAATTTAGTGAGATTGGTTCAATTAAAGAATGGATGGGCCTTGGGAAGATGATGAAGTGATCGGGTCATGAGAGGATGGTAGTGTTGTAGTGGTGATTGGGCTTTAAAGAGGAGGGGAAGGTATTGGGCTTGAGAAGGGTGAGTTTCTTGTATTTGGTTCCGATGAGGAGTATGCGAAAACGGGAAAAATATAGAAAGCCACTGATCCATTGTAGGATGTGGTGATGATGTGAGGCATTGGAAAGGAAATTCATTTTCTAAAAAACATGTCAAGATGAATACATTTTAGAGGAGTTTGGATCATAGGCATAGTAAGCACTTTGAGTTGGTGAGTATCCAACATATATACAAGGAGTAGAATGGGGATGAAGTTTGTGTGGCGGATAAGGTCTTAACCGCAAATAACATAAGCAACCAAAACTCTTCAATTTGGGAGACTGTTTATAAGGTAAGAAGCAGTGGTGAAGGAAAATGGCCAAAAATTGAACGGAATTTTTGCATGAGAAAGTAGAGCGGGGATAGATTCAACAATGTGTCGATGACGATGTTCATCATAACCATTGTGCTCGGGGTATGTGGTGGGGATGTGAGGTGAGAAATACCACATTAAGATAAACGAGTAGTTTCATTTTTCCTTGAAAGTAGTTTTCAACTAAGTTTTGGAAGCGATTAAAGGTGGCGAGTGAATTTAATTTTCTTTTGAGTGGATAAACCCAATTGTATTTGGTGTAATGGTCCACAAAAATGATATAGTATTTGTAATGATCAAATGATTCAACTGGTGAACACTATACTGATGCGACCCGACCTACATCAGAGGAGCCCATGGATCAGCCCGACTTCTAGACCCAAAAGGATTATAAGCAAGCCCAAGAAACTAATGGATGACTTGTTCGACAGATTAGTCACGTTGGCATGCTCCCCAATCTACTCTTCATGTTTTCCATTATCCCATGATTCCATGATTTGTTTATTCCAGTAAAGTAGGAGACTAGTTTGCTTTCGTTTAGTACTTAAAGTTGTTTTGGTTTAATAAAAAGATAAGGAGAGAAAAATTGATCAAAAGTTCTAGTATTCTTCTTTTTTATTCTTTGGAGCCTAACTTACTCTACGGGTCTATTTTGAGAGTTTGTAGGTTTTCTCCGTAAACCTATCACATACGTCATAGAATATTAAATATAATGGTGCCATGGAGGAGAGTGAAGAATCATGAAAGGGCGAAGAGTGATTTTTGTTAATTCGACAAGAATGCAATTCATTAAATGTAGAATTCACAGGAATAAAGGGAGACAAGAGTTTAAAAACTTTACTTTGTGAATGGCCGAGTCGATGATGCCAAAGTGAGAAATTAGTTTCGTGCAAGGCAAAAACTTGAGGTGTAAGAGATGAGCGAACTTGAGGTGTAAGAGATGAGCGGAGCTCATACATTCCCTTTGTTGATGTGCCTGTGAGAAGTGGAAGTTGTGATGCTTGATTTTTTATGATAAAAACAAAAGAATAAAACTCCATGAGATAGTTGTTGTGTTGACATAAGCGTGAAATGGATATGAATTTTGGTGATTAAAAAGGGAACATATAAGACATTTTTTAGAATTAGAGGAGTGTTGGAAGTTTGTATAATGGTGGAACCAATATGAGTAATTTTTAAACACGAATCTTCACCAATTAGTAGTTCCTCTATTCCGGTCATAAGGTGCACGTAGAGAGAGGTTGTTTAAGTCATTTGTGACATGGTAACTTGCTCCGCTATCATATAAGACATTTTTTAGAATTAGAGGAGTGTTAGGGGCTATTATGTAAGCTTGAGCATGTTTGACCTGTGATGATTTAAAATATGGAATAGAAATAGTGGGATGAGTATTTTTAAATACCAATTCTAATAATTTTTATTTAAAAAACTAATTATTATGCGGAATTTATTTATTTATTTTTATGCAAAAGATGCTACGCATGATATGAGTATTTTTAAATACCAAACAATTAGTTAACAGTGTCCCTTTTCATGACACCATTGACATTTTCCTTAGAAAAGGACGATTGCCAATGGGTTGATGTGGAGTCGGTAGCAACCTGTCCACACCATTTCTTTGTCGTGGACAGATACTGATGTTGAGCATAGAATGCGGATATTGGTTGATGGATGCCAATGGCCGTGTCCGTCATGGAGGGCTTGTTGTAAGAGGAAACAAGATGTTTATCGGTAGTGGAGGAGGATTTGTTTGTGAGGATGGATATAATCCCACACTGGTACCATATATAGGTTTAAGAGAAAATGTTTAATGTAATTGTATTACTAAAACTCTTGTTATTCACAACACATTTAGAAATATATATACATGAACACTAGAGCTAATTGATGAGAACTACCATAAAGAAAACGGTCAAACAATTGACAATATGTTCATATATTTAATTATGTAGAACAAGAAGAAATTGCTAGTAAAAAAGCACGTGAAGAAGCTTTAACATGGGAAGACCTTACAAAGATGAAGTACACTTGGAGAGTAGCGACCGAGGTGATGCGGATAGATCCACCTGTGGCTTTGAGCTTCCGACGAGCTAAGCAAGATATTGAGTATGGAGGATTTATAATTCCAAAAGGATGGCAAGTACGTATGACACACACATATATAAATGATTGATTAATCAATAATTAATTAACTAACTTAATATCATATTATACAACAATCGCTTAATTGATTATATATAATGAATTAATGTGTTTTTAGGTGTTGATATCTGCGTCGATGACACATATGGATGATAGCATTTTCCAAAATCCAACCATGTTCGACCCGACTCGTTTTGAGAAACATGCACCACCACCACCGCGTTTTAGTTACGTTGCGTTTGGAGGCGGGCCAAGGATGTGTCCGGGTTTCGAGCTTGCGAAAATGGAAACGTTAGTGATGATGCACCGTATGGTGACAAGATTCAGTTGGGAGCTACTTAATAAAGATGAATTATTTAAGAGAGTTCCAATGCCAGAATTTGATCAAGGGTTGTTGGTTCATGTCAAGCCCCTAAACAAAGATGGTGTTATATGAAAACTTTTTAATGTTATTTGTATTTGTGTGGGATTATTATGTATAAAACGTATTGTCTGGTTGATGGACTCTTTATTGGGTTTGAAATGTGATTAATTCATAACTAGATGGTGACCCACCCGCGCGTTGCGGCGGGTCACCCATTTTTTTAAGTAATTATAGTGTCCTTGGAGTAGTTGAAAGATTCATTGTACAACATAGAAACTTCATTCATTTACAGTTTGCTTAAGCATACATGAACTTTATCATAGATTCGCAGGTAAAGGAAATTGTATATGCCTTTCCAAGGCACTTATAAGTGGTCATTTTGCTGAATTTACAAAAGATTGTTTTCCGAATACTTGTATGTTAGCATACCTTGATCTGGTACATTCTAAAGGACTTGTAATATGTCTTCATAATTACCTTGAGATGTACAAAATTAGCTTTCACAAAACTTCCATATCTGCTGCAATATCAGGCAAACAATATCCATAAGACTTATTAACAAACTATGATATAGCTAAAATGTAACGACCAAATCTTATGGGCTGCTAAGATCTAATAATTAGTTTCTTGGTATTTGGATAAATAGAATAAGATCTAATTGTTTAGTGGTCAATCATTTTGAGTAAACACATCCAAACAGCCAGTTGTGATTTAAAGAGCGTTTATAAAGAACTAAAATTCATATAAAACTTCTATTATGTGCGTTCAAAAGTAGCCATAAATTCTTTAGTCATTTAGTATCTCCTAAATCAAGCTACCCCAACAAAAGGGTCTGTATGAACCTATCATTTGATCAATAAATGTCTTTGATTTCAAGCTACA
This sequence comes from Deinandra increscens subsp. villosa, assembly GCA_039602395.1. NCBI lineage: Eukaryota > Viridiplantae > Streptophyta > Magnoliopsida > Asterales > Asteraceae > Deinandra > Deinandra increscens. Next base: position 14,660,663 of record JBCNJP010000003.1, read on the forward strand.
ATTGTTCTGACCTTACAAATTACATAAAAAGCTATACCTAACAATTCAGTATTAAAGCCTCTGTTTTATGGAATTTTATATGTTACTTTGCGTTTTATTATGTAAAGTCAATCCATTATCAGCAACTAAAATAAAATGCCATTTCTTAAAATATTATCATGGTAACACCAATGTTTTAAAAACCGGTTTTTTAGTTGAACCGGAAAACTTTCCGGGACCGGTTCGACCGGTCGGACCGGTTAGACCGGCCGGTTGAACCGTTTAGGGGATTTATATATATATTTTTATTAAAATGTTAATAAAATTGTACACCACAACAAAAATAGTTAAAATACAATGATAATCCACTAAAAAATAATACCAAATTGGTATTTCATAAGAATATATAAGTTTTAAACTTTAAAAAATAATAAAAAATAACAATAAATTTTAAATTTTTTTTTTTTTAAAAAACTGTCAGAAAACCGGTTGAACCGGACCGGTTGAACCGGAAAAAACCGGAAAAAACCGGAAAAAACCGGAAAAAACCGGAAAACCGCCCGGTTCAAAACGGTCCGGTTATGTCCAAAAAACCGGGGATTAAAAAACCGGTATGATAACCGGTTGGCGGTTGAACCGGTTGAACCGGACCGGTTGAACCGGACCGGTTGAACCGGTTTTTAAAACATTGGGTAACACCCTTGGTTAATGCTTATCATAGCCCAATAAGACCTATTTGATTAAAACCAAAGTTTTTTTTCTCATATAAACATGTAAACTCATCTTATGTAATCTTTCTTAAGTTTTACCAGTACAGTTAAATGTAGAATTGACTAACTTTATCTCGTTCAACGCAATATTCAACTTTTAAACCTTAAAACACATTAGAAATGAAGCCACCATCTAAATGCAAAAAAAAAAATGGTTACAATCAAGGGGAAGCTTAGACGGGACGGGAGGGGGTGACCGCCCCCTCGGTTTTTTCGTCCATAAGTACATATTTTTGCTATTTTATGTACAAAAATTTATATATATTCCGTATCGCCCCCTCGGATGTATTAAGTATCGCCCCTCTGTAGAATTTTTGAACTACTCCCCCTCGGGGTTTTCTTTCAAGTTTCGCCATTGGTTACAATGCAAATCAGAATGCAATTGTAAGATAGTTAATAATGAGACTCACAAAGATAAGCACCTCAACAGCTGTCACAAATAACCTGAAAAACAAAACACAACAAACATCGTTAGCAATTCTTAAGTTCAAATTTAAACATAAATACAATAGCTATATTATAACACCAGAGGAGGTAACCAATTATAGATATACTTACCCATACTTTTACTTATCATACTAAGTCTACACAGCTGCATACAAAAAAAAAACAATCAAACCATATAAGAATAACTCATGTAGCTAAAAATAAACAAACCAAATCTACAACATGCTCAAATATACATGAATAATAATTAACAATTTCAAAGTAGACAATAAGAATACACACCAAGCATAAACCAACAGTGTTAAAAAAAACGAAGACAACTCGACCCTACAAAGACAAACATAATCTCAAAGTTTCACTGACTAAAATAAGAATTTAACACAATCTTAAACAACAGTGAAAAGACGTCAAATTTTTTTAAACCATATATAACCAAAAAATGAATATACCTACACAACCCCAACAGCCATGAAGGAGTGCTAAATTCTTCTTTATAGAAACCAAACCTGCCTTGTTACCTCAAGTGAAGCACACACTCAATATCATCCCTCCACGTTTTCTTTCCATACGCTACCACGCCTCAATGTTCTTTTCTTTCCAATGACCACATTTTACCACGTCTCATCCACACCCGATATTCAAAGGAAAGTGAAATAGAGAGAGACGGATGGCAAAATTATTATTGTATGTATGCGTATGAATCAATAGTACCTGCAAATGTTTGCATAGCAGTATTTGTATGGTAATGTTTTGTAAAAACCTTTTGTATAGACCATGGTAACAACAAATATATGCATGATAATAGTTTAGCTACTTAATTAGGTTACATTACAGTTACCAAGTTCCTAAGGAACATGACACATAATAATTTTGAGACTTAGGTGTTGTTTGTTTTTGCAGACAAAAACTGTCTGCAGTCTGATTTCATCTGATTTCATGTCTGCATCTGAAGATGTGGTCTGAAGATCTGTAATCTGAAAATAAAAGACTGTTTGTTTTATTAACTTGACACTGTCTGCAAAAACTAAAAAATATATAACTGTCAAACTTATCTTATTAAATTAGGAAAATTGGCCTGTAATAATATAAGTTTTCACTCTTTGGCCAATAATAATATGAGTTTTTGAGTTGGTCTGTAATAATACCAGTTTTCAAACTATTGGACTGTAATAGTATGCCGTTAGTTTTTACTTAACGGGGTTAAATCCCTGCCTACGTGGCTGTCCACGTGGCTTCATTATTCATACATGACATTTTTAAGTGGGGGTTTTAAAAAGGAAAATTGGCCTGTAATAATACAAGTTTTCACTCTTTGGCCAATAATAATATGAGTTTTTGAGTTGGTCTGTAATAATACCAGTTTTCGAACTATTGGACTGTAATAGTATGCCGTTAGTTTTTACTTAACGGGGTTAAATCCCTGCCTACGTGGCTGTCCACGTGGCTTCATTATTCATACATGACATTTTTAAGTGGGGGTTTTAAAAAGGAAAATTGGCCTGTAATAATACAAGTTTTCACTCTTTGGCCAATAATAATATGAGTTTTTGAGTTGGTCTGTAATAATACCAGTTTGTTAAAAGAAATACAGTGAAGCCACGTGGGCAGCCACATAGGCAGGGATTTAACCCCGTTAAGTAAGAACTAACGGCATACTATTACAGTCCAATAGCTCGAAAACTGGTATTATTACAGACCAACTCAAAAACTCATATTATTATTGGCCAAAGAGTGAAAACTTGTATTATTACAGGCCAATTTTCCTTTTTAAAACCCCCACTTAAAAATGCCACGTATGATTAATGAAGCCACGTGGACAGCCACGTAGGCATGGATTTAACCCCGTTAAGTAAAAACTAACGGCATACTATTACAGTCCAATAGTTCGAAAACTGGTATTATTACAGACCAACTCAAAAACTCATATTATTATTGGCCAAAGAGTGAAAACTTGTATTATTACAGACCAATTTTCCATTAAATTAAAGTCATTAAACGTTCAAATTATAATATAAATACAATAATAAAACCAAATATCAATAACATAAAAACATGAGTAAAATGGTGGTGGTGGTGGTGGTGGTAGTGGTGTGGTGGTGGTGGTTGTGGTAGTGGTGTGGTGGTTGTGGTAGTGGTGTGGTGGTGGTGGTGGTGGTGGTGTTGGTGGTGATAATGGTGGTGGTGGTGGTAATTGTGTGGTGGTGGTGGTGGTGTGGTGGTGGTGGTGGCGGTGATGGTTGTGGTGGCGGTGATGGTTGTGGTGGTAGTGGTGTGGTGGTGGTGGTAGTGTGGTGGTGGGGGTGGTGGTGGCGTGTGGTGGTGGTGGGGTGGTGGTGGTGGTGGAGTGGTGTGGTGGTGGTGGGGGTGGTGGTGGTGGTGTGGTGGTGGTGGGGGTGGTGGTGGTGGTGGTGGGGTGGTGGGTCTTTTGTTTTTAAGCTTGTAAGTTCTAGTGTGAAGATGAAATAAGCAATGTTTATAAGCTTTTTTTTAAAGAGGTTTTAAGCTTAAATAAGATCTTCATAAGAAAAAAAACAAACAGTCTTCAAGGCATATGTCTGTGCGCCTGCAGACATAACCTTCCCTGAAGATGTATTAAGCAAAAACAAACAGCACCTTACATACTACAAACATACCAGTGGTGAAAGATTCTTCTAAGCACCTGTAACAACATAACATCAGACAAAATTAAGTTATAAAGAAACCCTCAATAAATCTTCAAACAAATGAAACATTCACCTCATCTTACCTTGGTAAACTGTAGCTAAGAAGAAAAAGATCTTCAATCCAGACAACTTGGAAGCATGAGCATATATTAGAGGCAAACTATACCTCCACGTTGAACCTTGCAAAATAAATCATGTCAACCAAATATGAATTTCAACAACATCGAATTTCAACAATTGCAATATAATCACATAACTAATGGGTAATAATAGAATAGATAGTATAACCTATGTCAGATACCACCGTCGAGACCTTTTTTTTTGAATGATTTTAATCAAATATGTAGGTTGCGCGAAGAATTGAGACATACCAAGAAGACTTTGTATGCGGTTTCGAAATGTCGAGAACTGTTGCGAAAGGATGCAATTTCCCATTTCACATCAGTTTATCCCAAATCAATGTGTTCATCTTCTAGCTATGAAGATTAAATCGAACTGCAACCTGAGAAGAAGAAAAAATGACGACAACAGAGACACCAAAATTGATACCCAAATGTTGAGGGTCGTCTCCCCATCACAACCCTTACATCCATCGCCATACACCAGCAAAACCACATCATCATCATGATTCTAAGAATAAAATATACATGCAAGAACATCCCAGAGGTTAATCAAGATTACAAGATCGGAGCTCGCAGTTGTGAAAACCCTAGCCGCCGAAAATCGCTTTTGACGGACGGAATTCTAGAAGAACATCAGCTCACTGCTAGTCTCTCTCGAAGACACCTTTGTGTGTGTCTCTAGCGATGCGTTTACAATACATGGAATGGAAACGATAAACACCTCATCTCCGCCAAAGAAGAGAAAGTAAAGTCCGTGTCTAAAATCGAACCGACGGCAGCGAAGAACAAAAGAACCCTAGCAACCGCCGGTAACAACTCCAAAAGCTCAGATGCACGTGACGGCAGCGATGAATGTCGCACCGTCACCGCCACCATCATCGCCAAATGGTGTAAGGGTTTCGCCACTCAAATCTCATCAGCCACATGCCAACTGTAACCCTAGAGATTTGCGTTGTCATGACTACCATCAGAAAAGCATAGTTCGCTACACAAAGATACCGGCGAGTACCAGAACGCCGGTAACCAACCACGGTGGTAGAAAGAAGCTTGGAGAGAGAGAGGATAGATAAAGTACCAGAGAAAGATGAGAGAGAACGTACAAATGTATTCAATCAAGAGGAAAAATCGGATAAAGGAAAGAGGAAAGGACGCGTGACATAATACTTATTACCTGGAACCATTTCATTGGCTGAATAAAATTGTTGTGAAGCTGTGATTGGGGCAAAGGAAGTACAGGAAAAGGCCTCATAGGCAACTAATTGGTTTTGTTATATATATAAAAAATAGTGTGACCGATTTTAGTTATATAGCTTAACATAAAACATTCATGTGTTAGACCCCTAATTACTACTTATTACAATTATAAACCACTTTTGACTAAATTTCATTATTTTAATCATTAATATTATTTTATTTATTTAATATTATTTTATTCATTAGGTAATATTATTTTATTCATCTATGTTATTTTACTAATGGGACTAGAAGCGCGTGTTACGCGCTTCGATGTTTTGGAAAGTTGCCATAGCGTAGCTGATGATAACCAAAAGCATATGTATTTATTTAAATTGATCACGCGTTGTAAGTTCTAGAATGAAGGGATAACAAACCTTAGCAATTTATATGCATATGTATCTATGACCAAAGTCAACTGCAATCCTTTAGTGTGATCAAAAAGAAGCAAAGCAATATGCTAAACTGGTTAAAGGGCTAAGAAGTTGAAATTGAGACATATGATGCCTAGGAACTGAAATTATGTTGACCCATACAAAGTCAACTATTTTGATACAGCTTTGGCTTCAAAAAATAGAGTCAAGGTAAACCATTGTATAACCAAAGCATAATATAGATTTATAGCAGGAAGTTTACAAAGGGCCAAAATAATTTTAATGCCTACAACCTAATAACATTTTTACATATTTACATTGGCCAAAAGAAGTTGACTTTTCTTAAGTCAAGAGCTTAAGCTAGAAGGCACTTTGACTTTTGAAAAGTGTACAATGGAAGTTACGAAACTACCTAATTAGAAGATGCAGGCCCGACTATGGTCGTAGTCCTAAAAGATGCCCTTTTTTGTCGTGAATACTTCTAAATATACCATCTAAGCTTTGGTTGTTTGCAGGTTATATGTCCAAAAGATGCTTCTTCCTCATCCGTTTTGATCGGATGTCTAAGCAGAATCTGGGCTTATGACCCTCTGCCTCTTGTTCTCTCCTTCATCAGACCCTGTTTGTGTACAAATGAATTACTATTTAATCAACATCTACCGAAACCATGAACACATGCTAGTATTTGAATTTGTTGGCAACATAAACTTTCTTAATATTACCTTGGTTGTCAAAGAGAGCCTTTCTTGTTTTTGTTGCTATAAGACTTGTGCTTGATGAGGCTTCCTTTGTAGCTGAAGTGCTGGTCTGCCCGGCTCCTTTTTTCGGCAGAGTTGCCTACAAGATTGCCCGAGAAGTTGCATTAAAAACTTTATTAACTGCAAACCTAAGGCCTATGTGATCCAGCTTTCCCGTTTCAAGCTGAAAGATCTTTGTTATTCCTTTGATCGAATGCATTACGCTTAGCATATTTTTTTTGCTGTCATCGTTGCCATGCTCATGTATCATATCATAGCAACTAACACCCAACATTGATGCCACAGCGCTGCCAAACATAGTGACTGTCGTTGTTCCAGTGTTGTCAGTGATTGTCCCTCTTACACAATACCTGTAAAAGTAATAATCATTAGGCTTATTCATATCTATTAGTGTATAAAGGCTTGCATTTATATTTTTAACTCACATGTACTTTATTCATGTCTCTTGACACTTGGTGCAGCTATATCCTTCATCAGTTAGAGCAATCTTTTTATTGCACTTAGGAAATGCATGGTAGTACCAGTTGTGACCTTCTTCTATGCTCACCAGTTTTGCTTCACATGTATACACCACACACTATAATATGTTTTATGGTGTGTTAGGCCACACGCATGAAATTTTGACTGGTTAAATGATAACACAGGTAACTGTAAACTAAATTACAGAATATGTTTATTTAGCTTACAGGGATAAGTATTAGGTCTTCATTTCGTATCGTGCCTATGGTGCGTCTTTTTCTTTCAGATGGTTTTTCCATGAAGTGCAGCCTCGAGGGCTGTGCGGCGCCTTGTGGCCCAAATCTGCAGATGTAATGATGCAGAACACTGGTCAAAACAGAGCAATATTTTTTATAGTAACCATAAATTTTTATTTGTTTGGCCACTTACGCTAACGCCATCGCTTTTGCCATCTCAATGTCTGGGTCTACTTTTACATAGGTTCCGGATGTAGAGTGGAGTTGTAAGGCTACTTTACCTGTAATCGTGTTCAGCTATGAGTAATCAGGGACGGACCTAGGGGGTTTAAGGGGTGGCACGTGCCACCCCTTAAACTTGTACACGCAGTGGAAAATTTTGGGATTTTTTTGGATTTTTTAGATTTTATTACCGTGTGCCACCCCTAAAAAAATTTTTTATGTGTTTCTAGTTCCGCCCCTGAGTAATGAACCAAGGCATGGAATTTTCTGCCAATTTCTTCCCATTCCCAACATCTAATAACCATGTAGAAAACTTTGCAGCCTCATCCCTTTCTGTGGGTGTCATGTTTGCTCACTGTAGCCTGAAGTTTTCTGTTAAGCGAATGATTTTAAAACATGGCCATAGTTGTGATCGAGGTAGAGACAACGAAATAACCTCAGACTTCGAGGCACCCTTCTTAACAGGCAATGTTTTCCTAAAATTCCCTCTAAGTAAGATAGACTTCCCGCCAAACAGTTTATCTGGAGCATCAATAATATCTCTAAGGGTCCTGTCTAGCGCCTCAAAGCACTTACGATTGCTCATAAGGGCCTCATCCCAAATTATTAATGACGTCTTGATCAGTAGCTCTGCAAGCTGTGATTTTTCAGTAACATGGCATAAGGACTCTTCCTTAATATGGATCGGGATTTTAAACCTTGAATGAGTTGTCCTACCAGCTGGGAATAAAAGAGACGCGATACCAGAGGCTGCCACCACATGGACAAAAACACCTGATGCTCTTATGCCGCCTAAAATAACTGCCCACAGATAGGTTTTACCGGTGCCACCATGCCCGTAAATAAAAAGTAACAGCTGTGATTAAACTGACACGGTGTGCATCACAGACTCGTACACCTCTGACTGTGTAGGATGTAAGGTAGAACGTAATCTTTCATTTTCCAGACTAAGTGCTGCCTTATCATAGCACATCTCCTCCTTGAGCAAACGGTTTTGCAGCATCTGTACATAATTTCCTTCTGGCACTGGCAGACCGTAATCTGATAGTGAAGAAGAAGATGGATTGGACTTCAAAAGCTTTTCCAGTTCGTACAAAACTCCCTGATACAGGTCAAAATCTCTAGTATCGGTCATCTGCACATGTGTGTCTTGCGAAATGCTCAGAGCGACATCATCACTCATAGACCTCGAATGTGCATTCCACAGCTACAAGGGGTTCGTTACTTCGCAGTATAGAAACATGTGTGTAAAAAGGTACCTTAACTGCGAAGAGGTTCCCCGTCTAGAAGCCTCTACAAACGTGTCTGTCCATTCCTTATCATCACCGATCAGACCTAATGCCTCACACACAGCACGATAGCTGGAGTAAACTGTCCTTGACACGGTCCTTATTTCTTTGAAAGATCGACAACCTGTCTGGTGATTAAGAAGTATCCTCAGGAAGAACATCTCACCCCTACTTGGATGAATGTAAACCAGACGGCCTATTGACGGTATCCTATTCGATAGGCGGTGAGCCCAAAATTTACCCGAGCTATCCCACTTATATTCTGAAAGGTAGTCTATGTAGCGTAGATGTCTTCCCGCACGGTCTACAAAATTGTTTCTTAGCCACTCCATAAGCGTAGTTTGACCTATTGCTGAATTCTATATCAGACCTTCTAACCTACTCCTGTCGGTGAAAGTAATATTCTGCCTTCCATCAATATGAACAACGAGGGATTGTACCGCAGATCTACGATGATGAATCTTGAAGTTAAGAATGCGCCAGGCTGCTTCCTATGGGCAAATGAAACGACCATCAACAAAGTTGCATATTTCATCAACCTGGAAACCTGTTTGAGCTGACGACGAACCTTGTCACTGAGACGATGATGATGCCTGTTGAAACTGATTCTGGTGCTACACGCTTAGAAGTTTCAGAATATCTAATTCGGTCTGCTCCCTTAGAGATATACTTGAATAAGTACTTGATCATCATGCTCCATCTGTAGAATTCTACATTTATGTGGGCCTGGAAGCGCCTACACAACGTCCTATTATACGGCACAACAAAACGATTATCAACCAATACTCCTCCTTTATCCACTGATGGGCCGCCGGATCTTCGTCTATAGTGTAGACACCCGTTACTATCAAACCGGCTTTCATGCTCATAGTCTTTAGGATATTTCTTAGAGCATTCGCCACTATTCATACATGGCGAATCCATCGTAAAGTAACCACAGGGACCATGAATCATCGTTTCTGAAATGACTCTGTAAAGTATAGGGTCAGTTAATTTATTGGACACCTCAACAGAGATTAAACCATCAATCTGATCGGCGGTCCTGATCTTAAAAGGCTTAGCGACTCAAATAAATGTGTAGTAATGCGGTAGCCCTCGATTATGAAATTCAATGGTGTATAAATCTGCCACACGCAAAGCCTATGTGATTATTGGAGAGTAGCTAAAGCATAAGAATGCAAGGAAAAGCATATAATTAATAGCCTGCAACGACCACGCCAAAAGGATTTGCCTCTCTGAGGAAAGACATGAAGGCCCGAACCTTCATTTGAAATACTCTAGCGAGCACCTCTGCCTAATCCAAGATTGGGGGTGATGCTGAGGTGCCTTTGTATCTCTGGCCATTTTACATTGCAAGTGAAAGTGATAAAGTACTGAGGATTACCATGCACCCTGCAAATAGCAAGGGCATCCTGGTAATGTTTATACATATAGCGCAGGCCACCTGTGAAGGACGATGGAAGTAGGATTCGTTTCCCTATGCTACATCCCTTTGTATCACCCCGAGATATAGCATCGCATAAACCGCTTAAGAAATCTGTGCGAATACTTTTCTGATTGGATAGAATATAGTCAAGTCTGTTAGGCTCTATGCATATGTATGTGTCTACCAGATACTGCTGGAATAAGCGTCTCCAGCCGCGAGTAACAATGTGTAACGATCAGCTATATCGTGAATCTGGTACGCATAGAACATATTCATTGTTAAGCACTTGTCATCATCTATATCAGGCCTTGTAAGTTGAAGCGTCGTAGACCATCCTGGCTCACCATATGGGAAACGTAATGGGTACTGTAAAGACATGTAATACGTGTGCAACTTGTTAACACGATGCTTAATATTATCTCGGCCATGTACGATTATGTCAAAGTCTCTAGCAGCAGGCTCACCATCATATATTATTGCGCCAAGTGTGCCATGAGAAGGTAGCTCGTAAGGATGCCTGCCTACACTGTTATATAAACGCACACAAAATTCGGGAGCATCTAAGTTAGCGCATATATATCTCGCAGTTCTAAAAAGGCAAACTAAAGTGTTATGTTCATCAAGAATACCCATAAGGGCAGAAACTATGTCAGGTAGGAGAGGATTCCTACCACCTTTTGAGAACGCAGACAGCCTATTCGGGACCTCATTTAGTGTAATGTATATATAAAGCTGAAGGAACTTAGGTTTCTCATTCACAACGGGGCACAAAGATCCTAAACGGTGTGAAACATGGCCCGAGACCTTAAAAACATATGGGCGCGATCCATCATTTACATAATCATCGACAACAGCACCAAAAGATATCATTGCAAACATGGAATTATATCGTCTGATATTGGCCATAAACAACCGGTTCTGGTAGATATCTTTCAGAGGTTGTGGGGGTCGTTAGGGAAATCTAGAACTACACGGCCTAACCTACAACACATGTTATATTTAGGGAACCTACCTAAAGGAGATGAACGCACACGCTCCTTAAACTAAAAAGTAGCATTACAAAACTCACAGACTTTGCTGCAATCGCCTAAATCATGATAGGGGTCATGAACGGGGTTGGAAGCTTCGTAAGCAGGGCGTGAGGTTAGATCATGACGGGCTGCATTTCTAGCACGCAGCCTTGACCCCGCATATGACTGACCAGAGGTAGTCGAGGACGATGGCCCTGACAAATCAGAGCCCCCCCCCCCCAAACTCCTGCCCCCACCCAACGCTCGTTTCCTCCTTCCATGGGTAACCAGTGTGTCACACTGCCCCGGAATAGCAGCTGAGACTTCGCGAGTAAGAGCTGAACGAAGATCCCGTGGCGCTACATTTCTAGCACGCAACCTTGACCAAGCCCCCACCTGAGCATAAGTAGTCGAGGAGGACAAACATAACAGATCAGAGACGTCTCCACCTCCAGCCCCACCCAACCAACACCCTCCCCTTCTATGGTAACTATTGTGTTAGAGTGGCCAGGCAGAGGATTCGATAGCTTGCGAACAGAGGCTGAAGTTAGATCATTGTAAGCTAAATTTCTAGCACGTAGGCTTAACCGAGCCAAAGATTGAGCATGGGTAGTTGGCAAAGATGTGGATGCGAAATCAGCAGGCCCCAACCCCGCACTCCCACCCAACGCGCGTTTACTCTTTTGACGGGTAACCGGTGTTTGACGCATCTGAGCCAAACTAATGATACTGCCAAAACTAAATAACTTACGTTGTTAGACCCTCGAGATAACTTACAGCAGTTAAGGGGCACAACAAAGAAAATAACAATGACAATAATGTAAATCCGATAACAGCAGGTAAGGGGGACTGCAAACTAAATAACAACAACACTAATGTAAATCAGCTATTGACAAGTAAATTTGGGCAACCACGTAAATAGGAATTCACAAATAAAGTATAGCAGTACTCACATAATAGCTAGCAAAGTCACTAAACAAACCACAGAGTTAATAACATACTGTTAGACAAATAAATTAAGAATAAGATTATTATTATTATGATGCATACTAATTATTATGTGACAATAGAATAAGTCTAGTATTATTGTAATTAAACGGGTCAATGGCCTGAAAGTCAACGGCGGTTAAGAAGTCGGTTGATGACAGTTAAATCCCAGACAGTTATTGGGATGTCTCCACCGACATACATAGCTATATATAGCCGTTATATTTGATGTAAACATTCACTCGAATCATATATGAATTTCTGTTTCTAAATCTCCTTTCGTTTACTTTGTTCATACTCAAAATCTCTGCACTCTTACTAAACTGTTTTACCCGCAAATTAACTACCATGCCTAAAAACAATCTCCGATCATCTAAATCTATTCTCTCTGATCCAAGACAACACTTGGTATCAGAGCAAGGGCGATTCAAGCCTTACACAATTACGTCAAGAGAAAAGCAAAATCGAAGACCACTGGAAATTCAAATTCTGACCCGTTAACAACCCAGAACAGATTTGATCTTCTAACTCCAGGCAGAATGGAAATTGATCTTGGAAGGGATCATTTTCGATCACCAGGGCGGTTGTCCAAGAAGATTGTTGATCATGGCCGGATGGATGTTAAAAGAAGACTGAAAAATCTAAAACTGCATAAAGAAAGTTTCGAGAAGAAAAGCAAGAATAAAGGAAAGAAAAAAGGGATCAGGATAAGGAAGATTCATGGGTTTACAACAACACAGAAGAAGGAACGTGATGCGAGAAAGAACCAGATCGTGTGTTTCTACTGTCGAAACTTTGGACACACTCAAAATTTCTGTAAGGCCAAAATATTTAAAAATTTAAATAAGACCGGATTAGAGGGAAGGGATGTTATTGTGATGGGAACACAATACAAAGGATGGTCGGATATATGGTATGTTAATACATCCTTCACTGATCATATGTCACCTTATAGATATTTGTTTACAAACTTCAAAAGGACTTTTGGTGTAGAGACTAGGACACAGGAAAACGATTTTCTGTTTGTTAGAGGGATAGGAAATACCGAAGTGAATTTTTCTGGAACAAAACATCTTATACAATCTGTTAAGTATGTCCCATCCCTAGATAGAAATGTTCTAAGTTCTGACCAATTGAAGAAACAAGGATTTGATATTGTCTATGAGGGTGATGTTTGTAAAATTGAGAATATGTTCGAAACTGATGCAAAAGGAAAGAGGAAATTAGATGAACAAACTGAAGATGAGTCAAGTGGTAGTACTGGTAGAGAACAAACATACTTGAATGAATATTTCGATGCATTAGATGAACACATAGAGGAGGAAATTCAGAAGAAGAAGAAGGAAAAGTGTGAAGTAATCAAGACAGTGGGTGAAGATAAAGATAATGTGGATAAAACAGTGAAACATGAGGAAGGTGAATGCAGTGGGTCAAAATTTGTGTCAAGTATCCAAGATTGTGTTACTTTCCTGGATATGATGCAGATTTATGACATTTTCAAGAATCACAAGGATGCTCTCAAAATGGAGTTTAGACAACTAATCGAATGGTTCATCAAAGATTATTTGAAGATTGCAAATGAAAGACCCATACCTCCTAAAATCAGCAATGGACAGTGGATAGAGTTGTTTGATCTCTATGTTATTGTTCAATCAATGGGAGGATATGACAAGGTGACTGAACACAAGAAGTGGGACGAGGTATGTAGTTTGATTGGTTTTGATAGGATGTTTGGAAAAGAAATCAGGATCATATACTTGAAGTACTTGGAAGTGTTAGACTGGTATTATAATGTTCATAAAGAAAGGAAGTTGAATGTCCAACTTGAGGACCCTGGGCACATCTCCATGAGGCCAAGAAACAAGAAGGCCAAGGCTGAAGCAGATCAGAAGGAATACAAAGCCGTGAAGGGCAAAATTGTCATAACTGGGAAAGAAGCAAATAATCTGGGTGTGTATAATCTGGATGACAGCAGCAGTACAGAAAGGAATGTTAGTATGCAGGGAATGCAAAAGAAAGAGAAAGATGAAGAAATGACTGAAATGCTTGAAGGTCTCGGCATATCACTTGAAGGCAAAGATCATACTGGAAAATCAAAGTTTCTGCACAGCTTTGATGATCAAGAAAATGAAGATGTACCTAAAGGCTACAAGAGTTTGAAAGAAGTATATGAAAAATGTGAAGCTGACCTTGAACCTGTCCCAAGAGGCTACAGAAGTTTAGATGAAATCTATGAAGATTGCAGCAGCAATGAGGAAGGAGAATGGAAGACCACGAAGTCCCTTGAAGACATATATGAAAGGAGCAAGCTGATTGAAGAACCCGAGATTAAAGATGCTTAATTTAGGGGGGGGTGATTGTTAGACAAATAAATTAAGCATAAGATTACTATTATTATGATGCATACTAATTATTATGTGACAATAGAATAAGTCTAGTATTATTGTAATTAAACGGGTCAATGGCCTGAAAGTCAACGGTGGTTAAGAAGTCGGTTGATGACAGTTAAATCCCAGACAGTTATTGGGATGTCTCCACCGACATACATAGCTATATATAGCCGTTATATTTGATGTAAACATTCACTCGAATCATATATGAATTTCTATTTCTAAATCTCCTTTCGTTTACTTTGTTCATACTCAAAATCTATGCACTCTTACTAAACTGTTTTACCCGCAAATTAACTACCATGCCTAAAAACAATCTCCGATCATCTAAATCTATTCTCTCTGATCCAAGACAACACATACATTAAACCATTTGATTGTAAGTTTTGATAGACGTTGACACCGTCACATATTGAACAGCCGTATTAAAGTGATTTATATATTTTATGTAAACAACAAAAATATTTATTACCCTTCCTTTATAAATATTCTTTTATATGTTTCTTAGTTGTTAAAATAAGCAACACAGTGGACAGTAAAAAAACAGCCATCAACAATAGCATGCATACGATAAAGGTATTAAACTTACACACTTAAGCTGGAGATACCAAATGCAAACCAAGCTTTCTGAAAAAGGATGAAGAGACACAAAGATTAGGAAGAAATGCATCCACTCTATATAATTTCTCATAAACAATTAATGCAAGGTCTGAGTAACACATGAATTGATCTACAAAACAAAACATCCTTAACCTAACAACTCAGCCTCTAAAAAAATGAAGACCACTACCTTTAAAAAGAGGAAAAAGTTCAACAAACAAACACTCTAAAAAAATATAAGTGTGATAGGTCCTCAAAGAAGTTAAGAAGTTGCAAGCAAACAAAACAACCTTCTAACATATAATTTCTGATAAATAATTTAAAGTATGAGAGAACATGTATTCATCTACAAAACAAAACACCCATAGGTCGCCAAAAAAATGAAGAGTAGTGGCTTTTGAAACATAAATAATGCTACAAAGAAAGACTATAATTTGTCATAAAAAATTAAAAGTTTGAGAAAAGCATGTAATGGTGTCTGAAACATAATTAACGCCACAAACAAAGAATATAAAAATACACCTCTGACATTTGGTCAAACAACTTGCAGACAACCAAAACAGGTTTCTAACATAGAGATTGTCTTAAATAATGCATACTATTTTGAAAACATGGCATGATCTACAACATAAAACATGGAACGATCTACAATCAGGTTTGTATAACATGAATGATCCGCAATACAAACAAACATGACAACAATGCAGTTTGTAAATAAACAAATAGGTTTCTAGAGACAATAACAATGAAAATTAAACAACAAATCAGAGAGGAAAGGAAAAGAATGAAACAGACATTAAACTGGAACAGGACCCAAAAACACATAAAATAAGTAAGAAATCATATTGTAGCAACAAATCGATTGAACAATGAAGGAGGGTGTGAGATTTCTTACGGATGAACCGATCTTATGTGTATGCAACAATGACAGGTTAATGGGCTGAACAAGAACAAACTGTAGAGGAAGGTAGAACAGTAGGCCACACCCAAGCATGGGTTACGAAATCAAATTCAAATGAACGTACGTTCATCTCTTTGACCGAGATATGACTGAAATGAAGGAGGTTGTAAAGTGAAGAAGGCTTGTACATTGTGTTGTGTGGGAGGTACATAAACACTATTCACTATGCCACTATTCATTGTGTTGCATAGGGAGGAGAAGTTGACACGTGTTGTTGCGAGTTTTTACACGGAGGGGCTTCTTCGTCATTTTGTGTGTTTTAAATTGTAAGCCTTGCATGATTTGAAGCATGCTATTTTTTTGGAATCCGTTATCTTTTTTATTCAATTGACTAGATCAGTGTATACTTTATTATAATCCTATTAATATTATAGCGGATTGAGATTACGATATCGATATCACAAATTAACGATAGGTTTTACGTTTTCAATTTGTTGAAGGGTTATCATATATTAAGATATCGATAGTTATTGCGTATTGAATTGTTAAAGCGTTTGCATACATCGAGATCATGGAAGATGCGTATAATTTATAACTTAATCAATTTTCTGTATCGTTATATGTGCTTGAGTTTTTTGAATTACTGAATCATGATTTTACGAGTTTGTTGCTGTATTTTAATTTTTTGTTGTTGTGTTTCTGTAGTTTGTAACGTAATGTGTTTAGAATGATGTTCGAAGCTGGTTTGCATGCGTGATAGATCGATATCATGGAAGATAGCTTTTTGTGATTTACAACAATTTATCTCTTGTTTTGATCATCAATATGCGTCACTATTACAATTAGTTTCATATGTAATGCGTTTAAAATGATGTTCGAAGTTGGTGTACATGCGTGGTATTTTAATATTGTTTTTTGCATGATGTGTAACTGATAGCTTTTAGTGATGTATAACAGTATTGTTTGCGTGATTTTGATCATTGATGTGCGTGATTATTACAATTGGTTCAGTCACAATCATATGTATAGTTCATTATTTGTTTTTATGATTTGCGTGATTTGTTTTATGTATGTATATGCAGATTTTTCACGTGAAGAAAATTTTATTCCATTAGTTCTGTTGTCAATCAAACCTGAAGAGGGTATGACTTTTGCGTCATTAAAATAGGCTGAGATATTCTATTATGAGTATGCCAAACAATCAGGATTCTGTGTTAGGAGAGGGTTCCAATATGAGGTTTCTGGTGTTATAAAGGGGCATTTTAGGTGTTCAAAGGAAGGAAATAAGCCATTCAAGAAGTATGAGTCAAGTAGTGTTTCTGGTAAGGGTAAAAATAAGGTAAAACCTAGGAAAACGTTTTCTACGCAGACTGGTTGCCTTGCAAATATTGTGTTCAGTTCTAGTGATGGTTTAACGTAGAAAGTGCATAAATTCGTGGAGGCGCACCTTGGTCCAGTTAAAGCGTTTAACATGTTGAGGAAAAAATATGGAGGTTTTGAAAACGTTGCGCAACTGTGGTTGAATGTAAGAACTTCAAAAGGGACCTAAACTGTTATATTGGCGAATATGACGTTGAGATGGTCGTGAGAAGGATGCTCAACAAGAAATATTATCTTCCTTACTATTCTTTTGAGTTCATGGTTCATGATGAGGGGAAACTTACTGGAATGTTTTGGCCTGATGGTGAATCTAAGGCCAAACTTTTTGAGAAATTATTTCTTTTGATGCCATTTTAATACAAACAAGTACATTTTTCTACATGTTTTCATTGTAATACTTAGTGTGTGATAATTATTTGGGCTTCCGTGATTGTTTATTTTAACATGCGTGATAATAATTATATATTGCGTGATAATTTAATTATAAAAATTTGTTTTTTTCGTATATTTTTTATAGGTACAAGATGGTTTTTGTGCCTTTTACTGGAATAAATAATTATTGGAAAATTGGAAATAAATAATCCCAAGTTTCGTTGATTGGCCGGTAATAATCCCATCTTTTTAAATAGCTCCTAGTGGTCCCATGTTTCATAATATTTAACTGTAATGGTCCCACCGTTAAAATCATTAACACCCGTAACACCCTTGATGACGTGGCATGTGACATGGCTTTTTTATTTATTTATTTAATTCCTAAATAAAATCTTTAATCTACCTGGCATCCAATTCGATCCCCCCCCCCCCTTTAACATACGTGAACTTTGATTCAAGCCCTAAATCTGTGGAAGTCACCCCACAGATACGTAGTTTCGAACCTCTTAACAGATTTGAACCCTAATATCGATTGAACCCTAATCTGTGGAGCAATTTCCATCGCCAATTCGAACCCTAATCCATAGATATGAGTGGCTTCATGTTCGTGAATTTCAACTATGGTGGAAAGTTAATTACAGAATCGCAGACTAGGTATGAAGATGGTGAGTCAAAGCTTGTACAGATGGAGATCGACAAGATGTCATATTTCGAACTTCTGGATTACGTAATGGAGATTGGTAGGATGTCATACAAATCGAAGGAAGAGGTATGCTTATGCTGGCTTCATCCAGACATGAAGATGGAAGATTACTTGTATCAGTTAAATGATGATAAAGATGTAAGTGAAATGCTTTTCATAGTTGGCTCTGAGTTTTCTGGAATCTTAAATCTGTATGCTTGTTTGTGGGATAAAACTATGACCAAAGTACTGTGCTCACCACAACACCCGAATAAAGAAGCCCAAAGCAGCAATGTCGAAGCCCAACCCAATAAATATGAAGCCCATAAATTTGAAGCCCATGTCATTTTGCATTCAACCACAATAGACCATTTCAAAGAACAATTCAACTTCTAATTGCATTCAATTTCCAGTCACTACAAACACAAAATGCAACTACAACAACACTTAATCCTAGAAATACATAAAACACTACATCTTCATAACAAAGTAAAATGCAAATACACCTACACTTAATCCAATCAAAAACTGTTTCAAAGAGATGGAGTTAGCCATGGCAAGCTTCAATTTTAATTTCTTGTTTTCTTCCTCTAAGATCATCTTCTCCACTAGCATGTTTTCAATTCTTATCTCCAATGCTTTGTTCTTCATATCTTTCCAATAAGCTCGAAGTGCAACATCTAAATCCTCTTTCCAAACAAAAAATTTGCAACCGTCACTCTGTAAAAAAAAGTACAATGACAGTCAGAATTATAGATTTAATTCCATACAATGCATAAAAGAAAATACTTACAGGCCATAGTGGACATCCATAGAATTCTTGTCCAGGCCTTGAAGTTCCACGGCCGGCAACCCTTTTGACTGAAACAATTTCATGGTAGCAGTATAGGTTTCCGTCCAACCCAAAATTAACAATTTTGGGTTTCCTGTTCGCACCTGATGTTGAAGAAGAAGAGGCGCTCATGGAGATGGACGTTAATGCTTCAATCGTTGATGGAGATGGACGATAATGCTTCAATCGTATGTGATTTGGGCAAGGAAACGAGCAGTGATTCTTTGGAAGGAAACCAACATCGTAGACACAAAGGGGGAAATCACAAATTAGGGCTCCTATTTTGGGGGAAGGGATCGAAGTTCACGTATGTTAAAGGGGGGGGGGGATCGAATTGGATGCCAGGTAGATTAAAGATTTTATTTAGGAATTAAATAAATAAAAAAAAGCCATGTCACATGCCACGTCATCAAGGGTGTTAAGGGTGTTAATGATTTAAACGGTGGGACCATTACAGTTAAATACTATGAAACTTGGGACCACTGGGAGCTATTTAAAAAGATGGGATTGTTACCGGCCAATCAACAAAACTTGGGATTATTTATTTCCAATTTTCCATAATTATTAGGGTTTTTTCATGGTTTTTAGCCTTTTTATAATGAGTTGCGTGATATTCTATATATTTGTTTTCTTCTACTTTTGTGAGAAGAAAATCCTTCACACTGAAAATGGCTTCATCATCTTCTTCGTC
Source organism: Deinandra increscens subsp. villosa (assembly GCA_039602395.1). Taxonomy (NCBI): domain Eukaryota; kingdom Viridiplantae; phylum Streptophyta; class Magnoliopsida; order Asterales; family Asteraceae; genus Deinandra; species Deinandra increscens. Next base: position 14,680,486 of record JBCNJP010000003.1, read on the forward strand.
AGCTACACCACCTTCCTCCCACGATCTCAAATAGAAATTGTGTGAGAAAGTGTTGAAGCAGTTCTCAAAGGATGTATTGTTTAGTGATGTGATGAAGCAACACCTTAAGGTGTCAAAATCTGGTTTAACCGACCGTGACAAAATCACAGATGATTTGCTTGCAATGACTCAGTCGTCGTTGCGTGATCTTTCTGTGTTGTTTTTGTCAGAGTTGGGTGTAGCCGATGAGGAGCAAATTCAAGCGATCGGGAGTATTTTGAGGTTGATTAACCTGTTTGTGGAGTTGAAGTTGGATTTCCTTGCTTCTTTTGTCTAGTTTTATCGTTTTGTTTTGTGATCTTTTGACGGATTTTTATGTTGAATAATGTTAGATGTTTAATGTTTTGCTTTTTATTACGTTTGCGTTAATTTTTACTTTTCATGTGTTATATCTTTTTAATGCGTGATAATGATACTATGTGACAAAATAAAATGAACTTAATTACTACTTGCGTGATAACTTTGAGGTTAACTAACCATTTAATTTATTTTTTTAAACCTTGCATAAAAATATACCTATGACTGATTATAGCGATCTTTTACAAGGCTTGCGCGTTTTATTGCTGCTATGTAGCTAAAAAAATAGTTATGAGTGATTTTTAAAGGCTTGTGTGAAAAAGCACACCCTATGCGTAATTATTATGTTGTTTTAGAAGCGTTGTGTGTTTTGTTGTTGCTATGCGTATTCAAAAGTCTTTTGCGTGTTTCCATTTTATTGTAAAAAGACGGTGCTACCCTTTTTGTTTTATTTAGAAGACTCTGTTACCCTTTTTTAATTAATAATCCATGCAAAGTCACGCTTAAAACATTAAAACATTATTCGTCGTCAGATCAAAAAAAACACACAGATCATTGGCCAAGATCCCTTCGCACGCTTCACACATAAATTCCACTTGAAAACTATATATATTTAATCATGTAAATAATAGTCAGATATATTGTGGTAGTAAAACCACAAGTATATCTAACATAATATTACATTTATATCTAAATAAATAGATAAGGATATATAGTCATCGTTGATACAAGATCACAGCAGAAAACGCACCAAGAGACGGCGTTGTACGAAGGCAGGGAAGCGACGACTACGGGAGGTGGCGCGACGGCTGGAGCGTGAGCGACAATGATGGTTCGCGATGGGGTAGCACCGGGCTGGGAATTGGCTCGAATGGTGGCGGTGATAGGAGGGTCGCCGACGATCTGCGACGAAGGTTAAAACCGGTTCTCGACCAGATGGAGGTTTTCGACCGGGAGGGAGGTTTTCGACCGGGAGGGAGGTTTTTGACTCGAGAAGTGGTTTTCGGTTGGAGGGCGGACGACCGCTGTGGGTTGTCGGCTGCGACTGTCGCAAAGGGGGGAAAAGGCCGAAAATTTTAGGTTCCACCTAAATCAATATATAGGTTCCCTTTATATAAGCACCATAAACCAGTTGTGCATAAAAGACAACTGATTTATTTATTATTTTCTTGGCTTATCCTCCAAGCAATTGTGGATAAACCACAATTGTTATTCTCCCATATTTATCCATTCGAGTTATGGATAATTATCAGTTAAATTTAACTGAATAATTATCCATCCACCATTTTAAATAAACTACTTAAATACATCTACTTTATTTAATTTAACGTTTATTTACTTAAATAATAATAATCAATATTATTATTTCACGGACTTTAATTATTAACTAGTAATAATTATTTTCTGTAAATTATTATTAATAAATTAATAATAATATTCAATGACTAATTATTTATAACTAGTATAAATAATATTAACTAGTAATTTCGTTTTCATATAATATCGGTTATTTAATTAAGCGACATAAATTCTCGTTGGCCTCGGTGTAACTCTTACAGGTCACAACCGGGTCTGATCCTTAATTTGTCGGGTCTGGTCCTTGATTTGTCGGGTCTAGACATACAATATCCAACAATTATCTATAATTCATTACCAATGTCAAACAGGGAACACATCTACTTGCTTGCCACCCTGTTGACTTTTCGTGTATCTTATATACCACGGCTTACATTTTGTGTTCACAACGATGCACTGGCTCAGTGATGAGCATGTTGGGTTGGGTTTGCAGGCTGGGAACCCCGGGTTCGAAACTTGGAAACCCCTTTTTAGAGGATAACCCCTTTCGCAGGCGACGGCGACAGGAGGGTCACCGGCGATCTGCGACGGTGGCTAAAACCGGTTCTCGACCGGATGAAGGTTTTCGACCGGAGAAGTGGTTCTCGGTCGGAGGGCGGGCGACCGTTGTGGGTTGCCGACGACGACTATTGCAGAGGGGAGAGAAGGCCGGAAATTTTAGGTGACTAGGGAGGAGAAAATTGTTCCACCTAAATCAATATTTAGGTTCCCTTTATATAGGCACTATAAACCAGTTGTGTTTTAGTTGTGCATAAAACACAACTGATTTATTTATTATTTCCTTGGTTTATCCTCAAAGCAATTGTGGATAAACCACAATTATTTATTCTCCCATATTTATCCATTCGAGTTATGGATAATTATCAGTTAAATTTAACTGAATAATTATCCATCCACCATTTTAAATAAACTACCTAAATACATCTACTTTATTTAGTTTAAAGTTTATTTATTTAAATAATAATCAATATTATTATTTCATCGATTTTAATTATTAACCAGTAATAATTATTTTCAGTAAATTATTATTAATAAATTAATAATAATATTAAGTGACTAATTATTTATAAATAGTATCACTAATATTAACTAGTCATTTTGTTTTCATACAATATCGGTTAATTAATTAAGCAACATAAATTCTCGTTACTCTCGGTGTAACTCTTACAGGTCACAACAGGGAACACATCTACTTGCCTGTCACCCTGTTGACTTTTCGTGTATCTTATATACCATGGCTTACATTTTGTTTCACAATGGATGCACTGGCCCAGTGATGAGCATGTTGGGTTGGGTTTGCAGGCTGGGAACCCGGGTTCGAAACCTGGAAACCCTTTTTAGCAAAAAAATAAAAATAAATTAAAACCCTCTTTTCTTTTTTCTTTTTAGCACAACAGTTTAGTTCGTAATGGTGGGACTGTCCTAGTTGTGCGTATGTTAGTTTCTACGCTGGGGACTTGGGTTCGAAACTGGGACCCCTTTTTGGCAAATTTCTTTTTAATACCTTCTTTTCTTTTTCTTTTTGTAACAAATAATTATTCCACATTTTTAGTACCCTCTTTTTCTTTTTCTTTTTGGAACAAATAATTATTCCACATATTTTATATTGTTGTATCTCTAGTGATTTCAAATATATTTTTTTTAATAAAATCTATTAATATATAGTATTCTAATGTAATCATAATTTGTTTACACCTTATTCCTTTACGGAGTGGTTAAGTACGATGTAATTGTTTCGAACCGGCTAGAGACTCATATTCTACCCCCATAGACTTTTTTTTTCTTTTATCCTGATTTCTATTTATATTTTGTTTCTAATTATAGGTGCAGTTTTTTCCTAACCCGCTTAGCAAACTTTATGTTTATAATATTTTATTAGGTTTTGTAATATAAATATTGTACTTAACAATCTCCTACTTCCGACGTTCCTATAGGTGAAACGCTTAAAACTACGACTAATGCAAAGCGTGGTGTGGCTTCATTGCTAGGATTCTGTTTTCTTTAACAAACTTTATGTTTCGCAAGTGTAAGAAAAACCTTTATAAATAGATTTTCCTTACGAATTTAGATTTGCCAATTTTAAAAATCTACATTTTACATCGTTGAATGAGCTGGACCTATTCGAGAACAACTGGACGATGATAAAATGATCAAAGATTGAGATTCATTATTTCGATTTCACATTATATATATTAACAAAAGAAATTGTTGGGATGACTCACAGAATCACTGTACTTTGTTTGCGCTTATCATAGTGTGCCACATGTCCTTTCCTTGACATGTGGCATCATTTTACGTTAATTTTTTTTTCTTACAATGTTTCTTAATATATATTGTTCCTTTAAATTTTTGACACATATCTTGAGTTGGTGTAGTGGTTGGGTCCCTGATTACTATCCTATAGTCGGCTGTTCGACTCCCTCTTATTGCTTTTTTTTATAAATTTTTCGATGATTACTAGACCTGTAATAGTGTAAGGCCTCAATTTACATTTTAAATTCCATTAACATTTACAAGTAGTACCACCTATTTAAAAAAGACATGTCACTTTATGATTATGATTATGTAATTGGTTTATTTGTACATTAAATCGATTTACATCCTCCACATATCTTTTGATTAATAGAAAGCTCACACCTTTTGGCTTATAGAAACTTAGTACTTGGACCATGTTTTTGTACACTTAAGTGCATCAACAATTAACTCAAAGTCTACTCCTAACTCCTATCACTCCATGAAACTCTAAAATGCTATGTATATAGTTTCATTGCTTGAAAGGAATATCTTTGTATTTTGAAAAACCTAAATGTAATGCATATAGCCTTATGCTTTATGAAACCATGTTAAATATAATTACAAAAAATGATAATAAATGATCGCTGCAACATGCGGTTGGGTCAAAGTTCTAGTTAATATTATTGAACGAGTCTATTTGAGAACAATTGAATGATAATTAAATTATCAAAGAGTGGGATATCTTATTTGGATTTTAAGTTTACACCAAAATTTAGGTAGCCCGTAAATAGAATTCTAGAAACCTCTGTTGCCGTTCATCTTAGCTTCGGACACCCAAAAAGCTACCATAACCTCATATTTTTCTCGCAAAAATCTCTAAATTCTGGTGTTCGTCATTCAAAATCGTTCGATCTCCGAAAGAGGTATGTATCTAGGGTTTTAAATTCGATTTACGACGTTTTTTATGTATGTTTGTAAGTCGGTTGTAAGACGTAGTTTTCCCCTGAATAATCAGTTTCGGACTTGATAACCTAGATCTCGATTAGGTTTATATGCTTGTTACTGCTTTTACTTTGTTTTGTGTTTTTGATTTGGTGTAATTACCTTGATCAGTTTAAAAAAAACGGAGATTTGGTTTTGATGATCAGAAAGAGGAAGTTGTATATTCTTAATAATCAATCTGCTTGTTCAATTTGCTAAATTGCAGATCTTATTAGATTGAGAAACTCGACTGTGATGCTTACGTTTTGATAACTTTTTTTTTAAGGTAGTGATTCAACTTTCAAGATTAATAAATATATGGTGAATGGTTTTATGCTTATGCTTCAATTTCACTTTTGGTGTTTGAATGGTTTAACTGGAGCATCTTCAGCTTCACTTATCTAGTTTGAATAGTTATGTTAAGCATATTAATCATCAGAACATTTATGTAGTTATTAGAACAAGTTAAGATGGTTGTTTTACTAGAGGTGTTTCTTTTCAAGATCAATTGGGAAAGAAACTACAATTTCATATCTATGTATTTCTCCCTAGTTTAGTTTAGATAAGGTTAATTCTACTTTTCTTTATGGTATCGGAGCTTGAAACGCTCTTGGTGACCAAATCAGTTTAATTTGTTTGTTTGAGTCCGGCACCGGTCCTTAATTTTAAAAATCGGACCACAAAAAGCAGCACTGATCTGCAAAGTGGAAGAATAAGAAGAAAAAGTCGAAGAAGCACTCAAAAATTGTAAAAGCAGAAGAAGGAAAATTCAGGAAAGAGAACAGAATGTGTTTGTTATAAAATATCAACAATAAGGTCATTCGCATTTTGGTCTCCACTTCAAGAACAAACTTATCATACTGGTTCCTTTTGTTACCTTTTTTTTTGTTTCAAGCTAAAGTATTGAAGATGAATGTTAAGAATATCAATCATCAATTCATCATAACATTTATGTAGGTATGATGGTTGGTTTTCTTAATAGGTTATGCTTAAACCTTCTAGAACTATATCCTTGAGTAAGTTTATTAACACATGTTTGTAAATCCATATATGCTTGAACTGAAAGGGCACATGTATCCATCAATTTAGAGGTTTCTTAGAAAGATCATAATATACTAGAATGTTCAGTCGATTTCTGATCTCCAAACATACAAGTAGCAAATACGAAATATATAAATATAAAAATTAAGAATTGAAATTTACATTTGATTTTTGATCTTCAGTTATACAAGAGAATATGCATTCAATGGATCACATTCTGTGAGGATATATTGTTAGGATATACCATAGTGTTTGACCTTTGTTACAAAATTAAAATCTTTATACCTGCTACACAGTTTCTTCCACTTTACCCTTTTTCCAATAGAGGGAAAAGATGGGAGAAAAGGGTGTATAAGGCCAGAAGGGTGAGATATGCTCATTGAGTATCTTTTTGTGAGCCTATGCAGTGTATAACCAAAATTGTGTTTGGCATTTGGAACCATCGATACACATTATTACTCTGTGTTATTTAGATGCCATTGAGTGCATATTCTTTTAATCACAGTTCTGGTTCTTAAATCATAATTCAACGTGCCCTTGCATATTTGCGTCAGCTGTTGTATATATTTCTAATATATGATTGATTAGGTTTGTATCTGGTCCATAAATTTATTAACTTATTGGATTTTCTCTTAAATCTTTTGAAGTGGTTGGGATATTTCAGGGGAGATAGTTTGAAGTATAAGATGCAAGGTGGGAGAGGAAGAGGTAATCCTCTCTTCGGTTTTGGGGACCCTTTTTCTAGTTTTGGTGGTATACCTGATCTTTTTGGAGGAAGGAACCCATTCGATGACCCTTTCTTCACGCGCCCATTTGGTGGAATATTCCCGCCTGGCCCTTTGGGGAGTCCTTTCATGGACTTCAATCCATTTGGATCAAGTTTCTTAGGTCCAAGAGCAACCCCTTTCGTTGAGCAAGCACCTAGAATTCATGAAAGCAGACCCTCGTTGCCAAATAATTCAAGGGGACCAATTATCGAAGAATTGAACTCAGACGATGAAGAAGAGCAACATGTTGCTGAAGACAGTAAGAACAAGAATTCTGGAGAGTATGTTAGGTCTGAGACACAACCTTACATTGTGCATCCTGAAGATGACTTTGATGGTAAAATGTGTTTATTGTCTCTATAAATACAGCTGTAAATATCTTTCATGTGTTTGAAATTTGTCTTAATTTGTGATAGCACAAATTCAAAGTAGAGAGCCAAGACGGACACAATTTGGGAATGAGTTGAATATAATGCATAATACACACTCAAATCCCCAAGCTCATAGCTTCACTTATCAAAGCTCTACTGTTACGTATGGGGGTTCAAATGGAGCATATTATACCTCTTCTATGACCAAAAGGACTGGCAGTGATGGAGTGAGTAAAAAGTGCATACATAAAAAAAGTTTCTTTAGATGGTCCGACTCTAATGGCGTTCTATGATCTATCTTGGGTTTCAGTTAAGATTTGAAGAATATAAAGAAGCTGATTCAGTTACAGGCCAGGCAGCTCATCGGCTTTCAAGGGGAATTCATGACAAGGTAAGTTACTCATGCTTTCTTGCTGGTTAATAAGTGATCTCACTGGACAACAATTCTGTTTGTGATGGTAGGGGCACACGGTTAAAAGGAATCTGAAATCAGATGGTCAGGTGGATACAATGCAAGTGTTGCACAACATCAATGAAGGTATTTTGTATATTACAATTACTGGAAAGATATGCAACGGTGAGTGTTAATGTGTTGAGTGTGTCTCAGATGAACTTGATGGCTTTGAAGAGGTTTGGAAAGGAAAAGCTAGGAAACATCTACCTGGCTGGACTGGTGGATCTAGTAATCATGAAGGTATGAGTTGCCATCATCTTTTATTATATGTGTGTGTATATATACAAAATCCTGTTATTAATGTTTAAGGGTTAGGTGAGCCAAGAAGGGGTGGCTGGGCACTGCCATCAACTGAGGATGTAAGCAACCATGGAAGTTCTTCTGCCTCACATGTAGGTGTGAGAAGGAGACCAGATGGTGGGGGGCATGCTCAATCATCAAAGGTGAGGAGACTTTAGATAAAATGGGGTTTGCTTAGTGCAAGTTGCAGACTTTCAAGACGATATATTCTGGTGATGTATTTGCACGGCATGATGATGGATTTGGGTCACTAGCGGCTGACATATAGTCTACATGTTGGTTATTGTTAGTTTTTCATGGTTAATATGCAAGACGAATAAAAACCTTTTAGACTTATATATAATATTGGCAGAAGATATTTGGTGTTTTGTTTTGCATACTAAAACTGGAAAGTTGGGCTTTTGCATTGTTAAGCGGACGGGAATTTAGTTTCAGTTGTTCCCTGATTGCAGGTTAATTGTTTGATTACTCTTAAGAATTTATCAGAAACAATATTCAAAGTTAGGTACAGAACTATTCAATTTGTGAGAGTAAGAGTTATTAAATTACATGAAAATTGAGAAGTTCTTGCAAAAAAAGAGCCACAAATAGTTTCCAGAACAAACTTGGAGGAGGGGTGTTTGAAATATATGGCAATGATTATATTTTTCAAAGTTTTTCACTTTCTCAAGCGGTTAAACCATGATTATGTTATAATTGTATGAACTGATTTTCGATCGAGTCTATTTGGTGAGACTTGATTATCTTTAATATGAATTGATTAATTGATGTCCATTTAATAAACAATTGGTAAAATCTAACTACTAGAGGAGGATATGGGAATGGTAAAATCCAACTACTAGAGGAGGATTTGGGAATGGTGAGATTAAAGTAAAACTTGCATCTGTCTGAGGAGATAAGATTGCTCCAAGTGAGATTTACAATTCAATAAACGTACCTCTTTTCTATAGTTTACTGTAAAGAAATAGAGTATACTCATAACATTGTAAAGAAATAGAGCATACTCATAACATATTTGAAAGAAAGGAAAGGGAGACTATGAGGGCTTGCCTAAGCGGTCATTGGTGATACTGGGGAGACTCGTCATTTTAAGGTTACAAGTTCGATGCCTGGGGCCCTTAGGTTTTACCACTGGGTTGTTCGTGGAAGTGGATTTTTTTTAGAATGGACTCAATTGGTGGGTTTTGGCTACCCTAATACTGTATGTGTTTCGCGGATGGGGGTGTCTTTGGCCATTGGATTCCCCAGATGATGAGGCTTTATTCGTTGGATGTTCAAAAAAACGAGAGGAAAAGGGACATTAAAAGGGTTAAAACAAAGTCCATAACAAGTAAAAAGTAACTAGTTTAGAAAAAAATATGACATATGTCGAGACAAATCTATATGTATTTGGTTTCTTGACTTGTCTTAGTAATTCGGTTAGACTAGATTAGGCATCCTATTTGGTTTGACTTGATTAGCTATGCTATTTGCTAAATCGATTAAATCTTATTGTCTGTTGTGGGTTAGTAAAAGAACCGAAGGGAGGAGGTGGATTGGTCTAGTTGGAGGTTCGGTATGATGTAGGTTTTTTTTTTTGTATATGATGTGTGGGGTCTATGTTGGTTTTGTACTACCTGCTTGGTTTTTTTTTTTTGAACAGCAAGAAGAATAAATTATAAACAAAGCAAGCTGGTTAGAAAAGCCTAGCTAAACAAGGAAAAGTACAAATTACATGTACAATAAGGGATTTTCTAACCATCTAAGCCTAGACATAGATAGTTTTTTGTTTCTAAGCGACATAAAAAGATGTGAAAATTGAACAATGTCGTCAAAAATAGGAAGCGGAGATAAGTCGTTTCTGTTGTGAAGTACCTCGTTCCTAGCTTTCCAAATGACCCAAAACATAACCCCACAGATGCCATCCAAAAGAACCTTTCGAATTTTGGTGAAGTTGGAATTGTCGATCCAAGAGAATAACTCGAGAGGAGAAACAAGATCCGGAGCATCGATGTCAAGCCAAACCCGAACCCTATTCCATACGCCTTGAATTTTAGAACACGAACCGAACAAATGAGAGGAGGATTCCAACCAATTATCGCAAAAAATGCAATGAAAGTGATCGATTGGAATCTCCTTTTCAAGAAGATTTTTGCGAACCGGTAAGCGATCAAGAAGAAGCCTCCAAACAAAGATGTTAACTTTCGTAGGAATAGATTTATTCCATCTAGTCTTCGAATTAGAACCCGGAAGAGAAGCCTTTTCAATATGATAACGAACATGACAGACTTCGAACTCTTTTTTACCATCAAAATCCCAACCCCAAAAGTCACCACCCGTGGAACCCGAGTAAGCGTCTAGAGCCGTGAGTAATTGAGACAGTTGAAGAGATTCGATACCTCCTCGAATGTCACGCCTCCAGCTCCAAAAGCGAGAGTTTCCCACAATGCGATCCGAGACCTTGCACTCTTTGTTGTTGTCGAGAGCGAAGAGTCTAGGGAATCTAGAAGATAAAGCGATGTTTCCCAGCCAAATATCCGACCAAAAGGAAGTAGAATCACCGTTGCCAATGTGTCTGACAAAAGAGGAACCCGGAATAATATTCTTTTCGTGAAGATCTTCAAAATTCCTGCAAATGATGTTCCAAGTCCCGTTGCCACCTGTAGCTTTAAGAGTTAGATCAACCCCCCCCCCCCCCCCCCCTGTGAATCGATGAAATCACCCGAACCCAGAAATGATTACTTTTCGAGAGAAAGCGCCATTTCCACTTAAGCAGTAAAGCTCGGTTAAGAGCTTCAATACTTCCGAAACCCAACCCTCCCCTATCTTTTCCCACCAAAATAGAGTCCCAATTGACCCAATGAAGTTTCTTCATCGAATCATTCCCACCCCAGAAAAATTTTGCCCGAATACCCTCAAGAATAACCCGAACACCTTTAGGAAGGCGAAAAAGAGAAATGAAATAGTTAGGTAACGCACACTGTTCAAAAAGAAAAAAAAAATTACATCTTAGTTCAAGTGTTGCCAATCAATCCCGAAGAATTCTGGAAAGACCATCGCTTATGGGTAGGGGAAGAATGACAAGTTATCTTTTCATTTGGTTTCGGTTTATCCAGCCAAGTACAACATTATGCACGAACACAAGTACCTTTTTAACGACAATTTCTAGATTTTTTAGGATAAAAACATCATAACTTGGACCTTGCAGGATTTCTTTCCCGAATATCTAGAACATTACTACTCACAGTCTCACAACTCAGTAACTCACAATGAGCAAACCAATCACCAATGATGCTATTATAACCGTTCATAAAAGCGCCACTTCCATATCTGGACTTTAAAAGTTCAACTTTACTTGCACAAAACTGAGAGAAGAAAAGAACAATATTGTACATAGAATAAGAAGTAAGTCAGTAACCATTTACATGAGAATCATGGGACATTGCTTATTGTTGATGTACAAAATTAACAAACTAACATGAAGCTGCTGGTAACAAATAACAAAAAATTCCACCAACAAATGCAATAAACTTGTGACCAGAATCACATTTTTCTCATAAGATGCTCCAGATAGGAGAGGTTGAAGAGGGTCATGGCCTTTTGAGGTGGTGCCGCCAAGCGGTTGGTTGTCTGGATTGTGAGAATCGTTATTATCAGGAACAAGTGGCGGCTGACTGTCATTTCCGGAAGAGCCACCAGGGTTTGACTTTGACCCATCCGCATTTGAAGCATCATCAGTATCTTCTCTATCATCTTTAGGTTCACCAGATCCACCACCACTGCCACCATCATCATTGCTGGCCTTTGGGATTCCTGGAACCAGGTCTTCTCGAGCTTCTACACCAACCCGTCTCAGGTGCAACTGTTACCATGTATATGAACATATGACACCTTTTGGACATCTTACTGGTATAACTAATTATACATGTTTACCTTAAGATGGAGATTAATTTCATCTGGTCGTGAAAGAAACGGAAAATCGCCACCACTTTTAATGTCTGCTCTTCTTGCACCAGGAAACCTTTCACTTACTTCATCTTTGAGTTGTTGCGGGATTGCGCATTTGTCGTTTGTCTTTAAGAAAGAAAAAAACTTTACATCAGTGCATCTGTAATAATATATCAATCAAGAATTCAGGATATTTGTACTAATAAATGAATATTGTTGTGAGTTTTGGAAGCATACATCGATTATAGTCATCAAAGAATCTGAAAGCATAAGGGGCCCAATTGATGCAGTGTCACTTGTTAAAGTCAATCTTGAAGCCAAATCCTCCCTTGAGAGGGTCTCAACCTGCAGTTTTACAACTTCTCATCTCAGGACTCAGGGGTGTGTGAAAAAATTAGTGATTGGATTTTAGACATCTCAAATTTTCTGCTAGCCACACATCACACATCCGAAGCGTATATCGGGATCATTCAAATATTTGTTGCAATTTATTGTTTTGTTATTAGATATTGCCATTTAAATCAATTTACCTACAAACAGGTTGATTTTAGAGGTTTTATCTCAAACGAGTTAAGCTAAAAGATTTAACTAAACATGGGGTCACATGTCATCTGAAGGGAGTTAATATAATGATAAGACCGCCAAAAGCGTTGTGTTAAAAAAAATGGATTATTAATGAAAAAATATAGCTTTTTTTTGTGATCATAATCTAACACAATAGTTACTTGTGAAAAAAAGGAGGGAATAGTGTATTAGGTTGGCCAAACCCGAAGACCCACTTAAAAAATGAGGGAATAGTGTTTTAGCACTATCCCAAAAAATAAGGCAAAAAGTGAAAGGTTTATCTTGATTTAGAATTAAAATTGAAGGGTGAAACCGGTTGAAAAGATTTGGTCAGAATAATTGTTAAATAGTTTCTAAGAAAGTTTTTATTTGCTTATTCTATAGGGTGGTAGTTCGATCGATTATGTAATACAATACCAAAGAGTCAGCGAGGAAGATGGAGACATTAAAGATGAGGATGCTAAGGTGCGAGCACACGAGGTTAGACCGAACAAGAAATGAGGATTTTAGAGTTAGATGAGGGGACATATCTCAAAGAAAAAAAGGAATGGGAGATTGAGATGATTTAGGCGTGTGCGGAGGAGACAGATGACGACACATGTGAGGAGCATGGAATGCCTCACTGTCGAGTGGAAGAGGAACAAATGCATACCGAAAACGAAATGGGAATAGAAGATTTGAAAGACCTGCACCTCCTGGTGAGCTTGATCGGTGATAGGAATCCGTGGAGAAGCCGGAAAAAAGTTAGGAACTTCTAGGAGAGAGTATAGGCTTCACTTTGAGGATTCATCGTTTGACATGTATGTCACTTAGGGTGGTAGTTCGATCGATTATGTTATACAATACCAAAAATTGTTCTCTTTCAAAAGCATAACTTTGTATACTTTTTAAATGTATTCCTAAAAGGGAAAAAAATAAAAAATAGATGTTAAATGCCTGGTTCAGTTTACATTGCTGATTCTAAGTTTGAAACTATAAAGCATCAAAACCAAACCGTGAATGGAACTGTATACAATTCAAACCGGCTAACTTGGTTCGATTTAGGCAGTTCGGTCAGTTTCAGCTTGTTTATGAGTACCACTATGCAAGCTCAATAGTAGAAGCCATAATGCAGCTACAAACTATGTAACAAGAGATAAAAGGTTGTAAACTAAAATTCTCACCTGTGCAACAACAAAGTCCACAGAATCAGCAATAAATGGTTCATGCGGACCACTCAGGATTCCTGTTAAGACATGTCGTTTCAGCAAAAAAGAAGGGGTCCAACTAACACTGCAACAAGATGGAAACAAGTCAGTATGTTATTTATAATTTAAACATTTGTTTTAGGGGTAACATGATGGGTGGCTCAGGTGAGTTAGTTAACATGTCAACTACGCCTGGTCAGGTTGGGCTAGACCAGCAAAACTTTCATTATCCATTTTTCGATTTTGTAATCAATTAATAACTCATTAGATGTGATTACAAATACTATATTATTAGACTAATAGCATAACTTGTTTAGAACATTGATTGGAGATTTGGAGGTTTTGTATTTGGATACAATTTTGATGAATTTTGACCAGGTTTGACTGGTATATAGTTAGTTAAATCATTTAGCTTAGTCTGCTTCACCCGTTAAAGGTCATACATAATCCAAACCAACCCATTTATAGGTAAGAGACATGTTAAGGTTAAAGTTTAATATATTGTATTATATGGGTACATACACAGGAGCCCAAGGCATGGCAGCTGCAAAATATTTGGTCTCCAAAAATGTATTTGAGAGCACCAATGACTTTACTCGGCGTGGTCTATGCTGTGCAAAAAGAAGTGCTAAGAATCCCCCTAGGGATGTGCCATAAAGATGTATCTGTTATCATAAAACTTAAAAATTACTTTGCATGCTATAATCCTGTTAATAACAATAGTAATGATAAATCGTTATAGTTATGATAATACTATCAGCAACAACAAAGTCAATAGTATACTTGTGTTGTTAATCTATATGTTCAACAAATATAGTGACTGGAGATCTTACACGGTGGACATTAATAACATCCAAAAACTTCTCAAATGCTTGAACCCACTCATGGTTGTTCCATACGTGAGGAATATCAACAGAAATCACTCGATAACCCTGAGAATGAAAAAATTAACAAACAATTGCATTGAAAGTATTCGGATTTGTGTTTCGAAAGTACTACTGATGTGGGTTGCAATAATAGGTTTTAGATGTTTGAAAAAAAAGATTTTGCTTTGGATTATCGTCTAATACTTGACTATCTAGCCTTAGAAGATATTACATAATTACCATTCCTTAAACCTAATTTGGTAGACTTTACTCTCATCTTACAAGATGTCTCTTTTTTTGGACAAATATGTACTTTTTGGTCTATGAATGTCTTAAATCATCATTATTCCTCAAACACTCCAAATAACAGATAATCTAATTATTACAGCTTCAAATAGTAAAAGCACGTCCTCACACTACCTCCTAAAACTAGTTTTATTACAGCTAACCATCTCACTACGATTATTGAAAATCATATAATTACTTTCAAAACACAATTTGCTGAAGATGTATACTGAAAGGCAGAAGACAAAACAAATTTGCTACTCATATAATAAGATCTAATACAACTGTTGAAGAAAAAAACAAACATGGGTCCAAGGAAAAAAGTAGTAATGTGCATTTGTTTTGAATCATCATGTATACTTAAAACTTTATTCTATATCCTTAAAAATTATATTATGTTGAATAAATTTTCAATCAAAATGTAGTAACTGGTGCCTCACCTTCATTGACAGTGCCATGATTTGTTTGTAATACACATCAGCAGTACCAGCAGTGCCAGGGATACATATCAGTGGAGGCACTACTTTAGGACCAAAATCATAATATCTCCATTGCTTTGTGCCAATCTGAAAAAAGTTATACTAAAATTCTACTAAGTGTGAAAGAAACCCATTTGAAAAATGGTAATATGAGGGGCTCACCAACAATTGTAAAAAATAAAATAAAAAAATAGGTTACATCAAAGTGCATCACTTGCCTTTAGTGTATTCGTTTAATGAAGTAATACTTGAATAGTTAAAGAATATGATTTTCTGTTCCCTAAGGAAGGTATATTGTGAATGTCCATACTTATTATTATTATTACATCAAAACGATGAGGAACAATGAAAAATAAAGACTAACGCGATGATAACGTTACATGTCAATTCTGAACCTTATCTAGATACAAAGGGTTATCGCTTTTAACAATCCCTCACCTAAAAATTAACTAAAAAGTATCAGAATCTTCAGCCAACTAAATGTTTCTCATACCTTCATCACAGCTATATCCACCATCATAATCCTAAGTCAAACAACCCAAAATTTCAAAATTCCTTCTATTTCACTTAAAATACAAAATACTAAATCAATACCTAAAATTCATTAAATCACTGTAAGAGCCCCCACTGAGTGGCTAATTTGTTCATACTAACTCCCTATCAGAAAAAAAAGGGAGCTGTTTTTTGAGCCATTGAGTGAAACCTAATATTCCTCCAAATATAAACCTAACACCAACATTTTACATTTACAGTATAAGATTTACTGTCTATGATTGATGTATACAATTAAAAGATGCAAATTAGCCTCTTTAATCTTAAAACTATATAAATAGCTCCAATTTTAATGCAACAGCGAAACTTGGTTTCACCGAGACAAAACGTCGAGCAACTGATGTTCAATAAAAACTCCACCTAGGTTTTAGCAATCGGTATCCAACTGAACCAGTGAATTAGCGGATTGGGGATATCTAGATATGCATAATCAAGTACAAGATCAAAAGAATTCAAAATCAGATGAACTCACAGGGATCTTGTGGAGAGGAACCTGCGACTTGAAGTAGATGTAATCACCAGGGGGAGAAAACCCGCCTTTCATTGCTGATTTTGTTGATGATCGTAAAGAAAGTAACTAAATTTGCTGCCCATTAACAGAGATTCAACTCTTGATTTGTTGATCGTGGGTGGGCAGTGGGTTTGGTCATCGATTTTGTTGGGAGAATCTTGTTGGATCTTTTTTTTGTACCCTCACATGATTGTGGAAGGAAAAAGCTGAACCACGTGATCGGTTACCGAATTTGAATGCATCGAGCCGGCGGACAGATAAGCGTTCAGCCTAATTTGCACCAATTTGAATGGTTGACTCTAAAATCTAAATATAGGGTTTGATGTTATCTTGGTTTGGTAATTTTTCGGTTTGAAGAGTTCGTTAATACCAAATACCATTAAATCACCCTTTTTTTATTATTATTAAAAAAAAAAATTGAACGGCAATTTTATTAAAAACGGGCGTCTCGCAAGGAGCTAATCGGCCCGAACCCAAAATTGGAAACAAAACAACAAGAGACGCACCTCAAAGAAGACAGAACATCAGATTACATGTAGAAATTAAAGTTACATCATTCCTCCCATTTCACGCTAAAGTCCTTCACTCGAGAAGAGATCCAAAGGAAGAAGAACGCATTTATATCCCCAAGGATAACCTCAGTCGTTCTTGATTTGCCGTTGTGGATTTTATCATTCCTATTGCGCCAAATTAGCCAACATGCCACCGAAAAGATAGAGCGCAAAAGCTTCTTTTTCTTCTTAGAGCCTTGAATGAATAGGTGGAAATCAATTATATCTTTGAAGGAGAATGCGAAAATAGAGGGTAATTTGATCCAGACAGAGAGCTTATCCCAAACCCTGATAGCCACCGGGCAGTCCACAAAACAGTGATCAATAGACTCAACATAATCCAAGCATAAGGGGCAGTCGATACAAGGGATATAAATTCCTCTGTTCTGCATCGCTTGGCAAGTCGGAATATGGCCCCAAGAAACCCTCCACATGTGGATATTCAATTTAATGGGAATCCAGTTACTCCATTAATACAGAAGCTGGACATCGAAGTAGTATTTCTTCATGATAGTCTCTCTCACCATACATGAACGGAAATTAGAGTCCCAAGAGGAGGGAGAAATGTCGTAAGCAGAGAAGGAAGACTCGATCTTCGAAATAGCTTTCCAGGGACCCGCTAAGGTGAGCTTAACCGTACCATCCCAAGCCGTAGAAGCATTAGAATGGATCGCAGCAATGGATCTTCTCCACAGGTTAGTGGGCTCACGAGGGTACCTCCAGACCCATTTAGAAAGAAGCGCTAAGTTAGATGCTTTTAGAGAACCCACACCGAGACCCTCGGAATCCGTAGGAGCGATGACAGTGTTCCAGTTGACCCAATGAATCTTTTTGCCCTCCGCATTGCTCCCCTAAAGAAATTGTCTACGTATCCTTTCGAGCCTATCCAGAACGTTATTCGGAGCCCTAAAAATCGAGAAAAAATATAGTGACACAACAGATAACACAGATTTAATCAGAGTGAGACGACCACTAATGGAAAGCGTTTTACTTTTCCATCTAGAGAGTCTAGTGGAGAATTTATCAAACACCGGCTTCTAGTTCCTAGCCACATTCATGTTAGCTCCGATGGGAAGGCCAATGTAGTTGAAAGGAAGGGAACCCGAAGCACAGCCCAACGAGCCAGCCATAGCGTCCAAGGAGCTCCTTAACTGCCCAGGCCATACAAGCAACTTTTGCTTAAGTTTAGTTTCAGCCCCGAAGCAAAGTAGAAGAGACGAAGGAGACGAGCAATGTTTTTGATACACGAATCGGACCATTCTCACACAAAGAGCACGTCATCTGCAAAAAGCAGATGAGAAATGGACGACCATTATTTGGCAGCGATAAGCCTCTGATGAAGCCCGCAGATTCAACTTTTCTCATGATGCAAGTAAGAGCCTCCATGGCAATAACGAAGAGGAAAGGGGATAACGGATCACCCTGACGAAGACCCCTGGTATTTTTTAGTATGTAACATGTCACACCCCAACCGACAGTGAAATATGTCGGGGCATGTTAACTAATAGAGTTGCGATATACTTAAACATGTCATTCCATTATATATGAATAATTTTACAACCAAATCAAACATAACAACAAAACACTAAATCTGATTATTTTAAGCTTTTATCTAGGTCCAACAATCCTATCGTGTTCACAAAACAGCCTAAGTAAAATCCTGCTACATGTATAAGATAAAATGTCAACTACAAAGTAGTTGGTGATTAAACATAGGTTTATAGGTTACATATGTATATTGAATTAAAAACATGCGACTATGAGTCAAGTGAAACATTCATATGATATGATCAACAAGTAAGCGAATAATGATTGTTGTGTATCAATCCTCTGACGATATAGGGAGCAATCACCCAGCACCAATTATCGATCAAGTCAGGTGGGCGGTCAAGCCAATAGATCTATTATTGTTACCATGGGCACGTTGGTCGTTAACGATATACAAGCGATTAATGATTAATAACTAACGAATTCCAACTTCCACACACTTTCCATCCACACACAAGTTTCACACACACTGAATTTAACATATTGGGCATCATAGAATTGCATACATGTTTAAAGAGAAATAACGTTTAATGATTTGAAATATAGATACATGTTACACCCCAAAGTAGAAAAGTAAAAAGGAGCTATGAATGCTCATATGAATAGTAGTGCAAGTGTTGAGAAAATAGCATCGAAGAAAATAGAATCGCGAATCCTGAGGTCACCCTAACCGAACGAATATGCTAAATGAATAGAGGAATTGAAACGTCTAAGTTCTACGTTTATATATAATCGGGAAATTATGTTTATTAAATTGATTTACATGTTTTAAGTTTAAATTGTACGTTTGTTGAAAATTGGTCCAAAAGTTTATGTGTCAATTTTGAAATAAATTTGACTTAGGTTCTTATTTTGGTAATTCATAAACTACAAGGTCAGGATTAAAAGATATCAAAAGTTTGCCTAAATGATGAAATCTACCCTATAGTTTCCATAATTACAAAAACAACCCTAAAGTTTACAAAATTACATATTTAACCAAGTTTATTGTTTCATACCTAATCTAACATGATTATGAACAATCCGGATCAGAATACTACAATTAAATTATAACAAATTCATCCGGACAAAAGTTTACACAAGAAAAGTCTTGTTTAAACGGGTCGTGTGCTAAAGCTTTATTTTTTATGATCAAAATTTGGTTTTGTTGCATTAGAACATCATAATGTCATAACAAATAATTTAGGATGAGTAGAGATCAGTAGAACATGATTAATTTGGTTTATTAAGAATTCCCCAATTATGTATATTGATTAAACGTTTGATTTTTCATAGAAGGCTTTAAAAGCAAAAACCAACAGAGGGCTTTTGAAGGAGTTTAATAAATAAACTTACCTAAGAAAGTCAAAGGAAGTGGATGAAATCAGACGGTCAAACTCGTGGTCGTTGACTTTTCAAAACAAAATCGAGAGTTTGAATGCCGAAATTGAGAGTTGGAATATGTCGAATGGTGATCATAGAGGAGAATTGTGAAGGTATATATAGTGGAGAGGTCATATGGAGGTCAAACTGGAGAGGGTTATGATTATCCAAGTTTAATAAGTTGAGAAATCATTAATTAAATCAATTAAAGCTAATCTAAAAAGGTTTTGGATGGTTATAGGATTCCTAATTGAATATATATATTGTATGATAATTATCCAGTGTTAAACTAAAAAAAGCGAATTTAAAATATGTTTTTAATCAAAAATACGAGTCTGGTTGCGAAGAACAAAGAAAACATAGTTGTTAACCTTCTATCGCCAAACGCGACATATGAGGGAATACCCTTCGCGACACGCGAGGGGGAGGAGGGGAGGGCAAGGCTTAAATATTTTTTATTTTTTCCATTTCAATCGCTTCGTTCGGTGCTCGGTTTACGTCGGTTTGACCTCAAATTTTATACAAAAGTACATTAGACCCATAAGCACATGATGAAATTGAAAAATATGAGTTTTGAGATTTACAAGGCTCCTGGTTACGACGATTCACGAACAAAAAACACATAAAAATTACGAAATGATTAATTGTTGTTTTAAATCACCAAATCCAAACTACGACCATACAATCAATCTTTGACTTTGTAAAAGAACATTTGAACATCTAAAATGATTTTTTAATTAAACGAGACTTCCGGTTAAACATCTTACGCGAAAATCCGTAATTTGTTTTAATTTCGTTTACAATTAACCAATTAAATATTTTATTTTGTAAAGATGATTTTGGATCCTTTAAGATATTATTTGAGAGTATAATTTAGTAAATATTCGAAATTACTAGATAAGTATTTAACCGAAAATCGAATACGTGTGAAATTTCAAATCGGGTCAGGTTTTTACGAAACGGAAAGAGGCGAATGTTATATAACACATATATGAAGTCCCTTAATTTTCATATAAAAAGTTATCGCATTAACATGGATTTTAATCCATTTATAAACAAATGATTAGTGGATTTTACTCAATAACATTTTCTTAACCTCAATATTTCTTTTTTCTTTTTATAAGGCTACTTTTTATAAGGCTATCCGTAGTGGATTTTATGAGGGCGTCATAGGGCCTCATAGCACCTTAAACACCATTATACCACTCTCCTATAGCGTCCCTTCCCCCTCTTGGCGTAATATGCATAACCCCCTGTTTCTCTCTCCTTCTCTGATTGGTCCATGTGTTTCTCCTTTTTTGATTGGCCAATTTTTTTTAAATAAGATGATTAATATTATAATGCCCCTCCCACTATACCACTTTTACACATGGAGCCCCTTGTTGTCTGGGCTACCACGTGTCGCGATTTACCCAACACAGGAATTTTACCATCATACATAGCCTAACAACTAACGGAATATTATAAATAATAAATGAGAGCTGACCAAAAGCTACGCCAAGAATAATACAACAAGAAAAAAATAAAAAGAGAAAAGAACAACACTCATACAACTTAATACAATTAGGATAAACACAATGCTTCCACCGCTGAGTGTGGTGGAGCTGAGCTGGCCAAAACGCACCACAGTGACACCACTGCACTTGGTGCAGCCCCGTAGAAAATTGAAACCCCACAGTCCCCATCCACTACATCCCTCCCTCTTTCCTCATTCCACCATGTCTCTTTACCTCTCTCTAACCCCACTCTTCTCTCTCTTCTTTTTTGATTTATTTAATAAAAAAAAAAGGTCAGTGTGGTGTAGGTATTGTGAAGGTAAAGTGTGAAAGTGTGGGATGATGATGTGACAAAAAAAAAATAAGAGGTTAAAAAAGTGATAGGTGGATATTTTGAAGATCTTTAAGATCAAACTTACACTATTAGTTCATTACTTCTAGATAACACCCGCTCTAGATCTATTTCTCAACCAAAGATAGCCCAAAGCATTCGTATCTACAATAATTTTGCAAATTCTAACCTATTACATGTTTTTCAAATGGCAACTACAGTCAATACCACCATATATATGGACAAACTTCTTCCATTTCTTTGACTCTTCAGTATATTTATGAATATCAGAAGATCCATATGCTAAAAAGATAAGAGGAAGGAATCTAACACCATGAGACAATGTCCCAAACCGACTGATCCAAGCTACATGAAAAGAAAATATGATTCGTCGTCTCATCGTAATTCCCACAAAACGAACAATCAATCTTATGCATAAAGATATTACTAGATCTTAAAGCAACCTTCGTCAATGTTTTAAAAACCGGTTCGAATCGGCCGGTTTAACCGGTTCAACCGCGAACCGCCTTCCTCACCGGTTTTTTATATCCCGTTTTTTTGGTAATAACCGGACCGGGTTAGACCGGCCGGTTTTCCAGTTTTTTCTGTTTTTTTCCGGTTCAACCGGTTTTCTGATTTTTTTATTTATTTATTTTTTTAACTTTTTTTGATTATAATTGTATTTTAACTACTTTTGTTGGGGTGTACAAGTGTATTAACATTTTTATAAGAAAATATATATAAATTCCCTAACCGGTTCAACCAGCCGGTCTAACCAGTCCGACCGCTCAAACCGGTCCCGAAAGGTTTTCCGGTTCAACTAAAAAACCGGTTTTTAAAACATTGACCTTCGTTGGAAGCCGCTAAAGTTTAACCCACCACACAAAAATAGGATAAGGAGGGTCGGATTTGAACTTGGGTCTAAAGAATTTAATGAAGCACGCTACTTTTTCATTGGGGGAGAACACTTAGTTATTTACATTTTATTAAAATTATATTTATGGATTCACCATCACAAAAACAATACACTCACTAAAAAAACCGTACACATAGTTTTACATTGATATTAAAAATACTATATTATTATGACTTCTATTTGGTGTCGGGGTTAAAAGTCAATTTTCACAAAAGTGTTCTTTTTGTGTGAATGTGGGGCCGGTTGAGATTAGGGGTGTTCATGGTCCGGTTGGTCCGGGTTTTGGGAATTTTTTGAACCAAACCGTAACATACGGGTTCGATTTTTTTCAACCCAAATCGAACGGGTTGGTCCGGGTTTGCTGGATCGAACAATCCGGATTTACCGGTTTGGGTTTCCGGTTTACCGGTTTGAACCGTCAAAAATTTCAAACTCCTTATTTTTGTTTTTGGGCCAGATTTATTGTTTTAATATGTTTTGTATGTTACGGAATTTCATCCCTGGATTTTTTTCATACGCTGAACTACATAATATGTAGTAATGTTGTTGTCTTTTAATATGTTTTTTCTTTTTTTGTTACGGAAAGTATGAAGCAGAAAATTTTAAAAGATTAAAATATAATATATAAATATATAGACAGATAGTATATACATTATTTTACATTATATATAAAAAACAACGGTCCGGTCTGGGTTGAACCCGCTGAAATGAAGCCTAAACCGTAACCCGGACCGTAAATGCCGGTTTTTATTTTTATGAACCATGAACCGGACCATTATACATATTATGAACCCAAACCGAATTTTTGGTCCGGTTTAACCGGTTTGGTTCGGTTTTTACGGTTTGTGAACACCCCTAGTTGAGATTAAGCGGATGGCGGATATATTTAGGTGTCCGGAGGGGGTCCTTCCTTTTCGGTACTTGGGTTTGATGGTCGGTGCCAACATGAACCGAAAGGTTTTTTTGGAACTCGGTTGTGGAGACGTTCTAAAAGCGGCTTTCTAAATGAAAGGCTAAAACTCTTTCTTTTGATGGGAGGCTTACTCTTGTCAAAAGCGTCCTCGATTGCCTTCCCACCTATTATTTCTCTTTGTTTAAGGCTCCCAAAGGTATTATCGCGGAGTTGGATCGCATCCGATTTCGTTTCCTTTGGGGCGGCTCCGATGAGGTGAGGAAAATACATTGGGTGAAGAAGGATGAGATTTTTAGATCCAAAGAGAAAGGGGGACTTGGTTTGGTCGACTTGGAGGTTTTTAATTCTAGTCTTCTTTGCAAATGGTTGTGGAGGCTAAAAGGAGGGGCAACTTTGGACCCGGGTTATTTTGGCCATTCACAAGGTTAATGGTAGGCAAGAATTCTTTTCTTGCAAATCTTCTATTACTGGCATTTGGAAAAATATCATTACCTTAAATAAGGAGTTGGAGAAAAAAGATTTTGTTATGGAAAGGAAGATGGGAATTTTGGAGGGTCAGTGGGCTTGGGATGGGGCTGTTGACAATTCCTTTTGTTCCAGGGAGGTGAGGCGCTCTTTGGAGGGTTTCTTGGGCAGTTCGGTTGATGCTTCTATCCCATGGTGCAATTTGATTCCTCCTAAAATTAATTGTTTCATGTGGAGAGTGGCTCGTGATCGTATTGCTACGGGGTTGGCTCTTCAAAAGAGAGGCGTTCAAATTGGTTCGGGAGCTTGTCGGTTTTGCAATGACGGTGAGGATTCCACGTTACATTTGTTTACCGGGTGTATTTTTGTGGCGTCGGTTTGGCAATTCTTCATGGAGTGGTTTAAACTTCCTACCTTTTGGGCTTTTTCTATCAAGGACGTGATTCGGTTCCATGAGTTAGAGGTGGTGCCTCGGAATAAAAAAGATCTTGTTCACGCTACTATGTTCATTTCTTGTTGGAGCATTTGGAGAGAAAGAAACGATGCAATTTTTAGGGGTAAGGCCCCGACCATTAGGCTATGTGTAGTCATAATGCCCCATCATGGGGCATTATGTGACATGTGGCAGTGACATGGCAAAAGGGGGGTTATGGGGGATGGGTGTGTAGTCATAAAGCCCCCTAATCATTACCTAATCACATTTATTTATTTGAAAATGGCTAGCTAACGGCTAGAATTTGAAAATGGTCAAAGTGAGAGGACGCTATGCCCCTCACGCCTCTCGCCGGTTTCACCAACATGGCGCCCCGGGGGGTGCTCACTGGCGCTATGTTGGGCGCTATATTGGGGTTTTTTGGGCTATAACGCCCGATTACACATAGCCTTAGTAACGTCATTTGTAATATTAAAGCTTGGTGCATGTTTTGGTGTAACAATAGATGTAGAAAAACTATAGATTGCGCTTCGATGTGTATGGTGTAGGTGGTCGGTTTCTGGGCTAGCTTCTTGCTAGGTCCCGGGTCCGTCTCTCCTGTTTTTTGGTGAATAATACTTGCTATTCAAAAAAAATATTATGACTTCATACATATATCTAAATCCGCCCCTTATGGGGAGCTCCACCAAACCTTAAAAATAATTTGGATGGTGGTCAGGGTTGGTCCAATGAACCAAGAAGCCCAAGCGAGGCCTTCCCCCCTATGAGGCTAAGATAATGATGGTCAGGGGCGGTCCATTGCCAATGAACTCTAAGATATTAGTTTGCTTAGTACCTTTGAATCGTTTAAACTCCCTGTAATAATGATAGTAATGAAGCATATTCATGTACCCCGCTGCCATTAACATTACCCTAGTAATTAACATTTCTGATTAGGCTATGTCTTAAGGTGTGTAGTTCACTATTTAAAAAAAAAGAAGATAAACTTAAAATGGTTGAACTTGTTATAAAATCAGATATATATTATGTATTTTCTCTCTTAGCAGTTATTAAATTTACGGTTATTGTGAATATATAATGACTGAATATTCATATGAATGAATATAGATATCGACATTCTCTATGTTCTTTCTCCCTCACACATATTTTCTTTTACGTTATCAGCACGATGCATAAGATCGTCGAAGTTTTCTGGGTTCATTTGCTCTACTGAAAATTGTTGAAGATCGGTGACTACTGTTCAGTATTTCAGAATTGATCAATCGTCCATCCAGGTTTTAATCATCCCTGTCTCATTCTTTTAGAAATACATATTCTTTTATACACTTGAATCACCCAATTTCCATAAATCAAAAATTTCCATCTTCTTAACAATCTTGGGTACGATCAAGTGTAGTAGAAAGAATATGATAGAATAAGCCTATAGAGATTTTTATAAAAAGTCTAGAAGTTAGATTTGAAAATTTTAAGTGCCCGTTTGTAGATCAGAAATATAGATCTGCAAATTCATTTATTTATTTATTTTCTTTTAATTGAATCCATGGTGGGTAGAGATACAAAACCAAAATCCATGTTTATAATCTGAAGTTGAAATCAACATCAAAAATGATATCGACAGTTCCTACTGTCGGATAATGTCGTACTGTTGGAATCAAAATCAAATTCGAAATCACAAAACAAAACAAGAACAGATTAATTTTTCTTTGAGCATACAAAGAAAAAATAAAATAGTAGAAGAACGAAGATGAGTTTTTCACCCAAAATCCGTGGTCACTGCCACGAAATTATACACACATGCACAAACCTGGGATATTATATCGCAATCCATCGATCTTCAATCGCCTGAAATCACACTCATCAGAAGCATCTATTGATGCATATCAAAACGGCAATCCAAAGTTCTATCTCAAAACTCCTTTCTGACTTAACCCCTTGGCTTTTGGTGTTTTGATCGCATGTTTCTTCGACTTTTCTGTGTGTTCACGAAGTCGTATAATATCGGTGTTTTGATGATCATTGACTATCCGGTGTAGCGAAGATTCGAGACTTCTCGATTGCTCTTCCGATCTAGATCTCTCTCTCCTACCACTCCTTATTTTTTTCTATCTCTCACTAGAACTTAACGTGTAGCGGCTGAGACTTTGGCATTCAGATTTGATGTGTTTATTCTTATTTGATGTTTGGATTATATGTGTGCCCTAACATATAATTTTTTTTATGGGCCATGAATTTTGCTTAACCCTCCATTTTCACATTCTCTTTTCACGGCCCAAATTAAAACAGCCTTGCAAATGTATAACCTATATTATTTTAACCAGCCCAGTTAATTTCATAACATAAAGTAATTAATATATATAAAGTTGTAGTAGATTTATATATGGGCCACAATATTATTTATCATGCATTCAAAGCAAGAAGATCATTAAATAAAACCTGAAAACACACTATATAAAATTACCTACTGTACATCATTTTAAAATTTTGTACATTATATAAAAACGAACTTTAACACATAGAACCTGAAGTTCTAATACGTGAGAACCTGAAGTTTTTCACTGGCTTATTAATACCCAAATTTTCATTTCAGATAATATGTCGAACTTGTCAAAACTTGATTTCGCCACCCTTGATATTTCTGGGAAAAACTATCTCCCATGGTCTCTTGATGCACAAATTCATCTCACTGCCGATAATCTGGGTGAAACGATCAATGAGGGTAATACAACTTCCCTCCAAGAGAAAGCTAAAGCTATGATTTTCCTTCGTCACCATCTCCACGAGGACTTGAAGAGGGAATACCTCACTGTCAAAGATCCTTTGGAATTGTGGAAATATATTAAGGAACGTTTTGACCACCAGAAGTTGGTCTTACTACCCACGGCTCGCTATGACTGGATTCATCTAAGGTTACAAGATTTTAAAACAGTCAGCGAGTACAATTCTGCTCTTTTCCGCATCACATCTGAATTAAAATTATGTGGAGAAGATATAACCGATGAAGACATGCTTGAAAAGACTTTATCAACGTTCCATGCATCAAACATGATCCTATCGCAACAATATAGGGAACGCAAATTCACTAAATATTCTGAATTGATTTCATGTCTTTTGGTCGCTAAACAAAATAATAAGCTTTTGCTACAAAATCATCAAGCGCGACCTGTTGGTTCAAGCCCATTACCTGAAGCTAATGCGGCTACTTCTCAGAGCAGTCGTGGGAGAGGAGGAGGTCGCGGCCCCAGTAGAGGTCGTGGTCGTGGACGGAGAAATTCATGGCATCGTGATTCTCAAAACTTTAAACCTGAAAGTGGCGAATCAAGTCAACAGAATACGGGACGACATTCTAGGGGGCGAGGTCGCGGGAGCCAAAACAATTCTTGTTATCGTTGTGGAATGACAAACCATTGGTCTCGCACATGTCGCACCCCCAAGCATCTTGTTGAAGCTTATCAAAGAATGATCAAAGAGAAAGGAAAAAGTGTTGAAACTAATCTGATTGAAAGTGCACCTAACACCGATCGAGATATCACTATGTCAGACATTCATCTCGATGCGTGTGACTTCATCGAGAATGTTCGTGATGTTTAAAATTATATAACCTAATGTGTCTTACTAAGTTTGTTGTGTTTAAACTATGACTTTTGGTTGTGTTTTCAAACTCTTGTTATGTATTCAGTTTGACTTTGAAGTGTTGTAACTAATATGATGGTATGTTTCTATGCATTTTTCATTTCTTAAAGAAACATGTTTAATAGTTCCAGCAGAACTACTATCGGTGATGAATGTCTAGTAAATTGTGTTAGTACCAATACTATACTTAAACATAACAAAATTGTTATCTATATTGTCTCCAGCAGAGATTATATTCGGTGTTAGTAACCTTATTGAAAGCTCCAGAAGAGCATACCTTATCTTATATATTATGATGAAACTGATTAGTTTTAACACAAAGATATGAAAATCAATGTATCATTGCACCAAAAAGAAAATAATACTAACTGCTAATCACGAATACTCCCCAGATACATCAAATATTTTCATAAGAGAATTAGTATGTCCCAACTAAAATGTATTTGGTTGTACGATCCATGTACAAATAACACAACCATATTATTGACTGGCGAGATATTTACAGCGGAATATGCTAATTGTCAATTTAATATGACAATATTCCCAGTCTTAGGGGGAGATAAGAGTAAAGAAAGACTGGTCATACAATGAATAGTATGAAATGCATCATGAATATCAAGATAAATCTGAAGTCAAGTATGTCATACAGTTACTTGATGCGTTCACAAAGATAGTGACAAAGTCACATATACCAGTATTTAGTGTACCTGCTCAGATTGAAATAATCATATAAAGATTTAAAGATAAATCGGTTCCGATAGCGAAAGTAAAAGAGCAGAGTAAATGCAGTTGGTGTAACTCCATAAGAGTTTTTATACATAAAAACCTAGAAAGAGGTTATCGATAAAATCCAAGAAGGATTTAGTAAAGCCAAAGAAATATAAAGTCCTAAAAGAGACTAATAATATTCAATGTCCCAGAAGAGGCAAGTTAAGTTCTAAAACAAATATCGATACGAATGAATATGAGATCTCAATAAATTATGTATTAGAAAATACGATGTAGAACCGAAAGAAAACACGTGTATAATAGATGTACTCAATGAAAAAGATTGTGTACACAAAACTATGTATAAGTACATATAAAGATGATTTGCCAAAAGTGGCAAGATGCCTTAAAAGGCCTCGCTTGACAAGCAAAACGTTTTCGGACTTGAAGTTCGAACACCCATAGGCGTCAAAGAATGAGATTATGCGATGTATGGCCCGACGTGTACCACAAAGGTTTTTTTCCCAAATCCCAGTAGTTGATTATGTGGAAACGTATTCCCCTGTAGTGGATGCGATAACCTTTAATATTTAATCGGCCTCGTAAATCTCGAACAGACTTCAGATGAAACTTATGGATGTCTTTACTACATATTTATACGGGACACTTAGCAATTGACATCAATATGAATATCCCTAAAGGATAATAAATGCTCGAAGCATTAAAGTAGTACCCCGAGATATATGTGTTATAAATCTCAAATAGAATATTACATGATCTCAAGAAAACTGGTCGTATTTGGTACAACCGACTCAGTATATTTTTAAAAATGGGGTATGAATACATAAATCAGTCATGTCTATTTATCAAAATTTACACTCTTAAAGTTCATTTAAAATCGCATTTTACAGTGATGATCTAAGCACTGATCATCGAGAGACTCTGTTGGACTTTTAGAGAGAATATTGAAAGAATTGAACATAACTGATCATAATCATAAATTTATCTTACAGTCCCCCAAGTACTGATTTAACATCATCCAGAAGTATGTTGTTAATTGTGTAGAAAAATCATCCAGAAGTATGTTGTTAATTGTGTAGAAATGAATAGTACTATATCTCAGGGGGAGAAAATATAAATTGCATTTTAGTTTTCCTTTGCTATAGTTTTTGTCCCACAGGGTTTTTCCAAGTGAGGTTTGAGCTCCACCAAACCTTAAAAATAATTTGGATGGTGGTCAGGGTTGGTCCAATGAACCAAGAAGCCCAAGCGAGGCCTTCCCCCCTATGAGGCTAAGATAATGATGGTCAGGGGCGGTCCATTGCCAATGAACTCTAAGATATTAGTTTGCTTAGTACCTTTGAATCGTTTAAACTCCCTGTAATAATGATAGTAATGAAGCATATTCATGTACCCAGCTGCCATTAACATTACCCTAGTAATTAACATTTCTGATTAGGCTATGTCTTAAGGTGTGTAGTTCACTATTTAAAAAAAAAGAAGATAAACTTAAAATGGTTGAACTAATAAAAACCAAACATTTTAGATTTGGATCAATCACAAAAAGAAGAAAGAAGGGGTGCCATTTATATCACGCCGGAAGCAAAGTTTTTATCCCATAACGTCTTCGAAAGAGGTGTTAAGGTGCTAAGAAAATGCAATATTGTCCTTATCAAGTCGACTACGAGCAGCTTTATACGAGTAAAACGCGAGATAGCATAGTAAGCACGAAACCTTTTCAAATAACTGACACGTAGCAAACTCCAAAATGAAGTGCATGCAGTCCTCTTTCTACACGTGTGAATCCTCTGCCCCAGAATTTAATTACCAACTTAGTTAAATCAAATTATATATATCATGAGTTCCCACTTGCCGCCAACACGATTATTAGGCACAGCAGCCACGATTCACGAAGATGAGTCAAGAACAACCACGACGATCTGATCATGAGCAGGAGGAGGAGGAGGCCATCAAATACGGCGACGTATTCCAAGTCTCCGGAGAACTTGGTAGCAAACCCATCACCCCACAAGATGCCGCCACCATGCAAGCCGCCGAGAACATGGCTCTTGGTCACATCAAGAAAGGAGGGCCCGCCGCCGTCATGCAGTCTGCCGCTTCCGTCAACGAAAACCGCCGCGTTGTAGGCCATAACGACGTCACCCCTGATCAAAGCGTCACCGTCTCCGATGCCGAAGTCTCCGGTCACCACATCATAACCGAATCAGTTGCCGGCCAGGCATAAGACTAAAACTTTCAATTTACCATATAATAACTTCTTAATTAATTCATCTTAATTAATTAGTTGATTTTTTTTTCTTTTTGCATTTGAGTAGGTGGTGGGGCAGTATGTAGGAGCGGGTCCTCCGACGATAGGACCGAAAAGCGGCGGTGGTGAAGGTGATGATCTGGTTACAATTGGAGAAGCACTGGAGGCTGCTGCCATGTCCACCGGAGAGAAACCGGTGGAACAGAGTGATGCCGCCGCCATACAAGCGGCGGAAGTTCGTGCGACGGGTCGTATGCAAGTTACGCCCGGTGGCGTGGCTGCAAAAGCGCAGGCGGCGTCTTCCCAAAATGTCCGAGCCACGCGGGATGAGGACAAAGCAAAGCTTGTAGATGTGTTGGCGGTATGTTATTGTTCATTTGAGAGATTAATGTACGTTTTGATAATTAATTAATTAATTAATTAATTAGTGATTATAACATGCATGCTGCAGGATGCAAGTAGTTTGTTGGGGAAAGACAAAGCGGTAACGAGGGAGGATGCAGAGGGGGTGATAGGGGCTGAGATCAGGAACCAACCGGAGCTGGCTACGTACCCAGGTGGGGTGGCTGCGTCTATGGCTGCAGCAGCAAGACTCAACCAACAGAACAATTAAATAAATGATATGATCAGTCACTAGCTAGCTAAAATATACATCATGTCACTCACTTGATCCTCGTATGTGTGTACTACTAGCTTGTTTGATATCTATATATGTATAATATGGTTTTGAACTTTTTATCTCAAGAGGGAAACATGTATAAATATCGGATCAAAAGGATTCGTGAAGGGGTCTGTTAGGGACACCCCTTTAAATTTTGGCTGGCACTCCTTTAGGTGACTCTGAGGTTTAAGAGTCACTCCAGATTTAAAAAGCTCAAATAATGTCCTAAGAGTTACCTATAAAAGGGGTGTCAGTTAAATTTTTTATTATTATAATAAAAAATATTATTGTTATATTAATAATAATAATAATTATTATTATTATTATTATTATTATTAATACATAAAAATAAATAACACAAATAAAATACGAAAAAACCTTCAGGGTGACATAAAGGGCTGAAGTGAGATATGGGACTCCTTATATGAGATTCAGCTTACCTCTTCAACCAAGTGGTCACCTACAAGGAGAAATTAAAAGTGACGTTAAGGTCTCGGAGTGACCTAAAGGGCTCACATCTTACCATCTAGGCTCTCTCTAAGGTCTCTGTGTGACCTATATTATCGCATCTCTTATGTATTATTACACTGTTACGTGCATACATACACATACTAATACGTTATCAAACCACAAACATATATACATACATACATGATAGATTTTGACTTAATATATGTTTATATACTAGATTTCAAGCCCGCGTGTTGCCGCGTGTATTGGCTTATGAATAATCCGAGTTGACTATTTAGTGATACATTAAATTAGTTCTTAGAAAAGTAAGATAGAGGTGGTACATCATGTTGTCCGTTGCAAACAAATAGATAGTTTTATATAAGTTATAGAATTCATTCAAATGTGATGATTATGTGATTAGTGGCTCTTGCAAACAAATTATATTATAAGTAAGATAAAGGTATGACATGTTGTCCGATGTTTATACGAACATAGAATAAATGAACTTGAAACTCTATATAAATAACTCATTATATATAGATAAATTCTATACATAATTTTATATATTTTATTTTTATATTAAAATGTCCGATCCAACTCTTTTAAGGAACCGTCAAGGAATCGAGTAGTCTCTCCAAGTACAAGGCCGTATGATTCTGACTTTCTTCCCTACAATTCTATAATAAGCAAATTATAATACACCCCCAATAGTGTATAGCTATATGGGTGGGGCATCTAATTTTCTGTTATTATGTTTTGGTATCAACATAACGAGTTGGTGACCCGCCCGCGCGTTGCGGCGGGCCACCTATCAAAAAGAAAGCACAGGACTCGCTCCTCTAGTCTCCAAAATCAAAATGAAAGAAAGTCGAGCTATTTTGTGACTAATAATTTTCCCAGTAATTTAGTTGGCCTTTAGAAACATTTCCATTATAGCAGTTCATAGTTTCAATATTCAAATTAAAATTACTATAGACTTGTAGCAAGACAAAGAGATGCACTCTACTTCTGGACCTTGAGTTGAGGAGGAAACCCCTGCAGGTGTGTTGTTGTAGAGGTTTCAAACATGTTTTACATGAGAAATATATATCAGCTTAAACATAACAGAAAAAGACAATCCAAAAATCTAAATGGGAAGCAAAGTTATCATTTGCATCGTCCAATTTCAATCCATTTTAACCACCTCAAATGTCAAAACAAACAACATAAAGTAATAACTGATGGTCGGCAAATATGAACCAACCATCAAGTAAATGACCCACTTAAATACTAATAAACAATTCAAAATCGCCATCCGAACATATATTTCAAAATAATGACAGTCAACTAAAATAAATAAGAAAACACAAAACACATTCAAACTCCATGATAGCATAAATAAATATAGACATTCGAAAACCTTCTATTCAGTAGAAACGGTTCAAGCAATAATACACCAACAAATATTAAAATGTCATCATCAAACTAAAACAAATTTGTATGCATGAGCAAAATTAGTTGTTAATGTAGTCTTCAACTGGCAATGAGAGCCTCAATTCAGATTCAGTAAAGAAAAAGCTTACTTTCGTTAAGAAGACAAATAAAGAAACAATTGAAAAAAAAATTAGGCTCAGTTTATATTAATCATCACTGTCAAAAGAAATTGAAAAAATATAAAAGTTTGGCTCTGATCTGCAGTTGATGGTACAAAGAAGACACCAACCATGGCTGCAACGACTTGCCCCGCCAAGATGAAGGTTTTCTCATCTAAGTGCCAATCAACTGAGACAAACATCATAGCCAATGAAAGCCAGCGATAGAATCCATACACTTTTAGAGAGAGAAAGAAACTGAGTGAGAGAAACCCGTGACATATGAAGAGAAAGAAACTGGGAAACTGAGTGTGAATATGAAGAGAAAAAGAGAGCAACCATGTCAAATACCGGATACCGCCCACAGGAAAAAAGATTTTAAGGGGTATAAAGTGTCAAAACCACAAAATCTTGTGGTTAAACTCTAAGAAACAAAAAGTTTCCTATTCAACTTTGAATTTGTATTGTATATTATAAAAGTTTGGCTCAGATCTGCAGTTGATGGTACAAAGAAGACACCAATCATGGCTGCAACGACTTGCCCCGCCAAGATGAAGGTTTTCTCATCTAAGTGCCAATCAACTGAGACAAACATCATAGCCAATGAAAGCCAGCGATAGAATCCATAGAAGACAACTTGCTGTCTCCGATTAAATCATAGTAAATACACTCACATCCAACAAATCGAATTTGTTAGACATAAATCATGTAAATCGAAGACAAACCTAGCAACTGCCGGTAGCTCAGAGACAGGTGACGGCGGCGATGAACGCCTCTCGATCACCGTCACTAGCATCGCCCTCGTAGAGCAACTGGAAAAAACCCTAGCCGCCCATCGATTAGCAAATGCCAGTAACTCAGAGACAGTTGTCGGCGACGATAAAAGTGACGCCGTCATTGCGACCATCATCACCATGATAGACAATCGGAGAAAACCCTAGCCACATGTCGGTTAACAGATCTGAGAAGATGGGAAAAAACCCTAGCCGCCTGTCGATTAACAGATCTGAAAAGATCGATCGAGACGGCGGCATCATCGCCATGATAGACCATCGGGAAAAAACCCTAGCCGCCTTTCAATTAACAGATCTGAAAAGATCGAGCAAGGCGGCGGCATCATCGCCATGATAGACCATCGG
This sequence comes from Deinandra increscens subsp. villosa, assembly GCA_039602395.1. NCBI lineage: Eukaryota > Viridiplantae > Streptophyta > Magnoliopsida > Asterales > Asteraceae > Deinandra > Deinandra increscens. The sequence goes on from JBCNJP010000003.1 coordinate 14,715,144, forward strand.
GAAAAAACCCTAGCCACCTACCGATTAACAGATCTGAGAAGATCGGTTGAGGCGGTGGTAAAACCGGTGACAGGCGGCGACATCGGCGTCTCACTTTTAGAGAGAGAAAGAAACTGAGCGAGAGAAACCCGTGACATATGAAGAGAAAGAAACTGGGAAACTGAGTATGAAGAGAAAAAGAGAGCAACCATGTGAAATACCGGATACCACCCACAGGAAAAAAGATTTTAAGGGGTATAAAGTGTCAAAACCACAAAATCTTGTGGTTAAACTCTAAGAAACAAAAAGTTTCCTATTCACCATGAATTTGTATTGTATATTATATAAATGTATTTTTGTAAAGACGTTTTTCTGTTGCATTCTATTGCCATGAATATTAAATACCATGAATAAAAATATATAATTATTACGAACTCCCTTTAAATTAAATATGTATGGTTTTTAACTACTCATAAAGGAGAAATTATATTAAACGATCCTAATTGAACATTTGAGCGTTGTTTGGACTTTGAGGAAACCCAGGTTCAAACCTCACTGTTGGCAAATGATTGATGACCAAGGGCAACCTTGGTTCGAGTCATGATGCCGACCGGTTTTACCCAGCACGCAGGTTACTCCAGATAGTTCTACTATTGTGGAGGCTTGCAACTGTCTAAGCTTGGGTTGAAACCTACGGGTTTCAATGAAGGTCCCATGTGGGCCTGCTAGACAGTCGCATGGTTTTCCCGGGGAACGTCCATATGCCCCACACGACCCCAGCTGAGACACGGTTAGGACACTCATGTCTGGCTGTCTGTGGGGTGGACCCTCATCTCCTCCTCTACGGAGGTAGGATAGGTGCGCGATGTCCTAATCCACCGTAACCAACATCGCCGTTCCAAAAAAAAAGATAGATTGAGATAGAAAAAGACATGTTTGACCTTTGACTCTCTTCTTTGACCTCTCTGTCATTCAGCTTAATAAAGCTTTCATTGTTTAATAAAGCGAACCTAAAAACTTTGAAATTAATTCAATAAAAAGCAAAATTTTACAATTTAGAATACATAACAGATGTACTGTGAGAGATATACAGTTCGAATTTCAAATTAACATCTCTGTATCAACTCAATGCACGTGCCTCGTATCCCGCCATCTATCCATCCGGTTTCGCTTATGACATCACTAACTTGCTTGATTGCTATTGACTCATCCCTTATCTTGTTGAGATACAATATTTTTGGTATTGAAAAGATTGAAGGTAATAATATCTCGTGAATGGGAATCAAGAGAAGGCATTAAAATAGTGGAATATATAATAACAGGAAAGTAAATTAATGGCATGCAATCGGTAATACTGGAATTATTACAAAAAAAAGAGATCAATCTACAAATATAATTAGCTGACTATATCTCTTTTGGGGATTCAAATGACAATGTTATGGCCAATCTTGCAAAGCTGTGTTTTATTTTGTGTTTTGGTGATTAGAAATATGCTGTAAACAATCAGGTGTAATGGGGGTTGTATTTACACTTATATAATTTTG
>JBCNJP010000003.1:14717166-14724666 GCA_039602395.1 Deinandra increscens subsp. villosa
TCCCTCACCGACGAAGACCTCTTTCTGTTTCGCCGGCGCCTGCACCGGAGAAGAATGGACGATTTCAATTTGTTCACCTGGCGATTTCAATTTGTCTCTCAGGTTTGTAAAATTTGGTGTTTGTTAGTTTTTTGATAATCTTTAGGATAATTTTTAAGGTGATATGTAGGATAGTTTGTGATAATTTTTAGGATAATGTTTATGTTTTCAATTTGTTCATAAATTTTACGATAATTTTTAAGATGAGTATTTTGGTTGGCATATTGGAAACATATCTACGACTTCATCTGGGTTTTTTCATGTGGATGTTTGGCAATCCGTTTTTGTCTTAATTTTTTATTTGTAAATTAATCACATAATTGAATTGAAGGTTATTTGTAAATGAATACTGGTTGAGTTGGAGTTATTTGTAAATGAATACCGGTTTGTAAAATCTTGGTGTTTTGCGGTTTGTAAGCTTCTGTATTTTTTAGTTGTACATTTTGGTGATTTTAAGTAGTAGCATCATTGATACTAACTATTACACCACTATTACTTGTTAAAACACTAATGTTTATATTTATAACACTAGTGCTACTCGTGTAATATTTTGAGATAAGTTGTACGTATTGACCAAAGTTGTAATATGCAGTTGTACCTTAAGTAGTAGCATTAGTGTTTATATGTATAACACCAGTGCTATTTCGTATGTCTTAGAAGCCGGTAATAAAAAACGTCGAGACTATAATGGAATTAAAGATAAAAATGCGACGAGTTTAATGGTGAAATTTTTATAAAAATCCGACAAAATATAAAAAAGTTATAAGCTTTTTAAAATAATGAAGGGGGTGTTTTATGAGGTTGTGTATAAAGACTGTTTTGCCCTTTTTAATTAAAAAAAAAAGAAGTGGACATGTGGCAAGATCTTGTGAACCCAGACTTTTTTCAACATATATATATATATATATATATATATATATATATATATATATATAGGGTAAGGATCATGTGAAAACAACTTTTATTGCGAAAACACGAAAACAAATATTAAAACCTTTATAACTTTTTCATACGTTAATATTTTTTTAAAAAATTTGCACCAAAATCCTTAAAATTATGTGCAATATTAACAAAAAAACATTAATTTTTTTTTAAATTTTTTCAACAATTAAAGATAACAGAATTATAAGATCTATGGTATAATTTTTTATCAAAAATATTAACGTATGAAAAAATTATAGAGGTTTTAATATTATTGCACATGTGCAATAATAATTTTTTATTGCACATGTGCAATAATAATTTTTTTTAAAAACGTAGAATTTTTTTTAATTTTCTCCAGAATTAAAGATAAAAGAATTATAAGATTTATAGTGCAATTTTTTATAAAAAATTTTAACATATGAAAAAGTTATAAAGGTTTTAATATTATTGCATATGTGCAATAATAATAATAAAAAAATTATTGCACCTGTGCAATAATAATTTTTAAAAAAAATTTGATTTTTTTTAAAATTTTTTTCCAGAAATAAAGTTATAAAGGTTTTAATATTTGTTTTCGTGTTTTCGCAATAACATCTTGTTTTTATTTGATCCTTCCCCTATTATATATATATATATATATATATATATATATATATATATATATATATTGAAAAGTTCATTGTAAACACCTCCATAAGTGTAGACAGATAGACACATCTTTTCACCATTAGATCTCTTGATCTAATGGTTATGATATATTTCTTTTTTCTTTTTTTTCCTTTTTCTCGCTGTTCAGAAAATTTCACATGTGAAAACACATGTGAAATAAAGTAATGCACATGTGAAATAGGGTGTCTACCTGTCTATACTTATGGAGGTGTTTTGGCAATAACCGGACCGGGTTAGACCGGCCGGTTTTCTGGTTTTTTCCGGTTCAACCGATTTTTTCCGGTTCAACTGGTTTTTTGATTTTTTTTTAATTTTTTTTAATTTTTTAAACTTTTTTATTTATTTTTTGTTATTTTTTAAAGTTTAAAACTTATATTTTCTTATGAAATACATATTTGATATTATTTTTGAGTGGATTATAATTGTATTTTAACTACTTTTGTTGGGGTGTACAAGTTTATTAGCATTTTTATAAAAAAAAATATATATAAATCCCCTAACCGGTTCAACCAGCCGGTCTAACCGGCCCGATCGGTCGAACCAGTTCCGGAAGGTTTTCCGGTTCAACTAAAAAACCGGTTTTTAAAACATTGATATATATATATAGTCAAAGGTTCATTGTAGACCCCTTAAAAAGTTTAGACCCGTAGACCCTTTTATTGTTCTATAAAACTCACTAAAATTATAAAACTTATTGCTGTTGAATTTTATCTTTATTTTTATTTTGTCATATTTCTATCTTTATATTTTAATTTAAGGTTTATTTCTTATGTTTTTTATTTTTTTATTTTTTATTTTCTTAATTTAAAATTATAATCTTCGTAAATTTATAGAACGTCGATTTTTTAAGTTACATTGAGTTTTAAAAAAATAAGTTTTAAACGCAACTGTGAGTTTTAATCTAAATAGTGAGTTTTATAATTTGTAGTGAGTTTTATAATTTTCAATGAATTTATATAACATCGATTTTTAAAATTATAGTGAGTTTTAAACACAACAGTGAGTTTTAAAACTCAGCAATGAGTTTTATAATTTCTAGTGAGTTTTATAGAATAATATACTTTTTTTAACAACAATTATATTTCATTGTCTCCAACAACTTTCTAGGTTTTCTTTTTTATTTTTAAAAACTTATCGCATAAAAAAACCAAACCAACAGCAATGAGTTTTATAATTTTTAGTAAGTTTTATAGAACAATATAGGGTCTACGGGGTCTACACTTTTTAAGGATCTACAATGAACCTCACCCCCTCTCTCTCTCTCTCTATATATCTATACTACTATATAATACATATTGGTCCTGGGGGGTATTTTTGTCATAAAATTCCTTAATTTTAAGACGCTTACAAACGGTTATGCAACATGTACAAGGGTTTAAAGCATGAAAAGTAAATAAAGAATATCAATCAAGAGATTCTGCTAAAAAGGTAGGGTTATTTTAGTCACTAACCACGCTACCTACCTTTCTCCGGTCATTACTCCTCCTCTGTACACGCATGCTACCTTTCTCTCCTCGATGGCCGAAGAACTCAGCCGACTTCGGCAAGCACGCTCTCCACCCTCTCCCTTTGATTGGCCATCACAGCAAACTCCTCATCTCCTTCGTCCAACAGCTATGATTCATTATTGGAGGGCTAAGATCAAGGATGTTCAAACGGATTGAGGCGCGGGTTTGGATCTGCTACTCTATAAATTGAAGACATCCTCTCCATTTCCTTTCACCGATTCATAATCAATTTTTGCTCCTCCTTCTTTATCTTCTTCGCCGCTCAGATTTTCTAGGGTTCCAGTCAGGAGCTGGTCGCTAGAAGTGGAATTAACAACATTTGCAGCCAAAATTCACAAGCTTCCTCTCCATTTTCAATTACCGAATCACAAGAAAACCCAATTCTTAGGTAATTTTTGATCCTCCATCATTGTTTTAAATCTGCAATTTTCCGTCTTTGTTCTAATTTGGTTAGTGTTTCATCCTAATTTCGTTTTGAGGTTAAAAATTATTTCGGATTGTAAGGCATGTCGGGTTTAAGGTTTTGTATAATCGATTATACATCAATTTTTTCTGTAAAGTGACATAACTGATTTGTGTTCTATTATATGATTTTGGTTTTGAAGGGCTCCATTTCATGTTTCCATCTCTACCTGCAATCGGTTGGCTGAGGTACATTTAATCTTAATCTCAATTTTGGCGGAGGTACATTGAATCAGTTTGTGAGTTTTAGAAGGCTGCGTGAATCACTTTGTTAGTTTTAGAGGGATTTTTAATGATCTGGTAAAGCAGTTAACTATAATCTTAGTATTGAGTTAAAAGAGTTCGTGGTTGAGTTTTAACAAATAATTTAGTCTCTCAACAGTGGGATAATTTGTCTATGAATCCAACATTTTCACATGGAAATACATATGTCACTGATCATTGGGTCTCTGTTTCTTCATTGAAGTTGAAAAACAGTGTTGGTGCTTGGGACTGATGATGTAATTATAGATCTTTTATTGCAGGTAGGTTGGATATGAAAATATAAGAGGATATGTATTGATGCTTATTTGTTTAAAATATTCCATCTTCATTAAAAGAAAGCTCCTTCATACTCTCAAAACTGTTACTCCCCATATCAAATACACTTCAGTGATGTTATTAATTCTGCAGCATCTTACAATGCCCCAAACTAACATTATGTTATTAATTCTTCAAATGGTTGTGTTGAACTAAAGTTACTGTTTTTTCTCAAATGGTTGTGTTCAATTAAAGCCATAGGCAACTTCTGTTGCGATATTATATTTGTCTAAAAGGTTTAAAAAATTATACCAGATGTGTGGTTTTAATTTATGTAAACATCCTCCGGTTTATGCTTTTAATTTATGTAGTCTCAGTTTTGCTTCCTCAAATTTGCAGCCTTATTTGGTATTTCAGACTAACATCTCAAATCATAAAGGCGGGTTCATTGCCTCTTTCAACTAAGAACTCTAAAATTTAGACACCATAAACTTGCAGCTGGATGAACACTATTTTTACATTACTTTGGTTCTATAATGTAGTTTAAAATTCTGACCAGTATTTTCATTGTTATGAAGATTTTGGTTCTCTATGTATTTATACTTTGAACTTGGAAGTTAATCAACTTGGAAGTTAAACTGTGAAAGGTTTTTCATGCCATTGAATTTACAATCCCTTTGCCAAATGCTACTAGATTTGTTTTGAAGTTCTGTAGCACCTGCAACTCGTTTTTATTAAATCTTTATTCTTATATCTTCTATATGTATTAAATCCGTGCTAAAGTATTACTTTTAATTAACATTTGTGTTAATCCTTATGCAGATTGGGAATTCATCCTCAATACAATCAAATTTCGTAGAGGTATTTTATTCAATTACTATGCTGCCATGCTAATTGTTTTATTACATCCCATGATAAGTCCTTGCAAACTTGTAGTTATGCTCAACTCCTGTTATATTTCTTAAATGATTGAAAATACACCTTTCTTGAATTTGTCTTAAGATATCTAGACATTGTAGGTTCAGTTTCAATTGCCTATGAGTTTTCCGTAGAAATTCTTCTTGATGATATAAAATTAGGCATGCACTCAGGAACAGACCTATTCAAGATGGGTAGGTTGGTGTGTTGGGAATTGGGTCGAAACACATAATTTTTGGTATGTAGTACGAGTTGACATGTTATACCTATTGGAAATGATGGCCCTGAAAATGGGAAACGCATAATAGGTAAAAATTGGTACTTCAAATCCTGCCTCTATTTATTTCTCAGTTAACATAAGTGGTTACCGTTTTGGATGTGAAAGTATGCATGTTTGTGATGTCTAAGTGAATACCGTGCAGCCTCACTGGTTGAAGGAGTTAGAGATAGCATGATGTTACTACATTATTGGCTTCTAATTATAACTGCCCCATAAAATGATGTATACAAAAAGCAACCAGTGATGCTTTTGATTGATTTGCATAAGTGAGGAGTAGTTTCAGTAGACCAATATGATGCAGATATGGATGTAAATTCCCCTGAAAAAAAATCATATTCGGTAAATATAGTTTCAGACGTTCTTTACTATAATTCATGCTAATATATAGAGGAAATTATGCCAAATTAATTTTGAATCTGTGTTTATGCTATATCTGTATGTTGAGATTGGTTTCATATGGGGTCATGCTAAAAGGAGCAGTGGTTTCATAGGGGGTCTTAGTATGATGAGTATTAAGAGGGTTAAATTTTTTCAGTAATTGTGATGGCCTTGGGAGCCTTGAGTTAAGGATAACTGGTTGGCTGGTTATGATGATTGTGTTGATGATTGTGATGGCAACACTAACAAGTACAAGGTTGTGGGTCAAAGCTTAAAGAATATGTGTAAAGGGCCTGACTGGGATGATAGTGAATGGAGATTCGGGTTGGCTTGGCTATGGCTTGTTGTGATAGCAGGAAATCAACCATGACCAAATGCATTTTTTTTACTTTTCTTTGCCCCTTTGATTGTACTTTAGAAGTTGTTTTGTATTCGGAGATGATTTTGTTCCCGAGTTTGTTGAAGCCAAGATTTCTTAAGTATCAAGATTATGAATGACACTAACGCTTTGTTTTTTAACTAATTAATGTGTTTTGTAGATTATGAATGACCTACTATTAAATTTGATCTCGAAAGCTATATTGTTATTATAAGAGCAAATTATGTTCCAAGTAAAACGATTTATGACACAACATAAATAGTGAATTTTCTATATTTGAATAGTTCAAAATGCATAAAACAAGCTATCAAAAACACCGGACTATCCAAATAGCTATCAGTTGATTTAGCCCAATTTTTTTTTTTTGAAAAAACAAACAGTAGAGTATCACAACACAGCTAGCCAGGGGCTAGCACCAGTACAATGGTTCAAAAAGGAAAGCAAAATACAACCAAGCAAAAAGAAACAACCCAAGCAACATAACCTCTAAATTAGGATAACCAGAAGGAAAGAAAACATAAAGTGGAATAACAAATACTGAGGAGCATTGGAACAAGAGCAGCAAGCAACAGCACCCAAGCTAGAAGTATACCATCCCATCTTCGTTTCTGAAGTAAGGGAGCCCATCATGCTTGACCGGGAAGCATTTAGAATACACAATTTAATCTAAAACAAAGAAATTTTCCACCTACAGCTATCATTTGATTTAGCCAGCAAAATTTGACTTTCAGTTTCACTTGTATCAACACTCTATTTGTTCATGATTATAACCTTATTATGGGAATTCAAAAAAACGTTTGAAAACAACAGTTTCATGAAATAAAAGTAAAACCAACATAAGTCCTGATGCATAAGTGAAGAACTAAATGTAACGATTTAGAGAAAATAAACTGAAACTAAAAGTGAAGAACGAAATGTAACGATTTAGAGAAAATAAACTAAAACTAATAACTAACAAAGAAGCTTGATATTAGTAATACAAGGTTGATTTATGAAGGAAAAATATATCGTAAAATTTAATATAAAATATAGGTCACTGAATATATATAATATAAAATATAAAAAAGCATAAATATATCGTTAAATCCAACGGTCCGGTCCGGTTATACGGCCGGCTTTTATATAAACTATAAACCAAACCGTTCACTATGATTTTAAAATTCTGAACCTCACCGACCAAAACTTAACATACAAACTGACCGTGAAACCTAACAGATGAACGGTTTGGGCGGTTTCAAGGTTTGAAACCAAACCATTAACACTCATAGCCACCATCGCTATGTTTATGACTTATACATTATTATTTTTGTGTTTAAATATTAATTTTTAAATTACTATGTTTATGACCAGTTAACCAAGCGTATTCCTGTATAACATTCGTTATTATTTAATTGAGATCTATAAAGCGCATGACATAAATAGAC
>JBCNJP010000003.1:14727166-14737914 GCA_039602395.1 Deinandra increscens subsp. villosa
ACTCAATAGCAGAATTTGAACATTCATTATCAGTTAATTTTATATGGATTTGATTGATTTTTATTAGATTTGTTGTTTTGGAACTCAATAGTAGAATTTAGTTAAAACTCACTGAGTTTTAAAACTCACTGATTATCATTATCATTATATCCCTTCAGTTAAAACTCAGTGATTTGTAAAACTCACTGAGTTTTATTAGTGAGTTTTATATAAGTCACCAAGTTATGTTGTGAGTTATAAAATTTAGTTAAAACTCACTAAGTTTTAAAACTCACTGATTATCATTATCATTATCTCCCTTCAGTTAAAACTCAGTGATTTATAAAACTCACTGAGTTTTATTAGTATGTTTTATATAAGTCACCAAGTTATAAAACTCAATGTTGAGTATAAAACTCAATGTTGAGTATAAACTCAATACAAAAAATAAAACTCAGTACAAAATATAAAACTCAGTACAGAATATAAAACTCACTGCAACTTTTAAATGACGCTGAAAATTTACGAAAATACCCCTCCGCGTTTTTTCAGCCAAAATCTCATTTAAATCCTCAAATCTAATCTTAGCCCTTGATCTAATCTAATCCAATGGTTATTTTTGGGGTCTACCGGGTCTACAAAAAACAAGGGGTCTACATTGGTCTTTTCCCTATATATATATATATATATATATATATATATATATATATATAGGGGAAGGATCAAATAAAAACAAGATGTTATTGCGAAAACAAGAAAACAAATATTAAAACCTCTATAACTTCCTCATACGATAATATTTTTTATAAAAATTTGCACCAAAAGTCTTAAAATTATGTCACCTTTAATTCTGGGAAAAAAAAATTAAAAATATAAAATTTCGTGATTTTTTTTATTATTGCACATGTGTAATAATACGTATTAATTATATTACACGTGTGCAATATTAACAAAAAAACGTTAATTTTTTTTTAATTTTTTCCAGAACTAAAGATAACAGAATTATAAGATCTATGGTACAATTTTTTATCAAAAATATTAACGTATGAAAAAGTTATAGAGGTTTTAATATTATTGCACATGTGCAATAATAAATTTTTATTGCACATGTGCAATAATAAAAAAATAAAAAAAACGTTGAATTTTTTTTAATTTTCTCCAGAATTAAAGATAACAGAATTATAAGATTTATGGTGCAAATTTTTATAAAAAATTTTAACATAAGAAAAAAGTTATAAAGGTTTTAATATTATTGCATATGTGCAATAATAATAATAATAAAATTTATTGCACCTGTGCAATAATAATTTTTAAAAAAATTTGATTATTTTTTAAATTTTTTCCCATAACTAAAGATAACATAATTTTAAGGATTTTGGTGCAAAATTTTTATAAAAATATTAACGTATGAAAAAGTTATAGAGGTTTTAATATTTGTTTTCGTGTTTTCGCAATAAAAGTTGTTTTCACATAGTCCTTACCCATATATATATATATATATATATATATATATATATATATGGGAAAGTTACTGAATAATGAACGTTTTCCGTGCGAAGGGATCTCCACCGCTCATATGCTGGCTTTTTTTATCTGACGGCGCTAAAATAAAACACGCTTAATTAGTTTTAAAAAAAGAACGCGGAGTCATTAAAAAGGGTATTAAAGTCTTTTCAACATTAAATGAAAACACGCATACGCAAAAAATATTTACGCATCAACACAAAAAAAACAACACAACCTTTAACCTTTAAACAAATAACGCATATTTGAAATAAAAATCACGCATAAACTTTTAAAAACTCACAAAAACACAAACCTAACTAAAAATGTCTTACACTTAATAAAAAAATGCATATGTTCCAATAAATAACACACACTTACTTTTTATAGATAAAAATAACGCATATTTGATATGAAAATAACGCATACACTCTAAAAACTCATAAAAACACAACCTACCTGTCTTACACTTACAAAAACACATGTTTTTAATAAAAATAACGCAAACACACAGAACATAATCGCACCTGTTAAAAAATCACGCATTAATAGCCTAAGATACTTTAAAATTCACGCATTATATTTAAAAAATCACGCACATTGTTCTAAAAAATCACGCACGTTGTTCTAAAAATCACACATACACTCCAGAAACTCACAAAAAGCACCTGATTTCACACTTAATAAAATAACGCATGATGTTCAAATAAAATAACGCATACAATATAATTCAAAAGCATATAATAGATTAAAAAGAAAACAGTGTCATATATTAATATTTATAAGAATTTACAAGTTGAAAAGATCAAAAAAATCATAAGAACATAAAAACAAAACCCCAAAAAAATGGGTGCCTAAATCTTATTAAATATTCCAGCAGCCTCCACCCTGTCCTTACCCTTCTTAATGGTGCTGTCGACAACACCACTAAGGGGGGTATGCATCTCCTCCTTCAGCTCCAGCTGCTGAGTAATATACTCAGCATCAGCCTCTTTCATCGCGGACTCCGGCTCGTCTACAAGCTCCTGAAGCATCCTAATGTGGCCTTGGATGCTGTTGACAGTAAGACCCCTGATCATGACGAAAAGAATTACGCATTATGCGATCATCCTTCGATTCTTTGGCATTCATTTGTTAAAAAGATGAGAAAATTAAATTTAGGTCTGGGATATATGGGGGATATGAGGACTTTGTGCGTCGAGTAAGGATTGTGCATGAAGAAAGACACAATATATATATACAGAACTGAAAATGGAGGGAAAATGAATAGCAGGATAAAAAAATTACATAATAAACTCGGAAATAAAAAAAGTTAAAATCGCTTCCATTTCACCTCTCCCAACCGTCCCTATTAATACGGTAATAAATAAAAATACAGGTGACGCATTTAATACCACGCGAATCTCATCATCCACCGTCTATAAAACTAGGCACTCGATTGCATTTTGAAATCACGCAAACATAGTTCATTAAATTACAAATCAAATCATAAATACACAGATAAGAGAAAAAATGTCTTCATCTGCCTCCAACACCACAGAAGCCAACAACAACAACGCGCTCAAGGAGAAACTAACTCGGCAAATAATGCTGGAGTACAACAAGGAGAAACTGTTGATAGACGTCCTCGAACAAAGTTTCGAAAGCCTCCAAGAAAACACGCAAGCCAGAGAAGAAATCGCACAGAAGATAAGTAGTCTGCCAAAAAATTCACTTCAAGATGTTGTCTGTTTGTTCATGCTAGACTAGGACAAAATGGATATGGAGCAGATGGAAAAAATAAACAAAATACTTGAGACTATGAGTGACTCTCTTGAGTTAAGAAAGTCTTTTTTACAAGCCTATCAATAGAAATGTATCCCGTTATCAAATAATAATAATAATAATAATAATAATAATAATAATAATAATAATAATTTTTGTATTTCTTCATTTTATTCTTCATTTATGTTGAAACTAACCAGTAATATATAAAAAAACAATTCGAACTTAAAATTACGCAAACTACAACTAATCACGCAAACGATAAAATTACGCAGATATTAAAATAAATCACGCAAACACAAAAAACTTTAGTAAAAAACTAAAACAAAACTACTTAACCTTTATCAATGATTTTGCAAAAAAAAAAAAACAAAATCAACTTTAAAAAATAAACAAGTGTAGCAATAAAAAACAACATTATTACGCACACTATAATTGTGTATGACACCAGCTGAAAATACATGAACATATGTTCGAAAATTTTGAGATTCTATTATCATGCATTTTACTTGTAATTTTTCGCATTAAGTAACTCATAAATTTAAGGTCACAACAAACCATGCAACGACATATAATTAAAACACAAAAAATAATATTCATGCAAAAAAAAAAACAACAAAAAAAAAATTACGCAATTATTAAATAAAAACGCAAACAGAAAAACTCTTACAAAAATAAAAAAAACATGAACATAAGTTAAAAAAAAATTAGTTAATTGACTCTGTATAATCACGCATATTGTTTTTATTTTGACGCATGAAGAAACTCGATATAAAACATCTTACAACAAAAATAACGCACCCCGCATGAAGAAACGCTGTGACGTAATCTCCGTATATTTTAATTAAAAACTTTAAATTGACAAAAATGCCCCTCCGCGTCCAGAAAGAAAACGCCACGCGTCGGCCTCCCCTTCTTTCGCACGCTTCGCACGGAAAAAAGCCTTTGTATTTGAATTCACCTATATATATATATATATATATATATATATATATATATGAAATACTTATATTATGCCTATTAGGTTGAACAAGGTTTGAAGGCCCGTACGTTGCGATGTGATTCGTACCGTCATTAACCGTGGTATGGAGTTTAATTATACAAAAGAGCTTGTAGAATGCATCAGATTCTTACTTCATATGTATCGGGACTTCTAATCATTCACACAATTGACGAATGAAATAGAAATATGTTTTATACTATTTATCACTGCATATAGAGCAGCTGCAATTGGTAAAAAAAAGAAGTTTAGACCATAATTCTGGTTATTTTTGTTTTCTGATAGTCAAAAGAGAGTCATTTTTTACTTGTTACTATTCGTGTTTCTCTTTGGTTCTTTTTGTTTGATGACCCATTTCCCTCATCTGTATTTTTGTTATGAGTTTAGCACCGTTAGTACCTTTTTTACTTATTTTTGTTAATAGTAAATACTTTTGTGTACAAAAATTGAAGTACTTAACAAAAGTAGAAAATAAAAATCAACATTACCTTAAAATCATGCAGTCTTGAATCAAGAGAGGTAGTACTTGAAGTGCATAATTTAAAACTTGAAATTTAAAACTTGAACTCTTATTGAACACCCGAAAAGCCCCTTTACATTAAGAAACTCAAGGAAATAAATGAAGTTGTTCCCATCAGCGTCAACCTTATCATGTCTCGTAAACCGATGATAACCGAATTTCGAATAACTGAATTCGGCACAACAGAGTAAAGACCACGAAACATCCACCAACCTTAGCCTACAATTTATAGTCAAACAATATCTCAGTGTTTGTCCAACCACTGAAACGGAAAAAAAAAACTATAATCAAATCATATTCTAAAACATGACATCTATTTCTAAAAGCACATAGGGAATCAACATCGGAAGTTGACGAGAATATGAGCACAGAAGTATTATACTCAGAAGCCAAATATGAGCACAGAAGTATTATACTCATATTCTTTTGGTTTACATATAGGTCCGATTGGGTCCCTTGTAACAGGGGTATTACAGGGGTTTGGAAAAACATTTGCAATGTGGAAGTGATTTTGGCCAAACAAGGTGTGAGGCTTAAGGACTTGATAGTCTTCAATGGTGGTCAATGGCGATGGATGGATGGTTCTGATGGATGCTTCTCAATCAGCTCCATGAGGAGTATTCTTTCTAATGCCCCTGGCCCTTGTGAGCCTAACCGAATTCTGTGGCCCAAAGTTATGCCCATGAAGGTAAATCTCTTGATGTGGAGGGCTGCCATTGGTAGGATTCCAACGTTTGATGGGTTGTCCAAGCGCAATATCAACATTAGTTCGAGATCCTGTCCGTTATGTCAGGAAGTGGATGAGTCCGCGGACCACCTTTTCACTGGTTGCAGGTTGTCGACTGAGATTTGGGCTTTAATTTCGTCTTGGTGTTCGCTTCCTCAGATTTTTTGCTTCTCGGTGGTTGATCTTGCTCGGTTTGCTTCTCATCTTCCTTGGTCGGAAGACAAAGCCATGATAGTTCAAGGTATCATTCATGCGGCGTGTTGGTGCATTTGGAGGGCTAGGAATGACTCGGTTTTCAATCGGAGAAGGACTAACGCTCAATGTCTCCTTCTTGAAATCAAGTCTACAAGCTTCTTATGGGTTTCTAATAGAATTAAAAATTGTTCTATTACTTGGAGTGATTGGTGTGCTTTTAACTTACACATGTAATGCCCTCTTGTTGTTTTTGGCCCTCCTCTAGCGTCTTGCTAGTGGCTGGGCGTTTTTAATGAAATCGCCGTTCAAAAAAAAAGAAGCCAAAGCAGATTCACGTAATTTACCATAAAAAGATTCAATGCTTCGTTCTCGAACCATAATTACCAACAACTTCAAGAAAAAAAGTTATAACCTTTCTACGCACCATATCATGCAATTACTAAAACCTAGTAGATGAGGACCTCAAACATGAATTAGGGGTTTCTAATCTGAGTGACAAGAAGCATTCAGATTCAATAAATTCAAACAATAGTTAAATATCCGAGCGTGAGTAGTATTTGAAATGTGTTATCTAATTGAGATGAATTGATGCAAGATCAGATCAAGATAAGAAATATTCCCACATCCCCTTTCCAAACTTTGATCTCTCTTTTGCCTTAATCTCCAGAACTGTAGTACCGATCGATCAGACACAAAGTAGGAAGATGTTGGATACGATATGTCCAGACCCGATGTGTCACCCTAATCGATGGCGAAATATGTCGGGGCTCGATAATTATCCAGATGCAATGAACACTAATTAT
This sequence comes from Deinandra increscens subsp. villosa, assembly GCA_039602395.1. Taxonomy (NCBI): domain Eukaryota; kingdom Viridiplantae; phylum Streptophyta; class Magnoliopsida; order Asterales; family Asteraceae; genus Deinandra; species Deinandra increscens. The sequence continues at coordinate 14,733,658 of JBCNJP010000003.1, forward strand.
ATGTTGCGATAATTCTTAAACATAAAATCAGGCATAACATAATCCAAAACAATAACCATTGGCCCAAGTCTAGTTTTATGAGATGAGAAAACTTATGGTTGAAGAAGAACTCACTAGCCTGATATAAAATTTTGGGGGTTGATTGTTGGACAAATTTCCGCTTATTGGGCCGCCAATGTTGGATATTAAATGTCCAGATCCGACAAATCAAAGACCCGACCCGGTTATGACCTGTAAGAGTTACACTTAACCGATATTATATCGCTTAAACAATTAACCAATATTATACGAAAATGAAATGATTAAGTTAATATTATTCATACTATTTATAAATACTAATTAGTTATTAAATGTTATCATTAATTTATTAATAATAGTTAGCACAAAATAATTATTACTAGTTAATAATTATAGTCGGTGGAAATAATAATATTATTATAATTATTATTTAAAAGTAAAAGTTAATTAAATAAACTTAGTTTATTTATATGATTATTCTAAACTTTAATAATTATAGTCGGTGGAAATAATAATACTATTATAATTATTAATTAAAAATAAAAGTTAATTAAATAAACTTAGTTTATTTATATGATTATTCTAAATATTGATGGATAAATGAGAGGGAATTAAACAAGTTTTAATTTATCTACAACTGCTCAAAGGATAAGCAAAAAATCAAACCAGTTATATTTTATCTGCAACTGGTCAGATGGCTATAAAAGGGGATCCAAGATTAAAGAAACAAGTTAGACATTTTTCTCTAAATCTCTCTCTGGTTCTCTCCCTTCGCGACGCCTCATCGTCGGCTGGCTCCCATTGCCGCCGCCGACTGTTGAACATCGGCTACCTCTCGTCGTCGCTATACCGCCAGGAACCACCGCCTCACCACCTCCATCCGAGTTTAAACCTCCTGACAACTCAGCCGCAACCTGTTGCTGTCGCTCACCTCCACCACCACCGCACTGACAACCACACTGTCGCCATCCCGCCCCCGCCCTGCTCCCGTCGCTAGGGGTGTTCAAAACCGGGTACCCGGACTTTTGGATATCCGAATTTTGGGTATCTGAAAATTTCGGAATTTGGATTTCGGTTTCCAAGTCCTCCGGGTATCCGAAGTTTCGGACTTGGACTTGGAAAGTTAATCGGATATCCGAAAATGATTTTTTTTATTAAAAAAAAACAACAATTTCAAATTTAAATAGACAAGTGTTCCCACTTGTTTGTTACCTAAGTTTGAACTAAAAAAAAACGACAAAAGAAATAAACATGGTTCAAGTCTTCCAAATACAAATCAAATTAACTAAAAAAAACAAACATATTAGATAATATTAATCGCGATATCACATAAACATCTTTCATTCCAACTTTGCTATTAAAAACATCCTTCATTCAACTTGGCTTAATGCAATTCAAACTTTATCCACCACTTGGCTTAATGCAATTCCTATTTTTTATATAAAATATATTTTAATTTATTAAAACTTTTGGATATCCGGGTACCCGAAACTTCCGAAATATCTAAAAACTAAATTCCAAGTCCAAGTCCGAAAATTCGGATATCCGAGTTTCGGGTATCCGAAATTCCGGATATCCGAAATTTTCGGAAAATTCGGGTACGGAATTTCGGAAAATTTGGATACGGATTCGGACTCGGATATTTTTGAACACCCCTGGCCGTCGCGCCACCTTTTGCCGCTGCGTATTTTTCTGTCGTGATCTTTTGATTCAACCATAGACCTATTTTCTCCGGTGAGTTTTCATTCACTAGCATTAGTCTCGTTGAACCTCGGTGTCTCGAACAGTTGTTCGACATACCGCTCAGGTATATCTGAATTCAGTTTTAAATTAGATATTATCATATCAAGATATAAGTGTTATATTTAAGGAAAAATGGATTTTAATAATCCTACATATTCTTATTTGGCGCATAATAATCCCTAGTAATTTTTTGGCAAAAAACGGTCCTACCTTATCACCCCGTTATTTCTAATAGTCTTTTCGTTAAAAAAACTAACAACGTTAACGTGAAGGACTAATAATGTCATTATCGAAACTTATTTTATTTAAATAAACTTCAAGGGTAAATAATGTAATTTCCATAAAGTTGAATTAAATAAAAATATCCAAACACCCGCTTTCTCAAACGAGCCTCCTGCTCTTGCGAACCTGGCTGACGACTCCAGCCAACCACCAGGCCGGCCACCTTAGATCAACGACGACCTTTGGCAGCCACTAGCTCGTCGAAAAAGGTTATTCTCCGAAAATTTCGATCTAAACATAACCCAAATCGGGTTTCTTAACGGCATTCGAAGAGATTCACGCCAGGGGTTGGTGACGGGCTCAGAGCCGTCACCCGCAACCTATGTGATGTCACAAGACCATTGCTGCTATCATGAGTTGCTGTGACTGGCCAGAATCGCGGCTCAAACGGGACCGCCACCGTTGATTGGGTTCGAACGGGAGAGGGATGGGGTTGACTTGGACACGGAGCCTGGAGAAAGGGCCAGGCCGAAGGACGACGGGGGCAGGGGAGGGTCGGAGGTACGACGGTCGCAGCTGGAGTGGTTTGCAGATCGCCAGTGTTAATCAAAGGTAGGGATGATGGGTCTCGGGTGCTCGAACGGAGAAGGGGAGGGACTGTTGCGGGCCGGAGAAGAAGAGGAAGAAGGGGTTTGTGCCGTGAAGTACGAACAGAGGTGGAAGGGGGTGTTTAAACAATTTCTTAAAACCAAGTTTATTTAAAGACAATATTGGTCCTCCATGTTTATTTAAATGTAAACAAGTTTTGACAATGACATGATTGGTCCTCCACGTCAGCAGACACTAAGGTGTTGGTTTTTTTAACAAAAATACCTTAGAAATAACAGGGTGATAAGGTAGGACCGTTTTTTGCCAAAAAATTACTAGGGATTATTATGCGCCAAATAAAAATATGTAGGATTATTAAAATCCATTTTTCCTATATTTAATTATCACAATTATATCTGATTTTTGTTATTTATGTATTTAAATATATATACAGTTTATATATATAAATTTAAAATATCTAGTGTTTGCGTTGTCGGTGATTAGATCTTGTTGTTTTAACTGTCATTGGGTTTTCGCTTTTTAAAGCTTATATTGCTTTCGCTACTCTGATGTAATTAACATGCTCAATAAACTAAAACCATATTTGGTAAAATATAGTTAACAAACGAGTTTTAATAAAACGGGACCGCCACCGTTGCTTTCGCTACTCTTCAAGATCCATTGGATCACTATTGGTTCCTCTGTTGAGAAATTCTTTCTCAAGGAACTTACCCTTTCTTTTGATAGAAACATAGTTTCCAACAAGATGGTAAAACTAATAGCCGGTATTACAATAGTATCCGATGAAAATTACCTTTTCACCTCGAGGATCAAGCTTGTTGTCAGATTCACTAGTGACATAAGCTTCACATTCCCATACCCTAAGGTAAGAAAGTTTAGGAGAAGAATTATGCCATATCTAGTGGCGACCGTGCACACTGCCAAATACAATGTCATGTCACAAGAGGTCGACGGTCGTGGCGACCATTAAAGATATCGTGCCGACAATACGTTTTTATATTCTTTATATATATTAAATTTTAAAAAACGTTATAATATGGATTTCACAGTATAAATGGACGTTTCAACAAATAGTTTACTCCCAATGAAAATTTTCGAAAAACTCTTTCTTTCTTTCTTTCAAATTTGTTATTCTTATAGACATAAAACACAACTATGTTGAAATCAGGTTGTGTTTGGTTTTCAATTAAAATCTCAATTAAAGAAATTTTATCTTATTATTCGGTCTCAATTTTAGGTTTAACATTTCAAAGTCAAGCGAAGTATTGTATTTGGATGAAACAAATCTGAGGTTCGCCACCTCTATTTCGATCTCTTGGACATTACAACTTATTTTTAAATGTAATCCAGGGTATAAAAAAAGACAACAGTTTAATATTCAAGCTGTTGGTGTCTGAAGGTTTGACTTCTCCAAAAACATCAACTATGTTCAACAGCAAAGAAGCGTTGAAGATATCCTCTAAAGCTGATGAAGGTTTCGATCACGTGTCATGTCAGAAAGGTACCTTGGTCACTAGCTTCGGATCAAAAGAGGTTAAAATTGCAAGCTATTTAATGATGATGTTTCTTATTTTTTTTATTAACTTTTTTTTAATTATTAGTTTGCAGTGACATTGCATTTGGCATTCAGCAAATTTTCATTTCTCCAATGCAATGTTGTATGCA
>JBCNJP010000003.1:14738414-14753480 GCA_039602395.1 Deinandra increscens subsp. villosa
TATTAAGTCAGGATTTTAATCGTGAACGTTTTAATAAAACGAAAACCCTATCTTCTCTAGGGACAGTCCAATTAGGTAACCTAATTAATTAATGGCTAAGTTGTCGTGAGACATGCATAACCAATCAAGCAAACAAGCCTATTAGAGTTTTAAAATGAATTTTGAAAACTCTATTATGGTTATTTATTTCTTTATAGAGTTGTGAAATAATCTAGTTTCAGAACTATTTATCATTTTATTTTTAAAATAGTTTTAACTGCTTTAAAACAGTTTAAGGTTTTAGCTGATATGAAAAATCAATTTCAATACCAGCAATCAAAACAAACATCATAAACATGTATTCGGCCAAAAAGGGCTTTGGTATTGCTAGAGCCTTTTAGCAATACCAAATAAGGTCTCAGGGACAAAGTTAAAAACAACCACAAGGAAGGAAATCTTATAGTGACTTCCAGACGTCTCTTGAACTTGATTGGAACTTCTTGGTTTTTGAGTTGAAAAATACTGCTTTGGGGAACTTACCAAATTTGGGAAGGTTGCAATTTCTGGAAACTTGCCAAATTGGGTAACTTGCCAAAACAGGAAAGTTACCAAAGTTGGAGACACGAGCCGAAATAGAAAACTTTCCAAAATGGAAACTTTCTAAACCGAGAAAGTCACCAAAACTAAATACTCATGCCGAGATAGGAACTATCCAAAATGGAAACTTGCTAAATCGGAAAAGTTTCCAAAAATGGAAACACGAGTCGAAATAGGGACTTGCTAAAATTAGGAAGCGTTCTAAATCGGAAAACTTTCCTTAAATAGAATTAAACTTGGAAAAGAAATCCTAAATCTATTTACAACCATGAACCCAGAATAGTGGGCCAATACCAAAAACCTAATCTATTACAATTTGGCAAAAACCAAAATAGAAAAACCAATCATACATGTAATTTATAAAATTAGGTCGAGTAGAATACACATAAATAATGAAAACCATCGAACAATAAAATTGCATTATTTTCGTGGAAAAAATTTGACCAAAACATTAAAAGATGCAATTAACTATAATTAATAAATAATTAATTAAACAAATAATTCTTAATTTTCGGGTTTTATCCCCTGTTTCCGAATTCTACCGGTTAAAAACATAAACGGTCTAGATTTACATGTGGTGATTAAGGCTCTGATACCACTATTGGGATTTGCCAGTGGTATTCGGGTTACCGGATAGTAATTTTAGTTTTATTAAAACTCGTTTGTTAACTATATTTTATCAAATATGGTTTTGGTTTATTAAGCATGTTAATTACATCAGAGTAGCGAAAGCAATATAAGCTTTAAAAAGCGAAAAACCAGTGACAGTTAAAACAACATGATCTAATCACCGACAACGCAAACACTAGATATTTTAAATTTATATATATAAACTGTATATATATTTAAATACATAAATAACAAAAATCAGATATAATTGTGATAATTAAATATAGGAAAAATGGATTTTAATAATCCTACATATTTTTATTTGGCTTATAATAATCCCTAGTAATTTTTTGGCCAAAAACGGTCCTACCTTATCACCCTGTTATTTCTAAGGTATTTTCGTTAAAAAAACTAACACCGTTAGTGTCTACTGACGTGGAGGACCAATCATGTCATTGTCAAAACTTGTTTACATTTAAATAAACATGGAGGACCAATATTGTCTTTAAATAAACTTGGTTTTAAGAAATTGTCCAAACACCCCCTTCCGCCTCTGTTCGTATTTCACGGCACAAACCCCTTCTTCCTCTTCTTCTCCGGCCGGCAACAGTCCCTCCCCGTCTCCGTTCGAGCACCCGAGACCCATCATCCCTACCTTTGATTAAACACTGGCGACCTGCAAACCACTCCAGCTGCGACCGTCGAACCTCCGACCCTCCCCTGCCCCCGTCGTCCTTCGGCCTGGCCCTTTCTCCAGGCTCCGTGTCCAAGTCAACCCCATCCCTCTCCCGTTCGAACCCAATCAACGGTGGCGGTCCCGTTTGAGCCGCGATTCCGGCCAGTCACAGCAACTCACGATAGCAGCGATGGTCTTGTGACATCACATAGGTTGCGGGTGGCGGCTCTGAGCCCGTCACCAACCCCTGGCGTGAATCTCTTCGAATGCCGTTAAGAAACCCGATTTGGGTTATGTTTAGATCGAAATTTTCGGAGAAGAACCTTTTTCGGCGAGCTAGTGGCTGCCAAAGGTCGTCGTTGATCTAAGGTGGCCGGCCAGGTGGTTGGCTGGAGTCGTCGGCCAGGTTCGCAAGAGCAGGAGGCTCGTTTGAGAAAGCGGGTGTTTGGATATTTTTATTTAAATCAACTTTATGGAAATTACATTATTTACCCTTGAAGTTTATTTAAATAAAATAAGTTTCGATAATGACATTATTAGTCCTTCACGTTAACGTTGTTAGTTTTTTTAACGGAAAGACTATTAGAAATAACGGGGTGATAAGGTAGGACCGTTTTTGGCCAAAAAATTACTAGGGATTATTATGCGCCAAATAAGAATATGTAGGATTATTAAAATCCATTTTTCCTTAAATATAACAATTATATCTTGATATGATAATATCTAAATTAAAACTGAATTCAGATATACCTGAGCGGTATGTCGAACAACTGTTCGAGACACCGAGGTTCAACGAGACTAATACTAGTGAACGAAAACTCACCGGAGAAAATAGGTCTATGGTTGAATCAAAAGATCATGACAGAAAAATACGCAGCGGAAAAAGGTGGCGCGACGGGAGCAGAGCGGCGGTGGGACGGCGGCAGTGTGGTTGTCGGTGCGGTGGTGGTGGAGGTGAGCGATAGCAGCAGGTTGCGGCTGAGTTGTCAGGCGGTTTAAACTCGGATGGAGGTGGTGAGGCGGTGGTTCCTGGCGGTATAGTGACGACGAGAGGTAGCTGATGTTCGACAGTCGGCGGCGGCAAGGGGAGCCAGCCGGCGGTGAGGCATCGCGAAGGGAGAGAACCAGAGAGAGATTTAGAGAAAAATGTCTAACTTGTTTCTTTAATCTTGGATCCCCTTTTATAGCCATCTAACCAGTTGGAGATAAACTATAACTGGTTTGATTTTTTGCTTATCCTTTGAGCAGTTGTAGATAAATTAAAACTTGTTTAATTCCCTCTCATTTATCCATCAAAGTTTAGAATAATCATATAAATAAACTAAGTTTATTTAATTAACTTTTATTTTTAAATAATAATTATAATAGTATTATTATTTCCACCGACTATAATTATTAACTAGTAATAACTATTTTGTGCTAACTATTATTAATAATTTAATGATAACATTTAATAACTAATTAGTATTTATAAATAGTATGAATAATATTAACTTAATCATTTCATTTTCGTATAATATTGATTAATTGTTTAAGCGATATTATATCGGTTAAGTGTAACTCTTACAGGCCGGTCACAATCGGGTCGGGTCTTTGATTTGTCAAATCTGGACATTTAATATCCAACAATCCTTGGCGGCCCAATAAGCGGAAATTTGTCCAACAATCAACCCCCAAAATTTTATATCATGCTAGTGAGTTCTTCTACAACCATAAGTTTTCTCATCTCATAAAACTAGACTTGGGCCAATGGCTATTGTTTTGGATTATGTTATGCCTGATTTTATGTTTAAGAATTATCGCAACATATAATTAGTGTTCATTGCATCTGGATAATTATCGAGCCCCGACATATTTCGCCATCGATTAGGGTGACACATCGGGTCTGGACATATCGTATCCAACATCTTCCTACTTTGTGTCTGATCAATTGGTACTACAGTTCTGGAGATTAAGGCAAAAGAGAGATCAAAGTTTGGAAAGGGGATGTGGGAATCTTTGTTATCTTGATCTGGTCTTGCATCAATTCATCTCAATTAGATAACACATTTCAAATACTACTCACGCTCGGATATTTAACTATTGTTTGAATTTATTGAATCTGAATGCTTCTTGTCACTCAGATTAGAAACCCCTAATTCATGTTTGAGGTCCTCATCTACTAGGTTTTAGTAATTGCATGATATAGTGCGTAGAAAGGTTATAACTTTTTTTCTTGAAGTTGTTGGTAATTATGGTTCGAGAACGAAGCATTGAATCTTTTTATGGTAAATTACGTGAATCTGCTTTGGCTTCTGAGTATAATACTTCTGTGCTCATAATCTCGTCAACTTCCGATGTTGATTCCCTATGTGCTTTTAGAAATAGATGTCATGTTTTAGAATATGATTTTATTATAGTTTTTTTTTTCCGTTTCAGTGGTTGGACAAACTTCATTTATTTCCTTGAGTTTCTTTAATGTAAAGGGGCTTTTCGGGTGTTCAATAAGAGTTCAAGTTTTAAATTATGTACAGTTCGATAAGATTTCAAGTTTTAAATTATGCACTTCAAGTACTACCTCTCTTGATTCAAGACTGCATGATTTTAAGGTAATGTTGATTTTTATTTTCTACTTTTGTTAAGTACTTAAATTTTTGTACACAAAAGTATTTACTATTAACAAAAATAAGTAAAAAAGGTACTAACGGTGCTAAACTCATAACAAAAATACAGATGAGGGAAATGGGTCATCAAACAAAAAGAACCAAAGAGAAACACGAATAGTAACAAGTAAAAAATGACTCTCTTTTGACTATCAGAAAACAAAAATAACCAGAATTATGGTCTAAACTTCTTTTTTTACCAATTGCAGCTGCTCTATATGCAGTGATAAATAGTATAAAACATATTTCTATTTCATTCGTCAATTGTGTGAATGATTAGAAGTCCCGATACATATGAAGTAAGAATCTGATGCATTCTACAAGCTCTTTTGTATAATTAAACTCCATACCACGGTTAATGACGGTACGAATCACATCGCAACGTACGGGCCTTCAAACCTTGTTCAACCTAATAGGCATAATATAAGTATTTCATATATATATATATATATATATATATATATATATATATATATATATATATAGGTGAATTCAAATACAAAGGCTTTTTTCCGTGCGAAGCGTGCGAAAGAAGGGGAGGCCGACGCGTGGCGTTTTCTTTCTGGACGCGGAGGGACATTTTTGTCAATTTAAAGTTTTTAATTAAAATATACGGAGATTACGTCACAGCGTTTCTTCATGCGGGGTGCGTTATTTTTGTTGTAAGATGTTTTATATCGAGTTTCTTCATGCGTCAAAATAAAAACAATATGCGTGATTATACAGAGTCAATTAACTAATTTTTTTTTTAACTTATGTTCATGTTTTTTTTATTTTTGTAAGAGTTTTTCTGTTTGCGTTTTTATTTAATAATTGCGTAATTTTATTTTGTTGTTTTTTTTTTTGCGTGAATATTATTTTTTTGTGTTTGAATTATATGTCGTTGCATGGTTTGTTGTGACCTTAAATTTATGAGTTACTTAATGCGAAAAATTACAAGTAAAATGCATGATAATAGAATCTCAAAATTTTCGAACATATGTTCATGTATTTTCAGCTGGTGTCATACACAATTATAGTGTGCGTAATAATGTTGTTTTTTATTGCTACACTTGTTTATTTTTTAAAGTTGATTTTTTTTTTTTTTTTTGCAAAATCATTGATAAAGGTTAAGTAGTTTTGTTTTAGTTTTTTACTAAAGTTTTTTGTGTTTGCGTGATTTATTTTAATATCTGCGTAATTTTATCGTTTGCGTGATTAGTTGTAGTTTGCGTAATTTTAAGTTCGAATTGTTTTTTTATATATTATTGGTTAGTTTCAACATAAATGAAGAATAAAATGAAGAAATACAAAAATAATTATTATTATTATTATTATTATTATTATTATTATTATTATTATTATTATTATTATTATTATTATTATTATTATTATTATTATTATTTGATAACGGGGATACATTTCTATTGATAGGCTTGTAAAAAAGACTTTCTTAACTCAAGAGAGTCACTCATAGTCTCAAGTATTTTGTTTATTGTTTCCATCTGCTCCATATCCATTTTGTCCTGGTCTAGCATGAACAAACAGACAACATCTTGAAGTGAATTTTTTGGCAGACTACTTATCTTCTGTGCGATTTCTTCTCTGGCTTGCGTGTTTTCTTGGAGGCTTTCGAAACTTTGTTCGAGGACGTCTATCAACAGTTTCTCCTTGTTGTACTCCAGCATTATTTGCCGAGTTAGTTTCTCCTTGAGCGCGTTGTTGTTGTTGGCTTCTGTGGTGTTGGAGGAAGATGAAGACATTTTTTCGCTTATCTGTGTATTTGTGATTTGATTTGTAATTTAATGAACTGTGTTTGCGTGATTTCAAAATGCAATCGAGTGCCTAGTTTTATAGACGGTGGATGATGAGATTCGCGTGGTATTAAATGCGTCACCTGTATTTTTATTTATTACCGTATTAATAGGGACGGTTGGGGGAGGTGAAATGGAAGCGATTTTAACTTTTTTTATTTCCGAGTTTATTATGTAATTTTTTTATCCTGCTATTCATTTTCCCTCCATTTTCAGTTCTGTATATATATATTGTGTCTTTCTTCATGCACAATCCTTACTCGACGCACAAAGTCCTCATATCCCCCATATATCCCAGACCTAAATTTAATTTTCTCATCTTTTTAACAAATGCATGCCAAAGAATCGAAGGATGATCGCATAATGCGTAATTCTTTTCGTCATGATCAGGGGTCTTACTGTCAACAGCATCCAAGGCCACATCAGGATGCTTCAGGAGCTTGTAGACGAGCCGGAGTCCGCGATGAAAGAGGCTGATGCTGAGTATATTACTCAGCAGCTGGAGCTGAAGGAGGAGATGCATACCCTCCTTAGTGGTGTTGTCGACAGCACCATTAAGAAGGGTAAGGACAGGGTGGAGGCTGCTGGAATATTTAATAAGATTTAGGCACCCATTTTTTTGGGGTTTTGTTTTTATGTTCTTATGATTTTTTTGATCTTTTCAACTTGTAAATTCTTATAAATATTAATATATGACACTGTTTTCTTTTTAATCTATTATATGCTTTTGAATTATATTGTATGCGTTATTTTATTTGAACATCATGCGTTATTTTATTAAGTGTGAAATCAGGTGCTTTTTGTGAGTTTCTGGAGTGTATGCGTGATTTTTAGAACAACGTGCGTGATTTTTTAGAACAACGTGCGTGATTTTTTAAATATAATGCGTGAATTTTAAAGTATCTTAGGCTATTAATGCGTGATTTTTTAACAGGTGCGATTATGTTCTGTGTGTTTGCGTTATTTTTATTAAAAACATGTGTTTTTGTAAGTGTAAGACAGGTAGGTTGTGTTTTTGTGAGTTTTTAGAGTGTATGCGTTATTTTCATATCAAATATGCGTTATTTTTATCTATAAAAAGTAAGTGTGCGTTATTTATTGGAACATATGCATTTTTTTTATTAAGTGTAAGACATTTTTAGTTAGGTTTGTGTTTTTGTGAGTTTTTAAAAGTGTATGCGTGATTTTTATTTCAAATATGCGTTATTTGTTTAAAGGTTAAAGGTTGCGTTGTTTTTTTTGTGTTGATGCGTAAATATTTTTTGCGTATGCGTGTTTTCATTTAATGTTGAAAAGACTTTAATACCCTTTTTGTCACACCCCAACCGACGGCGGAAACGTCGGGGCATGATTAGATTGCCCATAAGCTCATGACAACTAATTTAGTGACAATAGTTAAATAATGAATTTCATTGATAACATTGAAAGATAAAACAATGCACCACATATTGATAATAAATACAATTTATTTGTTAATCTAGGTCCAAAAGCCCTATGTGATAGCATCTTGAAACATCAACATCATAGCCTGCAACATGTATAAAATAAAGGGGGTCAACTATAAATAGTTGGTGAGTAACCACAAGTTTAATACATAACATATATTTGAAAAACATGCGTTACGTGTCATATGATAGAATAAGTGAAATATAACATGCTAGAAGATATTGACAATATGAAAGACTAGGCATAACCAAAATTATTGGTATAAAATGACAACATGAAATAATAGGCATAAACAAACCTCAATGACACATGATAGATTCTCTAACTCGCAGGTTAGACTATATGAAATAATGAAATAGGCTCCAAACACCCAACGCCGAACCGGTCAAGTTGAGTGGGTTGTCAACCGATAGATCTACCTTTGTTACCCCAGGCCTTACGTTAATGTTTATGCCAAATGAAAGACATGACATACATGACAACCATGACATACTTGATATCCAATGATAAACATAAAAACATTTGATAAACATGAAATCCTTTGAAAATCACATATTGACAAATCATGCTAGAAGTCACATAACACATAATTCACACATAGATCACATACGCATGGTAAATGATAAACTTGAAAGACAACACTTTGAAATAAGATACATGTTGCAACCCCAAAATTGAGAAAATGAGAAAATGAGAAAAGGGGCAATGATTACTCACTTGGATTAGAAGTTAAGTCCACGGAGCGAAAAGTGAAAGCGAAAGGATTAGTCCCAAAGATTCATCCTAAAAGAATAGAAGGGGACAACATGAATATTGGAATATGGGATTCTAAGCTCTTATGCATGCATTTGGGGAATGAGTTTTAATGTTATAAATTGAAGTTTGAAAAAAATGTTAACTTTTAAGAGTAACAATACCTTAAACGTTACTAGACATGCTTTGGCCTAATAGGTTATGACACTCTCATCGGGGCATCCCAGGTAAGTATCCAGGTCCGACTATGGGATTTATGCGAACACTTATCCTTTTGACAGAGACCCCAACTACCGGTGGTTTCACCCTTCCAGTTACTACATGTCATTCGCGTCTCAAGTACCATCACTAAATATGTTGTTAAACAGAGATCGACTTCTAATCTGTTTGAAGTTCTTAAAAATGAGTTTATGTTCTAAAACCTGAATTACATATTAGAATGATTAAAAATTAGTTTAATTGTAGATTTGTGAAGAACAAGCCTTAATCCCCAACTTTTTCATGCATAAAAACGTTGACTTTTCGATTAGAAGAATATAGATGAAATTGGACATGATAGTTTAGACTCGTTGGGCCTAACGAGCCTCTACAAGGGCTACAGTAAGCCTAAATCGGCCTAAGCAAGGCAACATGTCCTAATGACGTGCCTTTGCAAAGCTAGGCCGTCCAAAGGACAAGCTTTAACAATGCTAGGCGTTCTAAGAACGAGCCTTAGCAAGGCTACCTAAACGAGCCTAAAGCACCTAACTAAGAACCTAAACTAAACTAATTAAACTAATAAAGCGACAAATAAGCGAATAACGAATGGAAAGAAAGAAAGAAAGAAAAAGAAGAAGAATTACCTCAAAGAAGCTTTTCAAACGAGATGAGCTTGAAGGGCAACACCTCCTCGCCGAGAGCATAAAAAACTACTAAGCACGACACCCGAAGGGGTATTGTACTTGTGGAACCACCAAAATTTGGTTATTCCACTTGTTTATACTCAAACTAGGAGTTGGAAGCTATAAGGGACCTAAAAGAGGTATTTATAGGTGTATAAGGAGTGAAAATTTCGCTGGTGGGGCAATGTGGGACGAAATTCGCGACTAGTAACACAACAACAAACATCAAACTTGTTTTCGCGATTCCTGCTTCGTTATAACTCAGCTTTGCACGCGGTTTTCGCCCACGTTCATCATTTTCAGAGTATTATCATCTAGAATAAAGTAATCCAACATTCATGGTGTTGAGAATTGGGCTTAAAACTTGGATCTTGATGCGGGTCGAGTTTCTGAGTTTTTTGAAATATACGGATGTTACACTTTTTAATGACTCCGCGTTCTTTTTTTAAAATTAATTAAGCGTGTTTTACTTTAGCGCCGTCAGATAAGAAAAACCAGCATATGAGCGGTGGAGATCCCTTCGCACGGAAAACGTTCATTATTCAATAACTTTCCCATATATATATATATATATATATATATATATATATATATATATATATATATACTAGCCGTGTGCCCGCGCGTTGCGGCGGCGACAATGTATAGCGTGTTATTCGTCTTCTGTTCGCTTGTTATGGCGGCACGACAATCAACAAACACTATACTTGTTTTTTGTTAGTTTATCATTCCTCTCGTGGTAATTGCATTGTACATTTGTTGGTTTTCTCATTCGTAGCACCGGTGTAGTCTATGTATGTCATGAGCATTGCAGGTCTCGATTCGGTAATAACGAACACACGATAAGGTCAGGTAACTGGCCCTAAACGTTGTAATTTTATATAGAGCTTATTATACATCAAAAGTCTCACATAAATCTAGTAATAAAGACAAATAAATCTAGTAATAATCCATGAAGAGGTGAATATGAAAAAAACAATAGACTCTTCAGTTCATCCTCTCACTCCTCTTAAAATTTCCAACAGAAGTGCATGTTGGCATTTGCTTCATAATATGGTGTTTATATGGTGACACCCTTTCCCTTGAGGCTGAAGTATTAAAAGTCATTAGTAAACAATGATGTAATTTAGGAGTGAATTAGTATCAAACAAATGTTACACTTTATCAATAACTATATATACACTTAAAACCATGGGGTAGATCATACATTAGGAACATGTAATTTATATACACTTAAAACCACGGGGGTAGATCATACATTAGGCCAAGAACAGTAGTGGGGGATCTAGGAAGATTTTGAATGATAGATGATAACAGATTAAGTGTGAGCCAATATTAAATATTAAGTTGTAAGTTTAACTGACAGGGTATTACAATCCAACATTAGGCCATATTTGGTTCAGGTTTCCTGTCCAACCATGTAGCCTAAAGTGAAATTCAGAAGGTAGATCATATCAATGTTTGCAGAAGCGAATCGAACAACGAACCGGTAGTCTTACCGGTTCACTGGTAGGACCGAACGAACTGGTTGAACCGGATTACGAATTGGATAATGTTTTAATAAAAAAAAAGTTTAAAAATATGTGTAGATATAATAGTTTTCTAATACGTATTATTTTCCACTATAAGTGTGATATACGTGTATACATACATCTATGTGGTACTGTCACTTTTATAACCTAGTTCTAGTTTTAAATTTTAATAGGATTCTTAATAACAAAGCAACTTGTAGATCGGTTGGTTTGAAGCTCATTTCCAAACTTTCAGGTTCATGGTTCAAAAAAATTTATTTTCAATGGATTTTTAACTTCTTTCTTCTTTCTAATATTTAGATTACATTCACCCCACATCGTACAACCACTAATTCCTTCAGCTTCGCCCACTCAATAAACTGATTTCTTAGTGCCATTGAATCCCACATCGATGGTATGAAGATCCCTTCAAGTACCAGTTCAACCTCTAAACCGTAAGAACCGGCCGGTTCAAAAGCCTCGAACCAAACCGCTTAAGTGCCCGGGCCCCGACTAAACCGGTCGGTCCGGTCCGGTTGTGACAACGTTGGATCGTATATAATGAAGACTTTTAATACAGCTTTTGTACAGCCACAAATACAACTTTTGTTCCCATATTCTATTTAAAAAATGTTGAATATATACTATAGTAACAATATGTATGATGTATGGCCTCCCCCGTCTCGTTCGCGTGTCCTTGGGTCGTCTATGTTTTGTGGCAGTTGAGGAGCCATTGATATTTTTGTTTCTGAACCTGAATCAAATATTAAAGGAGCGTAAGTGGAATCTACAAGTTAGGAATGTTAGGAATGTAGAATGTTAGTAACATGAAAACCCTTATGAGTTATGTGAAAATTACTTGACAGTTGGTAATCACAACCAGGAATGTAAACAGTTTTGAAAAAGCTGTCATAAAAGTAAAAAGGGAAAAAGAAAGTAATAAAATTTCATATACTTATTTGCAATATCTTCCACAAAGTACATTTGGACCTCCAAGCCTTTTTATAGCCATTCCATGCATCCAAATTCCAAACTGTGATTCCACAGTTGAGTATTTCAATAAAAAAAGTTGGACCTATCATCATTTACCAATTAAATTCTAAAAAATAAATCATAATTTGACCTTGTCCTTTTGGAGCCATTTGTCTTTTTTGAAGCTGAGGTTTTAAAAAGTAAAACATATAATAAAAATAGGAGAAATGTATTGTTTTTGCATAGAAGTCACATATAACCGCCTAAAAATACTGTACATACTTTTTCCTTTCCTGCAAAAATTAAGATGATAAAATTTTCAGCAATTTCATTGAAAAAAAAGTAGCATGAGATTTGGAACATATGAGATTGGCAGTTACACTTCCTGCAGGTTTGATATAGAGATCAGATGGTTTTTAATCTTCACATGTATGGTAATCAAAATAAAAACGATAAATTTTGAAATTTACAACCAATATGGGTTAAAACTAAACACAATTTAATAGAAACTGCATTTTTACCATTGGATTTACATGGTAGGAAGGATTACTTTTTTCCCACAAGGTGAGCTTGTTCCCAACCAAGGATGGAATCAAGGTCAGTCTTGTTCCCAACCAAGGTCAGCGTTTTTTCCACAAGGTTAGTCTTGTTTCCATGTGTGCATCCAAGGACGGAATCACCAAAGGCCTTTGCTGCAAGAACCCAAGAACTGTATCATATGAAAACAATAGCATTCCAATATCAGATTTCAACATTGACTTTGAAAGTTAAATTGGCTCTTATAACTTAAAGTTAGTGAAAACAAACCCTGAGCCTGATTGATTATGTCTCTCTCACTGATGAAACAAAGATAGGTTCTTTTACTGTCACAAACCACCAAATGCAACCTGTTACATTGCACACAATTAGTATTAAATAATAAATATCATAAATTAATGGAGCACGTCATATCACATAAACATAAAAAAAAGAAACCTAATTAAGGGAGTTAAAACTAAACAAATCATAGATCAATGGAGACGAATCATTGAGAATTCACAGAAGTAAAAAAAAAAAAACAGTACCCAAATTAATTTATGAAAAATTGAACAAACCCATATCATAAATTCAAAAAAGACTATAACATGCTTACAGAGATTTCCACATGGAATGTACGTATGGTCAAAATAATAATAAACTGATGAGACCTATTTGCTTTTAATTCTTGAGTGATAATTATAAGCAAATGAGCCCTAATTCTTTTTCTTTTTTGTTAGTCAAATGGACACCTGAAAACGCAAGTCCAACACAAAACAACAAAAAGACATAGAAGACTAACTTGTTAGATTCAGTATGAATCAATAATAAAAGTGTGTTAGAAAGTTATCAGTCAAAGTTAAAATCGAAGAAGATCACTGATTGAGCCAAATACTAATTCCAATTCTATGAACAGTGTAGCAAAACACTTATATCGAGTGGCTTTGTTTTCAAGAGCAAATAGAATGAACACTCACAGAAAAAAAAATAAAGAGAGAGCAGAGAGGAGTTCCACGATTCCAAAGAAAAAGCATTTAAGAGTAGCCTTATGATACATAGGAGCAACCTCAATGGTTTGCGGCTGAATGAATCAAATGTGTCGATTAGATTTAACATAAAAACACCAATAACGTTCCAGATCCTAGTTTATGCGTTGAAGCCCTAATCAACTCTGTAAACCAAAGCATCAAAGAAAAATACTTACATGGCTTTCTTTGAAGAACGGAGTGAAGCACACATAGACGACGGCAAATCCGAATAGAGCTTTAAAACCTAGTCTGCTCTTTCGAGTTTCAAAACAAGAACTAAGATTGGACAAAACATAAATTAGATGGAGAAACATAAATCAAAATGAAATAATAACAAAAATCAAAACCAAAATTTACCTCAAATGCAGATGGTAAAGGAGAGGGAGATGTGAACATATACAGCCTTTAAACTGAGATTTGAATTGAGCGTAATTTTCCAATTACCGAATTTATGTATGCCTGCAACTTCAAGAGGGAGATGTATGTCTGCATTTTTCCGTCAATTCCAATTACCCAATGGATTAGGGTTTCTTGACTTTTAAAGGTGAAAAGCTAAGTGCAGACTATCTCAAACAGGAGATAGCGTGAACTGTATTTCTGATTGCACAGAGTATCTGAAAAGCATATGAAAAGAGGGCTTGGCCTTTCCGAAAAGCATCTCTGGTGAAGTGTATTTCCGATTCCCAAAAGATCTCTGCGTGAACTTTTTTCCGAGATTGGGTGTCTGATTCTTCTGTGTTTCCTATTGAATTTGAATTAGGGCTTCAATTGCCTAAGCGGGTTGATGATGAACACCGGATATGGTAATTAAATCGGGGGAACGACGGATTGAAAACGCAGAAGGTATAGAAGGGGAAAGCGTCTTAATTTTAAGACGCCAAGAATTACAATTCTACCCTTTTTATCAATATCTATTATATAGTAGTATAGATATGTATAGAATATAACTGGGTACATAAAATGATAAAGAGTAGAAGTATAGGGGGTGAACATAGTGCACCAAAAATGAAAACCACAACTACTATTGTAATAAAATGAAAAACTGGCCAATAAACCAGTGGCTCGCATATCGCGATCCACACCCACCCTCTCATCTCAAGAACAGCCCCACCAGAGACAGCATAAATGTTCCAGGCGATCGAGTCGGCTGCTCTCTAAACTGTTCTCTCTCTCACGTTCATTAGACCTCCAGACGTCGTTTTGTCACCTAATCACTCCCTTACGTGTTAGGCACCTAGGCATGCACCATTCCCCATAAAAACTGGATCAAACAACCTCTCAAACTCACCAATTTCTCTGATTTAGGTAACCATAAATGATGTATTTTCAGATAAAGCTTGAACCGATTTATAATTCGAAAAGGTTTGGTAATGGTTTGGTTAACTGTATTAAAATTAGGGTTTTTATAACTGTTCTGCCCAAATTGAGTAAACGGTGTTGAATTAACCTTCAAACCCGAAAAAGAATATTATAAAATAATTATAAGGTATATAAACTTAGTTGGTTTGAAATAAAAATGAGTTTTGAGATGAATTAGGGTTTCTAAATATAGATAATTAATATAAAATAATCCTAGGGTATGAGTACTTCATTTTTTTGGCTTACAACATGTTTATATATATATAATAAGTATATATTAGTTTAAAATGAATAAATAATAAAG
>JBCNJP010000003.1:14753980-14770703 GCA_039602395.1 Deinandra increscens subsp. villosa
GCACTTCATTTTGAAATTCGCTACGTGTCTGTTATTTTGAAAGGTTTTGTGCTTATTGTGTTATCTCGCCTTTTACTCGTATGAGGTGCTAGTAGTTGACCGCGTGATAAGGGCAATATATCGTTCCCATCCCTAATATCGTCCCGATGGTGTTATGGGGAAAAACTTTCTTCGGCGTGATATAAAAAGCGTCATTTCTCTCGTTTGTGATTGGTTTATATCTGAAATGTTTGGTTCTTGTTGGTTCGACCCTTTTTTGTTTAATTTTCTTTAAACAGAGAAATCCATCTGTTATACATCTTAAGGCTATAAAACTCTTTGCAAATTGTATCGTCATGCAGCGCACAGGCTTACCATTACACATAGAATAATCGGAAAGGTTAATTATTAAAAAAATAAAACTAACATATTATTTTTTTTCTTATAAAACTTCAAATTTTATAATTTCTATAGCTAACACATTATTATTTTTAGTATTCATTTATTTTAAATTGAATGAAGATATTAAAATAAAATAAAATAAATTAATTAACCAAGTGTGTCTTAGAATCTCTCGTGTGAATATATCGATGTTTAAAGAAGAAAAATAATTGCTCTCGTGTGAACATAAAAACAAGTATATAAAGTGAATTCAAGTTGGAGTTGTGATTTCGAAAGAACAACCGTTGTGTTTGACGACGAGAATTACTGGAGTATAATTTACTTTAGATTTTACTTTTTTAGGGCACGTGGTATGGTTAGTGTTGAACTTGGTGTTGAAACTGTCACATAGACGTCTATGTGGATAACACCACTTTTCACACCAAGTGTGGTATACTTGGTGTTGAAAAGTGATGTTGAAACATATTTTATTTTATTTTCATTTTGAAAATTAAAAAATTAAATAAAGACTAAATTAAACATTTTTATTAAATAGAAATTAAAACATACAACTACTCGAAATTTTAAAAAACGATCAAACAAATTAATTATCCGACGCTATTTTCCTCCTAATCTTCTCCTTCTCCGCCTCGAACCATCGCCGGTCCTCCTCACTCATGTGCGTCGTATCGACGCTCAACATACGCATTTGCTCCATGCGTATTTTTTTCTTTTTCAAATCTGTTTTTTTTTTCCTTTTGGATACGGATTTTATCCTCTCTCAATTGTGTTCGCTTCATTTGTTCTTGATTAAAGACGAGAACTTGCCCCATGAAGGCGTCGTGGGATTTTTTCTCTTTTTCTTGCCGGATATGTTTTTTCTTCCCAACCGGCCTATCCAACATATTCAACTCTTCTTCTTCTAGCTCCAAGTCGACCGTGTCGTTAAGGTCGACGTTACACCGCCCCGTTGAAGCCGATCCCATCGGACTATCCATATCGGTGGATGACTGTTTCTTCCCGCTCGTCGATGTGGATTCCATAATCTCATTAAACTTTGGAGAATTTTTCAAGATATCGTAATGCTCCACGAGAGGTGCCGAGTTGTGATCGTCACGGTAACGAGTGATGACAATGTTGAGCAAGTCGACATCGCTTGCCCCACTAGCACGGTTCCATTCGACCGCTACGATAAATGCCATGAAATTTTCCAACCTTTTTCTTGATGTCGAACCACTTCCCGCTTAATTTATCGTTGTTTCGGAAGAATACGTCATCACCCGCCTTTGCCATTTGTTTTTTGATCTCGTGAAACTTGTCACTAATACGAGTCCAAAACGCTCCCTTCGATTGGTTGTTCCCTAAAAAAATATATTAATAACATATACGAAAAAAGGTTTAAAATTTTATTAAAAAAAAGTAAACTTTTTATACCATATCTTGGATCCTCCGACGTGTCAACGTAGGCACGAACCAAATACCAATTCTTCCGCCGTCGACCACTTTGCTCTTCCCGTTGGTTCGACCGTCCCTTCAAGTTTATCTTTCCCTCTACGTCGGTGTTTTTTTGCCGGTTCGGAAGCTTGAGTCTCCGGGATGATCTCCAAATCGTCGTCTTCTTCGGCTCGAGTTTGATGTTGAACGGGAGTTTGAGGTTTATATTGTTGAAACATCGGTTGAGATTGTTGAAACATCGGTTGGGATGGTGGGAATTGAGTAGTCGAAACTTGCCCCCATTGAGCGTAGTTTTGGAAAGACGGGTTCGGATTGAAAAGTGGTGGTTGCATTTGACCGGTACCCACGTACAACGGGTTAGGTTGCCCGTTGATAGTCGGCATATTCCAAATGTTGGTGTTGAGCCCGGGGTTGATAGGATCTTGGTTTGGATTCATGATGGTGATGATTTTTTTTAAAAAAAAATTAGAAGATATAGAAAGGGAGTAGAAAGAAAGGTAAAGAATGAGGTTTAAAAAAGTAGTGTTTAAATAGGAAAAAAATAAATTAATTTTTTTTTACTCAAAATCCGCCTCCAACGGTCAAAGGACCGTTCCCCAACGGTCAAAATTTTAAAAAAATTAGGCCGTTTAACAGCGTGGAGAATACGACGCAAGGATGATTCAACGCGAGGTGGGGGGAGGGGGGGCGGTGTTCAACACGTGGTGGAGATGTTGAAAGCCTCTACGTCACCTTTCCACGGTCATACCACATGACCTTATATATAATTTATCGTTTAATTAATTAATATGTGGTCTATATATATTTTGAACTCTCTGTTGATCCATTACAAGTTTCCATCAATATCAAGTTTCGAATACATAAAACTTTTTTGGACGGCTAGAAAGGGTGGGAAAAGGATAAGAGAAACCTTACCCCTTTGAACGTTCAAAGTCGTCGATCAAACCAGACCTTCATCTTCACGTGAGGTCTACATCAACTTCACGAGTTCATCTTCGATTTGCACTTCACAGGCTCCATCTCCTTTCTCGCGATGTCTGCCTCCAAGCTGCCGGGCGATATCTTTTCCCCCGGAGATCATCGAAGCAATACTCCATTTATTGCCGGCCAAATCTCTGGGTCGCTTCAAGTCGGTTTCGAAAACATGGAACTCACTGATTTCCGATCCCCAGTTCATCAAAAAACACATCCATCACCTTCAAACCCCCACTAAATTGATCCTCCATTCCGAGTACACAGATGCTCTTCACTCATTCGATACAGACCAACTCCTCCCATATCTCAACATTGATAACAATGATGATGACATACCTGCAACCGTTAAAGAACTATTTTTCGGGTCAGCTCCAATGTGGTGCCAAGAGATCTTGGGATCCTGCAATGGGCTTGTTTTAGCAAAAGACGTACACTGTACCATCTTCTTGATCAATCCAACCACACAAGAGCTCTGGAAAGTTCCCACTCCCCCTTTTGCACTCCCAGATATAGACTGGGCTGTGAGCTATGAATTCGGTTACGTTTCATCCACCGATGACTACAAAGTCCTTCTCTCCTTTCAAAGAGAGAATACTTGTGTAAGCGTTTATAGCTTGCGTAACAATTCATGGAAGGAACTCCGTATTTCTCCCTACGATCTTGGGGATTCTGGGTTCTTACCGGTAGTAGTCAACCAGCACTTTCATCGGTACAAAGACTCATCAAGCATTGCTGCCTTCAGTTTCGTAACTGAGGAATTCAATGAAATCAATTTGCAATTTCTTGATTTATTTGTGGACAAGAGCGTTGCGATTTACGAAGTGGTTGCTATTGGCGAGAAACTTGGTCTTTTTATTAGTGTTGGGGGTGCTTATGAGCTTTGGGTAATGGAGGACTATGGTGTTGCTAACTCTTGGACCAGGATTTGTCCCCATCAGTTAAAAGATTATTCGAGGCCGGTGTGTTTGGTTGAAGGAAGCAATCGGGATATGGTGTTGAATGGTGAAGGTGACATTGTCGTCTTTAATATGGATAAAAGAAGATACAGAAATGTAAGGATCCAGGGGTTTCCTGAGGAATACGTTATTGAAGAGTTCACTGTTAGAGGTATCTATGTTGAAAGCCTTGAATCAGCTAAACGCTTCGTTAAATAGTGGGTTGGAATCAAGTGGTCTAAGTTTTAGGTTCATGCAGCTATTGTGTAGCCGATGTATTCGTCAAATTTTCATGATTTTGTTTTGTGTAACGGTTCAAAATGTTATATTATACGTGTCAAATATAGTTTTTGATATCCTTATCTGATCTTAACTTTTTTTTGTTTATTTGTCTGATATCAAAGCTTTCAAAATGTAATATTAAACGTGTCAAAATATAGCTTAGGATTTAATCTCAACTTTTATTAGTTTTCAATGGCACAAAACCCATCCCATGCACTCTTAATTTGTCTCGAGCCTTTTTCTTTTCCTGGTTATGTCTAATTGGTTTATTAGGATTTGAGGATTTTGGGTTTGGGGAATGATGACCGAATGGATTGCTAATAAGTTTTTTTTGATTTTGATATATAAATTTGGATATATAAATTTGGATATATAAAATTTAGGACAATACTTTCTATGTGGGTTCAAACTTCAAAGTACACTTGTGTAATTTTTTTGGAACAACAACTTCAATACCAAACAAGAAGGGAAAACCAGCAAGGAGCTGGGCCCCAAAACAAGGAAAACAGACTTACATTACAAAGAGAAACCCACAAAGAAAATTAAAAAGAAAATGTAGCCCAGTTCTCCCAGTCCACATCCCCCCTTTTGTATCTGTTTTTGAACCACAAAAAGCTCCAAGCTTTTATTTCCTTAATAACGAAAACGAGCGACGGTTGCCTCTGCCTGAAAATCATTTCATTCCGGGAACGCCAAATACACCAACATCCCGTGAAGAAAATCGTCTTGATCATCATCTTGGTCCGGGGGTTTCCATCACTAAAACCCACCCCGGACACAATATCTTTCACCGAAAAAAACGGGGTTGCCGGTAACTTGCACCACTGCCCAATAATGCTCCAAACAGCCCCAGAAAAACCGCATCCCGTAAAGATATGTTCCACCGTCTCAACCGTCTCGTTACATAGAGGACAAAGCCCATCCCCCACATGAATATTCCTTTTCCTTAACTCGTCGGCCGTCGGAAGTCTACCTCGAATAGCCCTCCAAACCATCACATTAACTTTAATTGGCGTCACCGGGCACCACTCAAAGCCATCGATAACAATCCCCCTGTTAGCTAATCTCACCTGCTCCCTAAGATTGTGGACCGAGAAGCAATTCCCCACCAAACCAATCCACCTCCAAACATTACCTATATTTACTAACAGGTTGTTTAGGTCCACATTTAAGCCCCTTAGATCCTCTTTGACTTTTGAAATTGCTTTCCACACACCCGCCAACACCGGCTGTCTGGGAATTCCAAGGTTACAAGCTCTGTCACCATGCAGACTGACCACCACTTTTCTCCACAATTTGTTCGGTTCTTTTACAAACCTCCAAAACCATTTGGCCAATAAACAAGAATTCAAGGTGGCCAACGGTACCAAGCCTAAGCCACCCTCGTCAATGGGTTTTAGAATGTCGCTTCGGGCCACCCAATGAATCTTATTCCGGTCATCACATCCCCCCCAAAGGAATCGAAACCTTATCCTTTCAAGCTCTTCAATAACTTTCTTTGGCGCACGGTAAAGCGAAAAATAATATGAAGGGAGGCTATCCAGGACCGATTTAATCAAAATCAATCTCCCGCCAATGGATAAGTTCCTCGCCTTCCATCCCGAGAGTCTTTTCTGGAACACCTCCACAACCTTATCCCAATGCTTCCTTAAGTTCATATTTGCCCCAACTTTAAGGCCAAGATAAACAAAAGGAAACTCACAAGATTCACACCCCAAAAAATCAGCCCTCCGTTGCTTCTCACTTTCCTCCACGTTCACCCCATAGAGACCACATTTCCTGCTGTCAACATGGAGCCCTGAAACTAAGAAGAAGCACCAAAGCAACCTTCTCAAATTAAGAAAGTTAGCCCCTGACCACTCCCCAATTACCATGGCATCATCCGCGAAGAATAGATGAGATATCTTTGGTCCACTATCCGGCGTAACCATCCCATGGAAGATCCCCATGTCGTTAGCTTTACACATCATCAAATGAAAAGCCTCCATAGCCAAAATAAAGAGGAAAGGCGATAATGGATCCCCTTGTTTCACACCTTTGAAGCACGGGAACTCATTGGTAGGAGAGCCATTAACAATCACCGAAGCCCGAGAGGCCGACAAAATCCAATAAATCCAAACTCTCCATTTTTCCGGGAAATTCATTTGCTCCATGATGGAAAGAAGAAAGTTCCAATCAAGCGAGTCGTACGCTTTGTTGAAGTCGACTTTGAAAAACATTGCTTCTTTTTTCCTCTTCTTCAACCACGATAAGATCTCGTTTATAATTAGTGGACCGTCCACAATGTTGCGATTAGCCACAAATGCCATTTGGGTTTCCGATATAATCGAATCCATCACCATTTTAATTCTGTTAGCCAAGATTTTGGAAATGACTTTGGCTATACATCCCATCAAGCAAATCGGCCTAAAGTCTCCCAACCCTTGCGGATCTTGCACCTTAGGGATCAAGCATAGAAAAACAGACCCACACCCATTATTGATTTTACCATCCAAATGAAATTCATTCATTATTCTCACGAAATCCATCTCAAAAACATTCCAAAATCTCTTCAAAAAATCAAAATTAAAACCGTCCGGCCCGGGGGCTTTATCCCCACCACACATCCAAACCGCCTCTTTTATTTCCTCCACCGAAAAAGGAACAATTAGTCTACCAGCTTCAACAGCAGACAATTTCTTTATCCCTGGACAAATAATCGATGGTTTAATGAGCAGGTCTCTGTCGAATTTTTCTTTAAAGAATTTCCATGTTTCCTCCTTAATCACCCCAGGATCCGTGTTCCAACAATTATTTACCAAGAGCCCATTGATCCTCCCCGTCGCACACTTAGTTCGCATCATCCCGTGGAAGAAAGAAGAATTCTCATCACCTTCCACCGCCCATTTAATCTTGGCCTTTTGAGCCATGTCCTTTTTTTCCTTTAGTTCGATGTCTAGAAGCTCTTTTTTCGCCTCAACCCATTCATTAAGTTCCCCCTGTTCCAACATTCTAATTTCCGAAATACTATCCCATTTATTGCAGCGATCAATTAGCTCTTTTTTCCTACTAAACATGGCGTTTCTATCCATCACATTCCACCTTTTAATACCTTCTTTAATTTTACGCAGTTTCGCCGCCAACACCACATCAGCCTTGCCCTCCATCCTAAAGCCCTCCACCGCACTCATCACAACCTCATTAATTCCAATGATCTTGTTTGTTTGATTTGATGAGAATTGGATGTTGTGGATTGGGCAGCTTGTATTACCACTGCTACAAACTTAGGAACTTTACTATTAAGATATGAGTGGAACCTCTTATTGGTAATTAGAGCTTAATTCATAAAAGGATTCTTTTTGTGTTGTTTGTGTGTCCATTACAATAAGCAAAAGCAAGTATTTATACTAATTACAAAAGTTTAAAGAAGGAAATAAGTTGATGTCGTGAGCTGGAGTTGAGGAGGATGATTTGCAGAATTGGCTTTGAATATTGGGACATATAGCTGGCCTTTTTTTTACTAATACCATATTTTTCTCAAGAGAAATAATTTCCTTTTTAACAACTCTTTACATGAAAGGTTTGTTTTTAACTCTGCTGCTTGTAGGCCAGATAGCAATATGTAGATTATGGTAAAGTGTGATTTGGCTTAAGAAGATCAAGAGAAAACATGTAGATGGAGTTTCGGTTTAATTGGTGAATGTGGCAAACATGTAGATGTAGTTTCAGTTTAATTGGTGAATGTGGCGAGGAGTTATTGGGCTCAACTAAAATGAAGGCACGGGACACATATAACAAAATTACTGTTACAAACTTTTGAGATAAAAACCATATATACATAATAGATATCAAACAAGTAAGACGCATACGACGATCAAAGTGAGTGACATGACATGACATGATGATGTATATATTTTAGCTTGTTAGAACCTAATTGTTAGCAACACAAACCTTTTGTTTTCTTACCTTGTAATTGATACTTTGTTTTGTAACTGACTTTGGGTATGTACTTGGTAAACTTTATTTGTATGTTAGCATACTTGTTATGCTTCTTAGCGGACTTGTGACTTATGTTCCTAGCGGACTTGTGACTTATGTTCCTAGCGGACTTGTTTTACTCTTAGCGTACTTGTTTGATTGTTTATCTTAGCGGACTTGTTTATTCCTAGCGAACTTGTTTACTTAGCAGTATTGATCTTGTTCCTAGTGTACTTGTCTTGTTCTTAACGAACTTGTTAGCGTACTTGTTCATGTTAGCGGACATGTTATTGCTTAGCGTACTTGTTAGCGAACTTGTTATTGCTTAGCGTACTTGTTAGCGAACTTGTTAATGCTTAGCGTACTTGTTAGGAACTTTACTATTAAGATATGAGTGGAACCTCTTATTGGCAATTAAAGCTTAATTCATAAAAGGATTCTTTTTGTGTTGTTTGTGTGTCCATTACAATAAGCAAAAGCAAGTATTTATACTAATTACAAAAGTTTAAAGAAGGAAATAAGTTGATGTCGTGAGCTGGAGTTGAGGAGGATGATTTGCAGAATTGGCTTTGAATATTGGGACATATAGCTGGCCTTTTTTTTTTACTAATACCATATTTTTCTTAAGAGAAATAATTTCCTTTTTAACACCTCTTTACATGAAAGGTTTGTTTCTAACTCTGCTGCTTGTAGGCCAGATAGCAATATGTAGATTATGGTAATGTGTGATTTGGCTTAAGAAGATCAAGAGAAAACATGTTGATGGAGTTTCGGTTTAATTGGTGAATGTGGCGAGGAGTTATTGGGCTCAACTAAAATGAAGGCACGGGACAAATTTAACAAAATTACTGTTACAAACTTTTGAGATAAAAACCATATATACATATTAGATATCAAACAAGTAAGACGCATACGACGATCAAGTGAGTGACATGACATGACATGATGATGTATATATTTTAGCGTGTTAGAACCTATTTGTTAGCAACACAGTTCCTTTTGTTTTCTTACCTTGTAATTGATACTTTGTTTTGTAACTGACTTTGGATATGTACTTGGTAAACTTTGTTTGTATGTTAGCGTACTTGTTATGCTTCTTAGCGGACTTGTGACTTATGTTCCTAGCGGACCTGTTTTACTCTTAGCGTACTTGTTTGATTGTTTATCTTAGCGGACTTGTTTATTCCTAGCGAACTTGTTTACTTAGCAGTATTGATCTTGTTCCTAGCGTACTTGTCTTGTTCTTATAGAACTTGTTAGCGTACTTGTTCATGTTAGGGGACATGTTATTGCTTAGTGTACTTGTTAGCGAACTTGTTATTGCTTAGCGTACTTGTTAGCGAACTTGTTAATGCTTAGGGAACTTGATTTAACTCTTAGCGAACTTGTTGTCCTGATGGAATATTTTGTTGAATTCTATGTAATGATTGTGTTGTGTCAAACATTCTTTTTGTCCCAGACTCTCTAGTGGTATAAATACCAATTGGAAAACCCTATTGGTAACGCTTCAAGTAGTATTTTCCTACAGAGAGCCTTTGTGTGTGTGTTCTTGGTGTTAGTGTGTGTTCTTGAGCTTTAGGAATCATCAATGGGTGAGCATTGATGCAGATTCTTCCATGAATCGACCATCACACATAATTTCCGCACTTGTGTGATGAATCATATGAGAACAACGTGCTCAAATCTGGTCCTGACATAGCTAGCTAGTGACTGATCATATCATTTATTTGTTTTGTTGGTTGAGTCTTGCTGCTACAGCCATAGACGCAGCCACCCTACCTGGGTACGTAGCCAGCTCCGGTTGGTTCCTGATCTCTGCCCCTGTCACCCCCTCTGCATCCTTCCTTGTTATGACTTTGTCTTTCTCTAACAAACTACTTGCGTCGTGCAGCATGTTATAATCACCAATTATTAATTAAATAATTTATTATCAAAACAATCTCTGAAATGAACAATAACATACCGCCAACACTGTAGGAATTCAAGCCTTAAAATACAAACTTTAGTATTTAAGGTTTGTACGTGAATATGTAGAGTGTATGTGAGTTTGTAGAAACAAAAGAGATAGGTGATTCACAATGAAAAGCTTGCATCTTTATTGAATAAAATAAGGCTATAAATAGCCATAAGCAATGTTTTTAGAACCGGGCCGGATAGTGAACCGGCCGTCCTACCGGTCTCCTGGTCGGACCGGTTGAACCTGATTTAAGAACCATACGATAAATATTATTATTATTATTATTATTATTATTATTATTATTAGGAAAATTGTCCCATATTAATCCTAGTTATCACATATTGGCCGATAATAATCTCAATTTTGATTTTTTCTCTATAATAATCCGAGTTATGAACATGTTGGCCTATATTGATCCGTTGTTAAAAATACCCTAACCCTGTTAATATTTTCCGCTGCGTATTTGAGACTTTAATTTATGACATGTGTTTGGACTAACTCTGATTCGTTTAGTATTTGTAACTAATGGTTGTGGTCCTGGTTTGCTCGCACCCCTTAACGGTATAAACTCCGTTAGTGGTTATTTGGGGGTGTGACATTTAGACTATGTTAATACTTAACTCAATACTGAAATTGTAATATGTATGATTGTTGTTACTTCAGTAGTAAGTATGATAAATTATGTATGTTCATTATTTACTTTGTATTTTGTTCATATTCAGTCCGCTTCTCTGTTCATTTTGCTATAGGAGCTGGCATTTAGATTGCATTACTGCATTTCAATATGTTGGTTATTTACATTGTATTTTATTCATTTTCAGCTTACTTCTCTCTTGGTTTTGCCATAGCAGCCTGCTTCTTAGATTGCGTTGCTACATTTGAAGGTTTGTTTATCTATCATTTATTATTATTATGTGACAACATAAAATTGTTTGCAATGACAGGAAAACATCATTACATAAAAAATTACATTTTAAAAAATAAACTACCCGCCGCAACGCGCGTGTAGTATGCAGCTTGTATATAACTGTATAATATAATCTGTTCAACATCTAAGAAAATAAGTTTGCTATTTTAACTTATTAGGTAACCGTAAATGTATACAAAAAGAGCTACATATTTTAGATTTAAAAAGTGGATTTTACAATAAACATTCTGGGAACGAAATTACATACAAACCACAGATGTGTAAAAAAAGGGCTGATTAACATTTGAGAAGGATTAAACGAATTGTATAGTGCACACTAATTGTACATTAACAACATTTAGGCAAAGAAATAAGTAACACATAACACATTCAACGCGAGCGTAAATCTTGACCGGGTTGGTAAAAGAATTAAATCGAAGGCAAAGAATAAGGTCCCATATTTCCCATCTAATCATAAGAGAAACAGACATGAAAAGCCAATAAAACGAACCTGATTGAGTTCAATAAATCCTTTAGCTAACCTCTGTTCAGCAAGAGCTTACTAACGAAGATAACCTTCATAAATCGACATGAAACCTCCTAATAACACACAAACACGAAACCCTTGCCATTAGAATAGTAAAAAAAAAAAACATAAACATACCTCATCTCAAAAAAGATTACCAATGAAAACGTTCAAACAATACCAGAATAAAGAAGTTGTATTCTATGCTACCAGGTCAAAGTGCAAAAGCTACTATCCCTATCCAAATCCGAATTACAAGCATAGAACAGTCGATATTAGGCATTCATATTGAGGTAAACTTGATTGGGGGAACTGTAGATTTACCTGAGTAGCGATCTGGTCAGAACCAGATAAGAAACTCCGATCTCAGGAACTTCTTTTCCGAATCCCGTTCTCTGATGGTGGTATACAAATCACCGATGGTTGTCCGGTTCAATTTGACATCTGCAGGTGTACGACAACTGGATTGATGAGATAAACATCAGAATAGGATAGAGAGGAAGCAGCGTGATGAACAAAAACAGGATATCAAGAATTCAAATTAGGAGAAAATCGATTAGGGCTTGGAGATTTACCTGAGTCGCCATCAAGAATTCAAATTGGGAGAGAGTCGATTAGGGCTTGGAGATTTACTTGAGTCGCCACTTGCTCGAAACCGGAGAAGAAATTACTTGCCTGCAAGAACCGAGATTGATGTAAAGAGAAGAGAGAGGAGGCGAGGATTGATGAGGGAGGCATAGGAAGAGAAGATAAACATCGGTGGTTATGACGAGGACTTATACGTGGCGAGCATGCTTAAAAAGAAAAAAAATGTAAAAAAAAAACCCAGAGTCAGAGCAGATAAAAAGGCCAAAAAAACGATTTTAGCAGGTTTAGAACCCAGGTGCCCTACATTGCATGAGACCCAACGCACCACTGCTCTACATCTGCAATTGTTATTAAAATCGTTAAACACTGCATATATTATAAAGAAAAGTCCAACGGAAAAAACACCCTAGCAGACATGTTCCGGATTTGACTATCCCAATAATATATAGATAATTATAATTCGAAAGCCCAAACATATATTTTACATTAGGTTTAAAAGTTTTTCTTTTCATCTAGGTTTCTCTTTCTACTAAAGTTATAGCTCACCGCCAGTCCATCTTATTATGTTTTCCATCTACATTTCATCTCATCTGTTCTCTCTCAATCAAAACTTTTATCCACCTGCAAGATACGAACTGGGAAATATCGAAGTTTTCGCTTCTGTTTAACGATGGTTCGAACTTGCTTCGGCGAATACTTGACAGGTGTTAGCCAGTTCCGGCGAAGGCTACTTTGAAGATTTTCGTTGTTTCAAAGACTAAACCAGGTCCAACCGTCGGTCACCGGTTCCCGGTTCAACCGCTGGCCTCCCAAAACCGGACGGTTAAATCTTAACCGGTTCAAATAGGTACAACCGAACCGCCGGTGACGCCGGTTCCCGGTTTAACCGGTCCGACCGATCGTCCGGTCCAGTCGTGAAAACACTGGCGATAAGTGAACAAACTAGCTTGCTACCTAACCAATAGAAAACAAGTACTTCCTAAGAAATAGGTATTCAGGTGTAGTGTATGACCAATTCTTTTGCCAACTTGCTTACTCCCAACGTACACATTCACACGATTTGGTCATATCCCAACTAACATTTTCCCTTTTATTAAACATGCATAATTAATATTAAAATACTAAATAATAAAACTGACCCATGACCCATTATTGAAACCCATGTCAAGATTAAACCCAACATTCAAAAGAGAAAAGACAAAAGAATTTGTACGATTTATAGATTCTTGTAGTTTTATAAAACTACTTTGGAATTTTCGAAGTAGATCTATAAAACTCAACTTTTACAGAAATCCCCATTTCTGTAAAGGGCTTCTAATGAGAAACATTCATAGTGTTCGATAAAGAGTCCTGAATGAAGTTCAAAACTACCAGAAGATAAAGATTACGAGAAGTACAAAATGCCTAAGTGGAACATGTAAAGAAGAATATCAACTTGATATTTAATACAACAGTAGGTGAAGACGGTTGAAAAGAGATAAGTTGAATATCTTAAAATTTATCTCTATATACTCTGATATACTCCAAATTCAACCGCCCTCAACCACATTATTCATTTACAACTTGCTACAACTTTCTATAAATAGCAAGTTCACTTCACCAACAAAGGCGAGACAAAGATACACAATTCACAAGCTTCTCAAAAGCATTTACAACTTACTCTTGTAGAAAAATCTTTCTGTTGATAAAACTGTCATACTATAAGCTCGTGTAAACCATTATTTGCGTTTGAGATATACGGAATAACATTTTTATGAATTGTGGTCTTCCAAATTGATTTACATTCCGCAACTTGTTTATCTTGTTTAAATCAACATGTACTCATATTGTGAAAGAGACTCTCACGGGATCCAAAAATTGGTATTAGAGTAGATGAATAACTCATATTTAAAGATCTTGCTCTTTAACTTTTTTTCTTTGTTTTTTACTGAGCTTTGAAAACTTTTTTAAATCTCCTTCTCATAATGTCTTCAAGCTGGAACAATATGAAATCTCTCGGCTCATTAGCAAAACCCTCTATGCTTGCTAGGGAGAAATATCCACAGTAGAAAATTAGAATTACCAACTTCCTAAAAGAAGTTGACAATTCCCTGATGGATTGCATAGCCAATGGGCCTCACTATCCCCAGGGGCGGATCTAGTACACAAACACCGGGTTCACGGGAACCCAGTGACTCTCGGATTTTTAGTGTAATTATATATAAAGAGGCAGGAGTGAATCCAGATATATTGTCTTAGTGAATCCCTTTGGCAGACAATGATTTCCAGATCAATGGGTAAGGGTTCTGTAATTTACGTGTGTGGCGCGAGTTCTAGTCTCCCTTAGAGCCGGTTTATGCTTTTTAAAGGATGTGGAGTATGGATGGACTGTGTTATCAAAAAGAATTGTATGGTGAAGGATTCGAACTCGAGACCCATGAATGCAGAGAGAACCCATTTAACCAAATGATCTAGAAATCAATTCATTTATGCTACGCCATTTAATTTATTTAAAGGGAACTAATTTTGACACATTTCCTATTTTCAGCTTATTTTCCTCTTTAACAAGACTTTTTATTTATTTTTACGTTTATATATTTTTTCTTATACTATACTAAAAAGTGTTTAATTTGGATAATATTATAAGCTATTCACTGCAAGTGCTTTATCCAAATATTTAACTTTACATATATAATTACCGTATATTCGTATTGTTATTGCGTGATCAACTTTATCCGACCCGAACCGACTAAACCGTAAATTTTGACTTGTAGTTGTTAGAATTCCAACCACTAAAAGAAGGTGAACCCATTGAAAAAAAATCCTAGATCCGCCCCTGACTATCCCACAGTTGACATTCCAGAAATCAAAGAAACTGAAGACTCAGCTGGTGTCCCCGCTCTCTCCATACCCAAAGCAGAAAATGATGGAGTGAGGAGGACAAAACCAAAGAAATTAACGAGGACAGATCCAAAACTGTCCTAATCATGGCTCTCCCTCATGAGATATTCTGTCAAGTTGACCGTAATACCTCAGTCAAGTGTATATGAGATGCCCTTGAAAAATTGTTTGATTGGGGGGGGGGGATCAAATGAAAAGAAATAGAAGAACAAAGGTTTTAAACGAATATGAATCTTTTAAGTCACTCCCAAGCGAGTCACTTAAAAATTCATATAACCGTTTCGCAACCATAATAAATAATTTAAGAAAGTTCAACGTGTCAAAATCAAATGAGGAAACAAATATAAAATTCATTAAAAGTCTACCTCATGAATGGAAAAACTTAACCATGACACTTCAATCCACCTTGGATTTGGAAGGAAAAAATCTGAATGATATATTCTGCATTCTAGATTTCTAGGAATCTGATATCCTGGATCTTTCCAAATCGGAGGCAGATCTCATCGCTCTTTACTTTAAAAAGAGAAAGAAAATCACGCTTATTGGTAAAAAGAATGGCCACATAAAATCACAATAATTATGTGTCACCAAAGGTTAGTCTATAGCGGCGTTTTTATTTTTTTTCAAATGATGTGGCTAAAACATATATATGTATGTGACTATATAATACCAACAACCACACTTATGAACAATACATGTGGCCGTTCCAACCCCTTAGCCACACTAATTACGACAAGATGAGTGACTATAACAACCCTTTGACCACTTTTTTTCCTAATATATGTGGCTAAAACACAAATATATGTGACCATATAATACTAAATGCCACACTTTTGATATTTTTACGTGCCCATTGCCACCCTTTGGCCACGCGTATTGGAGAACATGTCTGGTCTCAACAACCCTTTGACCCCGTATTTTTATAATATATGTGGCTAAAACATAAATATATGTGACTATATAATAACAATGGCCACGTTAAACAAACACATGTGACCGTTGTGACCCTTTGGCCACGCTTTTTTGAAAAATTGTTTGATTACAACGATAAATATTGGTACACTTTAGCCACGTTTCTAGGTGGCTTCAGCCACTAATATGTTAATGTGGTCGTACCATATATACAATAATGGGACCGTTGGTGCCAATTGAAATGGGAAAAAAACATGGCTAAAAGACCTTTGTTCACGGTTTTTTTCCATGGCCAAAGGCCAATTATGATGTGGTGTACATGATTAAGATATGAATGGAACTTTTACATGAAAGATCATTTGTTTTTAGATTAAGATATGAATGGAACTTTTACATGAAAGATTTATTTTTAACTCTGCTGCTTGTAGGCTAGATAGCAATTGGTAATGTAGATGCATGATTCATACCACCTTGGACTTATGGTAAGTCTGATTTGGCTTAAGAAGATCAAGAAAAAAACAAGTAGATGGGAGTTTCGGTTTAATTGGTAGAATGTAGCTAGAGGTAAAATGAAGTCACGAGACAAAATTAAGAAAATTATTGTTATTTTGTTACAAGCTTTTGAAATAAAACCATATATATACATAGATATCAAACAAGTAGACGCATACGATCAAGTGAGTGACATGCCATGATGGTGTATATCTTTTAGCTAGTTAGTGATCATCATATCATTTATTTTTTTGTTCCATTGGTTGAGTCTTGCTGCTGCAGCTATAGACGCAGCCACCACCCCTCCTGGTGATGTAGCCAGCTCCGGTTGGTTCCCGATCTCAGCCCCTATCACCCCCTTTGCATCCTCCCTTGTTACCGCTTTGTCTTTCCCCAACAACTACTTGCATCCTGCATGCTGTTATAATCACTAATTAATTATCAAAGTAACTTATCTCAAAATAATCTATGAATATTAGAAAGTGGAATGTATGCAC
>JBCNJP010000003.1:14771203-14788375 GCA_039602395.1 Deinandra increscens subsp. villosa
AATTCAATTTGGAGTTGTGATTTCGAAAGAACAACGTTGTGTTTGACGACAAGAATTACGGGATCAGATTATACTCTTTTATATATAATTTATCGTTTAACGTTTAATTAATATGTGTTCTATATATATTTTCTCTGTCGACCATTACAAGTTTCCATCAAAATCAAATTTCGAATACATAAACTTTTTTGGATGGCTAGAAAGGGTGGGAAAAGGATAAGATACACCTTACCCGTTTGAACTCTCTTATTATCTTCCTTAGGTCATACAATGACTTTGGGTGTCATATCAAGCTATTTTTGTTGTAGTGGTTATCTCGCCTTTACTCGTATAAGGTGCTAGTAGTGGACGTGATAAGGGCAATATATCGTTCCCATAGCATCCCTAATATCGTCCCGATGGTGTTATGGGGAAAAACTTTCTTCGGCATGATATAAAGAGCATTCTTTCTCCCGTTTGTGATTGTTTCAAATCTGAAATGTTTGGTTCTTGTTGGTTCAGCCCTTTTTTGTTTAATTTTTTTTAAACAGAGAACTTCATCTATTATACACTTTAATGCTATAAAGCTCTTTGCTGACTGTATCGTCATGTGTCGCGATCTGCCCCAGCGCAGAGGCTTACCACTACACATAGCCTAATCCAAAATGTTAATTATGAAAAAGTAAAACTAACATAATATTTTTTTTCTAAATAAAACTTCAGATTTTATAATTTCTATAGCTAACACATTATTATTTTTAGTATTCATTTATTTTAAATTGAATGAAGATAATAAAATAAAATAAAATAAATTGTATATATATACATTTGAGAAGTAGGACTTATGTTTTCGTGCCAAACGGATCCGGATCCGGATCTGGAGCGACCCATGTTCAACCCAGGCGTCTTTTATACGCTTTGATCTTTATCTCTCTCTTAACCTCACATCATCTCAGCTTTGAGAAAAGCTGAAGGAAATCCGATCCAGATTTAGGGTTTAGGGCAATATAAGAAGGAAATCGATGTTAGTCATTGAAAGAAATTTTAGCACAGGATCCATAAGGAAATCGAACACGGCTCGAGATGGCGGCAGACGGCGGCAAACAATGACAACTCTGTGGTCGGAAAATCACAAGGTCGATCTTCTCTCTTGCAATACTCTTCTGTCTCATCTAATCCCAGTTGTTCTTTGTGTTGGTGTAGAAATTGGTTTCGACATGGTTTTGTCAAACCCTAAATTTGCCATCTTCGTTGAAGGCTTCAGATCTGAAGAGAATCCGGTCAGCTCATCGTTCATCTCCACCTTCATCGTCGATCGCTGCCTTATCGTCGCCATCATCGATTAAAAGGTTAGAGTTTTTTCCTAATTGTTGGACTGGTTATCTCCGATTGAAACTCAATTGCAATCGACTGTTTTAATTTGATTTACAAAAATCATTCAGTTCATCTTCGATCGTCGCCTTCATTGTCGTTAACCCCAATTCATCGTCTCCTACATCGATTCACAGGTTGGTTTCTTTTACCCTAATTTTGGTCCGATAATTTCCTCTGTTTCTATATTTATAACCTTTGGATGCGCTATATGGATGAATGTGTGTTTAGTTATTGGAAAAGGAAGTTAATCGATTAAAGGCTTTTTCACAAAGAGGTATAGTTCATTCAAATTCCTTGATGTTTCTGGATTAATGTTTGTTTACTTGCTATTAGTAAACTTCAAATGAGATATGTTCTTATTTGAATGAATTTTAGGGCTTTGTATCTCCGTTAACAATCGCCGTTCAAATCGTTGTTTTTTCCGTCTTCATCAGTTTATTAATGTTCAGATTAAAAAACACAAGTTTGTGTTTTGATGCATCTTTGTTATTTAAGCAATGCATGTTTGTTATTTTGGCTAAATTCTTAATTTCTGATGGATAATACGGCATCTCAGATGCAGAATTGTAGCAAAAGTTTTAGGGTCAAAAGCTTTAGGGCTCTTAAGTGAGTCAAAAGTTTTAGGGATTTAGGGTTAAAAGTTTGTTATTTTGAAGTTTTAGGGTCAAAAGTTTTAGAGCTTCTAGAAAATGATACAACCTCACATCTTAATTTCTGATGGATAATCTGATGCATCTGATGTTTCGTGGGTTTATGTTTGTTCTATTGCTTTGGTTTTTTTACTGTGTTTTTTTGGTTGTTTCGGTATTTATTGTTAACTAAGTTTTTGAAGGTTTTTGGTGTTTATGTGCATTTATATGTCTTCAAATTAGTCAATTCAGTTATTAAGGGTTAATTCTACTTCATGTTGCTTAGACGGAGTGCTTCTTGGTGTGATTCGTAACATACATGCTTATTAAGCTTGCAAATCAAGAGGCTGCTGATGGATTTTGTATAGCGTGCTTATTAAGCTTGCAAATGAAGATGCTGCTGATGGATTTTGTATTTCTTACCATGGAAAGCGATTTAGTCCTTCTGGGGTATTATTAACCTTTTTTTCTATCAAGAAATTATAATTTCTATGTTTCATAAGGATTATCATAAGACCAATTTTACATATATAGTATAGATAATCGATTGTTAGTATATGAAATGTCACTCTGTTTTCATTAAATTAATAGTATAATGGCTATTTTAATATGGTTTTTGTTACATCAAAGGTTATGTTAATATGGTTTTCGTATATTGTACTGCATTTTTAGACGTGTTGCATGTTTTTATGGCTATTTTTGCTACTGATAATATTGATTGTTATGCGCATACTCAGATAGAAAGACAACGAGAACCCAATAAATAAAAACAGGCTTTACGTCTCCATGAACAAAGATAAAGACAGAGAACAGTCTCAAAAGAGATGAATTCTTGACTATATATGATCTAATGTCATTTCTATTTTTTATATTCTCCTTCAGTTTGAGATTCTTATATGATTCTGTTTCTTGCCTTGACCAGATGAGTTTCAGAACTAAAAGAAAAAAATGTTACTATTGCATTATTGCTCTTACGACTTCTGTTTGACTGATTTTAAAGAGAGTCAGATAAGAATTTGTTCTTCATGACGATGATTACGAGCTCCTTGAAGAAAACGGTGGCATTAAACATGTAAGTCTCTTGACACACTTCATAATTTGAATAATTTTTCAGCACTTGATTAAGTTACATACGGCTATTAGACGGTTGTCATAAGGTGGTGCTATATTTTTTTTACGATTACTATGTATTTTATGGGTTTTTTTTATAGTTTCTGCACCATTCAACTAGAAAGTGGAAAACTATTGACACTTATACAGCTTATACATAGCCTTCTTTGGCCTACTTATTTGTCTAATTTAAGCCATCTGTGGCTGCATTTTTTCTTTAGCCTTTTTTCCAAACTGAATTCATGGGGGGTTTATTTGATTTTTGTCCATGCATTGTATATCGATGTCTATTTCTGTTATCTTTATTTCTGCCCTGTTAAACAAAGTAAACTTTAATCCCTTCGCAGAAGATATTTAGGTATATATTTAAGTTAAAAATTTAGTGGATCTATAATACA
This sequence comes from Deinandra increscens subsp. villosa, assembly GCA_039602395.1. Lineage (NCBI taxonomy): Eukaryota > Viridiplantae > Streptophyta > Magnoliopsida > Asterales > Asteraceae > Deinandra > Deinandra increscens. The sequence goes on from JBCNJP010000003.1 coordinate 14,774,694, forward strand.
ATGTTATTTGTAGGCATTGTGTGCATAGGTATTCGGGTAGCATCTATTATTTTCTTGCGGATTGTGCTTGGCTCAAAGTGCAAGTAATTCCATTCTTCAACTATTTATACTTCAAGCCAAAATATTTTTTTTAAGATATGAGAATATGGTGGTGTTATTAAATTAAACAAGCCATTCAGTTTGTTTGGCAAAATTATGTATTCTACCCAACACTATGTATATGGTTATTTCTTTCTTTAAGGTGTTGTGTGATCCATCATTTTGCAGGGTTTTATCATCATGTTTTGGTGAGTTTATGTAGCAAAACAACATGGATGGAAAACATTAAAGAAAACATGGATTGTAGCAAAACAACAATGCTAATGTCTACTACTTTACACATGGATGGAAAACATTGGTTGACCATTTATGCTGGTAGTTCCCCTTTGAAGATGACCTTCTATCATCACAACTTAGTCTCTCCAAACGGCCATTCATTCGTCCTATGTGTTCCCTTGATGAAGATTAAGATTATGTGGTAAGCATATTCCTAAAAAGTAGGAAAAATTGTTGAAATTGAAGCTTATGATTTTGAGGACGATTCAAACATTACAAAAGGTATTTCCATTTATGTTTCAAGAAACTTTAAATTTTTTTACTTCATTTGATATATGAATGTCTATTTTCTTTTATTTGATTTGAGTTTATATTTTGTATTTTGTAATTGACAAGGTTTGTTTTGACTACTTGGCTAGAATTAATGGATGCAAATGGATTTTGTTTGGTGACAAGTGCCTTTTCAATGTTTCAGTTTGCTTTTCTATTTGACTAGAAGGGAAAGATTAAGCAGCAAATTAGTATCCATCTATAATTGTTTGATATACTGGATTGCTTTTAAACTTACAGGTCCATGTTATATATTTCATGATTTTACAAATGTGAGATATTCCATGTTCTTTAAGATCCAGATTTGGTTATGATCTAACACTCCCATATAATTTGTTTTAAAATCATTCAATTTTATTAGCTATCATTCTAAACTTATTAGCTTCTTATTCTTGATGTTAATGAGATGTTCAGCCCATGGGTTTTAATTTAAAAAATCACATGTTTTAGATTTTACATGAATGGTATTTTACTCTTTGCTGTTAATTCATTTGATATTATTTCTTACTGCATCTGAGCACTTTAGTTTGTGAATATACAAAAACACCATTAATTCTATTTTGTTTTTATTTAAAGCTCTTTTTTTTGTACACTTTCTTATTAAATATTTGGTTTGGTACATCTTACAAAATGGTGGTGAAGCGGAGATGGGAGATCGTAGGATTTCAGGCGGCTTATTAGCAGGAATTTTAGAGAGAGGTTGAGCTTCGGACGTGTAAAGATGAAGAGGCGGAGGATAGATGAGAGAGATAGTTCAGTCACTTTATGTATGCGAGAGAGAATGCTGCCACGTATCTACACAAATGTATTTGGACGGGTAGATACGGATCCGGATCCGAATGGGTAGAGGCACGAAATCATAGGTTGAGTTGTCTATGTTCACAATTTTCCTGTATCTTCCTGGATTTTCGCAGCAACGCGCGATCGATCTCTAGTTAATTATACAAGTGTGTCTTAGAATCTCTCGTGTGAATATAATATATATATATTGATGTTAAAAGAAGAAAAATAATTACTCTCGTGTGAACACAAAACTATCAATTTGGAGTTGTGATTTCGAAAGAACAACCGTTGTGTTTGACGACGAATTACGGGAGTATAATTTACTTCAGATTTTAAATTTATCGTTTAATTAATATGTGGTCTATATATATTTTGAATTTTCTCTGTCGATCCTTAGAAGTTTCCATCAAAATCAATTTTCGAATACGTAAAACTGTTTTGGACGGCTAGAAAGGGTGGGAAAGGATAAGAGAAACCCTACCCCTTTGAACTTTCAAAGTCGTCGATCAAACCAGACTTTCATTTTCACGCCAGGTCTACATCAACTTCACGAGTTCATCTTCGATTTGCACTTCACAGGCTCCTCCCAGTAAACCTCGCTATTCCTCGCGATGTCTGCCTCCAAGCTGCCGGCGATATCTTTTCCCCCGGAGATCATCGAAGCAATACTCCGTTTATTGCCGGCCAAATCTCTGGGTCGCTTCAAGTCGGTTTCGAAAACATGGAACTCACTGATTTCCGATCCCCAGTTCATCAAAAAACACATCCATCACCTTCAAACCCCCACTAAACTGATCCTCCATTCCGAGTACACAGATGCTCTTCACTCATTCGATACAGACCAACTCCTCCCATATCTCAACATTGATAACAATGATGATGACATACCTGCAACCGTTAAAGAACTATTTTTCGGGTCAGCTCCAATGTGGTGCCAAGAGATCTTGGGATCCTGCAATGGGCTTGTTTTAGCAAAAGACGTACACTGTACCATCTTCTTGATCAATCCAACCACACAAGAGCTCTGGAAAGTTCCCACTCCCCCTTTTGCACTCCCAGATATAGACTGGGCTGTGAGCTATGAATTCGGTTACGTTTCATCCACCGATGACTACAAAGTCCTTCTCTCCTTTCAAAGAGAGAATACTTGTGTAAGCGTTTATAGCTTGCGTAACAATTCATGGAAGGAAATCCGTATTTCTCCCTACGATCTTGGGGATTCTGGGTTCTTACCGGTAGTAGTCAACCAGCACTTTCATCGGTACAAAGACTCATCAAGCATTGCTGCCTTCAGTTTCGTAACTGAGGAATTCAATGAAATCAATTTGCAATTTCTTGATTTATTTGTGGACAAGAGCGTTGCGATTTACGAAGTGGTTGCTATCGGCGAGAAACTTGGTCTTTTTATTAGTGTTGGGGGTGCTTATGAGCTTTGGGTAATGGAGGACTATGGTGTTGCTAACTCTTGGACCAGGATTTGTCCCCATCAGTTAAAAGATTATTCGAGGCCGGTGTGTTTGGTTGAAGGAAGCAATCGGGATATGGTGTTGAATGGTGAAGGTGACATTGTCATCTTTAATATGGATAAAAGAAAATACAGAAATGTAAGGATCCAAGGGTTTTCTGAGGAATACAATCCTGAAGAATTCAACGTTCGTGGTATATATGTTGAGAGCCTTGAATCAGCTAAACGATTCGTGAAATAGTGGATTGGAATCAAGCGGTGCTGAGTGTTTTAGGTTCATGCAGCTATTGTGTAGCCGATGTATTCGTCAAATTTTCATGATTTTGTTTTGTGTAACGGTTCAAAATGTTATATTATACGTATCAAAATATAGTTTTTGATATCCTTATATGATCTTAAATTTTTTTTGTTTATTTGTCTGATATCAAAGCTTTCAAAATGTAATATTAAATGTGTCAAAATATAGTTTAGGATTTAATCGCAACTTTTTTTAGTTCAATGGCACAAAACCCATCCCCATGCACTCTTAATTTGTCTCGAGCCTTTTTCTTTTCCTGGTTATGTCTAATTGGTTTATTAGGATTTGAGGATTTTGGGTTTGGGGAATGATGACCGAATGGATTGCTAATAAGTTTTTGATTTGGATATATAAATTTAGGACAATATATACTTTCTACTGTTGGTTCAAACTTCAAAGTGGTTATAAAACACATAGGGTAATGATGTTGTTTGTTTGATTTTGATGAGAATTGGATGTTGTGGATTGGGCAGCTTGAATGAATCACCACTGCTACAAACTTAGGAACTTTACTATTAAGATATGAGTGGAATCTCTTATTGGCAATTAGAGCTTAATTCATAAAAGAATTCTGTGTCCATTACAATAAGCAAAAGCAAGTATTTATACTAATTACAAAAGTTTAAAGAAGGAAATAAGTTGATGTCGTGAGCTGGAGTTGAGGAGGATGATTTGCAGAATTGGCTTTGAATATTGTGACATATAGCTGGCTTTTTTTTACTAATACCATATTTTTCTCAAGAGAAATAATTTCCTTTTTAACACCTCTTTAAAGGTTTGTTTTTAACTCTACTGCTTGTAGGCCAGATAACAATCTACCTATATATTAAACAAAGCTTTTCGATACCAGTTGGCACCCATTGGGTTGGTCTTTATTTAAAGAAAGCTTATGTGTCACTCCAGAATTATTAGGAAAGCTGATGTGTCATTTTCTAAGTTTTTTTTTAAAAAAAAATTCAGTCAAAATAATAAAAAACTCGCGGATTCAAATCTTATTTGTTTAGGTATCCGGATTATTTGACCCGCATATATAAATTCACGATGAACCCATCCCCGTCATTTGTTTCGTTCCAATTTAGGGTTTCCTCACGAATTCTCTCTCGATCCGCCGCTCATCATCCATCTTCTTCGCTTCTCCTCCTCTCTTAATAGGGTTTCTTCATGATTTTTTAGCCGCTACCATCAACAAGATGTTCATATGGAATCATCAAACGATTTAGGTACACAGATTCTTTATCTTCTCAATATACGTAGCTCTCTCCCGATTTCATCTATTGCAGCCGCCATCATCAATTGGTTCGAAGATTGGAGGCAACGAAGAGGGGATTATTATCGTATACCGACTTCGCCGATTCAATGTAAGTTTTTGCTCGAAATTTGTGTTTCTGGATGTTACAGTTGATGATTTAAAGTACGTAGATTACTAGATTTGAAGTTCGTATTAAGTTCACGTTTAGGATTAGGATTTTGATGTTCGTCGATACGTGATTGTTAATCTATCCATTTTTTCTGGCAGATTTTGAGTTATTAGGGTTTTAAGAGCGTATAGTTGATAGATTAGGCCTTTACTCTATTTTTCAACTTATGAAGAAAACTAAGTATGTTGCTTTGTGCATTGTCAAAAATGTCGTGATAATTCTATAAGGGTTAAGTAGATTTGATTAATTTAATTGTATGTTTTGTACAAACAGATTATTCATGTACAAACAGACTATTCATTCTATATCAATGCAAAGTCCATTCGTTATTGGTTATATATTTCGGTGTTTCATCTAAGACCTATTTTTAATTAGGTTTTATTGATAATTATGGTTGATTAGGTTTTGGAGCTAGATTCATAGTATTGTAAGTATTTTTATTTTTATTTTGCTATAAATTAAATGTTTTGATGTAGCAGATTTGCAGCGTAGTGAGTTGCAATTATTTATCCGTATGTTGTCTTCGCTTCCCTCTTCCTTCGTTAACATTGAGGTTAAGACATATAAATCGCATATTGTTTACAAAGATACTTGCAATGAATCATTTTTTGTAATATTTGTATATAGACAATCAATATTTTCAATTGATTAAGGTGGTGGCCAATAGCCAATAGGTCGTAACCAGTTCCTTTTTTCTTGATTTTGTAGCATCGTGCTCAAGATAATTGGAAGCCGGGTTCAATGCAACACACACATTTGAAAGGGTTCAATGCACAAAACCATATAGTTGTCATCCCTCTTGCATTTGCAGGTTTTTCTCGATTCATTGAAACTATGACCATCGTTTCAATCAATGTTATATTAGATGATTCATGTTGATAACCACATGAATGTGGTGAAGGCGCTGATTGGGAATGGATGTAATTTATAGTAATTCTTCTTCATATTAGGTTATGTAGGTGGAGTCTGCAAGATTAAAGTATTATTATAATGTTATGATGTGAGATCTTTAGAAGTAGGTCTGTAGAAGTAGGTGTGATTTCTTGAACTGGCTACATCAGAGATTCAGTTATAATTTGGTTTTCATGTATTGATTATTCCTTTTGGTTGAAGTTTGAAGGCTATGAACAAAGTTCTCTTTGAATCCGTATCAAATTCATTCTCATTTTTTTCTCTTGCCATCAAACCCCTAAAAGATCTTATTTTAATTTATTTTATTTATCATCTTTTCGTGCAGGTCTACCAGGCTAGACTCCAAGATACCGCCAGGAGTTCAAGCTACCATTTCATTGGACATGTTAATCTTGCGTGCTCTTACAGGACTGATTCGTAAAGCATGGAAATTCAATACTGATCTTTAGTTAAATTTAATTATTAGTCTGATCTTGATCTGCAGGTTGTTGTTGATGATTGGGCATCAAGCCTCTTTCGGGTATGCAAACCGTAAACATTTAAAATTCTTTCTGCTACAAATCAAAACCGAAATATTTCAGTGCTCAACAAGTCACCCTACAAACACCACCGATGTTGTGATTTTGTTTTTGGCCACTCTTCCATTGCTCGATCTTCAATTTTATTAATCTTGATTTGTTGTCAGTTGTAGCGTTTCTGACTTGCTAGATCAAAAAATAGAGGCGGTTAAAGAATCGGTTCCACTTGCGGATTCGATGCGGCAGGCTGCGGCTCTGCTTATAAACTCATTCGATGGTACAAACCAATAACCTTTTTTGGTATTTTTTACATCTTGATCACTTCAATATACGTGTAGTTGGGTGTCAACAAAGGCTGGTTCGTGGAGGCTTAGTCATCAGATTCCTGATGCCGATCTTCAAATGCATATGTATGCATATGCACTGTAAGTAATTGATTATAATTTAAAAAATTTAATTCATATGTGTAAGATAGAAAGGTAATGAAAGTGTTCGTATATGGTTATGTTGGAGGTATCTTTGTTCCTGCTTTTTAAGTTATGAGGTTGTAGTTGTATGAATCATTTTGGTGAAATATTTTTTTAGATGCTTTTGTCTCTGATTGTTGACAATGACCTCATAGTCTTCTTTGTAAGTGTACATACTTTGATGCATTATGAACTGTCTGATTGTGATCGTTTTAGGTGTTGTTATTTTTAGTGTCCTTTTGTTTTTGCCTAATTTAGTGGATAGTATCATGATTATGTGGCGACCTATAAAGACAGGCCATTTTTAATCAGGTGAGGGCATTTTTTTCTTTGTCGGTTGATGGCAGCTTGGACTTCTGATACATTTGCTCTGCCTATTGCTTTGTGATGAGATGAGAGTATAAATTAATTAATTTTAATAGTTAAATTAAATTGTGATGGCGTGTTAGTAAGAAGGTTAAATTGAATTAAAAGCAGGAGATGCAAATTGCATATTAAATACATAGGGAAAAGTGGAAGAAATGAGTGTCACAGTTGTAGTATTTCCTATTGTGCACAGTTGTTTAATTGTTCTCGACTCCCAAACTTTTAAAGTTTTGGTTTCTGTACTGTTTTTTACCTTTCATTCATGAGCATTTTTTATTGCCTGTTATGAAATTGAAATTGTTAATGACACCAGTTTTCAAGAAAATTAATTAGAGGACAATTAAGGTGTTGATTGGTTTTTTTCTAGACTGAGTTCTATTTTCAGCTTGGTTTTTCTAGACTGAGTTCTTATTTTTCAGCTTTGTTGCTGATTGTCCAAATATAGGGCATATATCTTAATTCCGAAAGATGGCTAAGAAAGAGATTGAGTTCAGTTGTTGCAAGAGATATAATAGTTGAGTCATTAGAAGAAGATTTAAACAAGATTAGTGCCTACTTAAAAACAAGAATATTGTTTGGAACACCTCTGCTTTCGAACTTTTTACCTGTATTTGTCAAATCTTATCAGAAAATACATATTTTTTAATAAATAAATACTTTGTTTTTAATAGAAAAATCTAACTTCACTGTTGGTGAATGGTATTTTTCTCTCTGCTGGATTTTTCTTTTCCATTGCATTATCTATTTATTCTTCGCTTGATGCTTTGGTAGCTTCTCTTTTTGTTGTTTTGGGCAACATGTCTATCGATCCATTTTGTGTAATGAGAAGGTGTTCTGCTGTAGATGCAAGTGCTTATATGTCATTGGGTGTTGATATCGCAACAGGTGACAGGTCTTCGCTTTTGATATGGACTTTAATGCCTCTGTGGGACCTAATACATGAATTTTACCTATGTAGTTTGCCTATGTTCCTTTTGTTTGTTTTGATTTGTTTATCCAGTTTATTATAGTACATGAAAGTATGCTTAGTATAGCTCATTATAGCAATAACTATCTCTTTTACTTCCATACATGTCATTTTTTTTGTTTTAAAGAACTTTGTGCTTACACTATATTGTATTTGAGTATCTTTGTTTAGTTTTTGTTTCTTGAATAACATGCACATATGTTTGTTTGTTGTCTATACTATACTAGAAGTGCTTTGGAACTATCTTTTTTTTGAGTAACTTATTTTCTTATGTATACTTGAATAACATGCACATGAAGACTTTTGCGTACATGGAAGTCGAATAGGTTCCACTAGACTACTCTTTGCTTTTATATAACTTTATAAGTGATCATCAGATGGTTTAAAAAATAAACCAGTCTTGACTGATTAGTTTCTTCTTTTTCGTAAATTAAGCTTTTGTGTTTTGGTGAATTAAAGATTAATGTCAACCCTAACTTTTGTGTTTTGGTGAATTAAAGATTAATGTCAACCCTAGCTTTGTTCCTTGCTCTATGGTTTTGCAAATTTAGAATTTTATGAACTTGAATGCAGAAATGAGTTACTAGAATCACAATTTAAATGGGTCATTTGAGTTCTGAAATTTCATACTAGATCGGTGCTGGTGCTCTTCAGTGTTTTGTATCTCTCTTCAGTGCGATGTTCATTGTGTCTCTTGTGTATATGCGAGGTCAGTTAATTGACCGTTTTAAAATGCTTCTGAAGACATTTTTTAAACTAACCTTGATGATTTAAAGTTTTTAGATTTACATACTTCATTAAGTAATTGGCATGTCAAATGTGGTCATCAATAACCAAATTATTTCCAAACTAAAGTCACTCTACTAAGCTCGGAAACAGTCTCTTTGACCCAATAAGTCAAAATTATTTATTTTTTGTAAAGAGAAGGAAAAGGGTAACGATGTAAATAAATTAGCATTTGATCTTTTTGCACTTTCAATTGATTGTGCATTTAGATGTCAATGGTAGGATCATTTAAGTGTTTTACACAATGTATTGGTCAAAACTAATTGCAGGGGGTGGATAGTCATCATAATGATTATTGTTTGTGCATGGATCCAACAAAGAAAGAAGCAACTATAAAGTGCGAGCGTGCAATGACATACACCTTCTCTGGCCAGGTAAACTCAAATCACATTTTCTTATCCATTGACTGTTTTTAATTGTTCTGATCAAATCATTATATAATTGTTGTTGGAGTTGGAAGAAGAGATGGATTGCTCTTTGACCATGGAATTTGTTTCCTTTATTTACCATGTCTCATGTTTTCATTTTAAGGATTTAGATGTGTTTGTGGACTCTGAATGAATGATAATTACGAAAAATGATTTGAATGTAAATAAGTTATAACTGTAACTTGTTATACCTTTTTATTTCTCATTTCATGCTTTTTATATTGCAACTAGGGTATTTACCGGGTCACTGGCTAGTTTTTATAATATATATCTATGATCTATCTACACGTGTGTGCGTACGGGCAAGTGCCCCTATTTCTACTTGAAAAGGAGCCCGGTTATTGATTTACCTGAAAATCCTACAAAAACAATGCTTACGAAACTTTTACGATTACCCATATCTTTCTTCATCAATGGCGGACCTTCATCTCCACGGAGACAATGAAATCCAGGACCTACTACTCTCCTGCTCTCCAGATCTCCTTTCTCCTTCAGATCTCAACATTTCAGATCGAAATCCGATCCGAATCAATGCAATCGATCAACAAAACCAGGTAGATTTCGTATTCGATATGATTCGTAATCAATCTGGGCAATCACGTTCTTCGTCGCGTGTGGTTGTGGAGAACGATCTGGTTGATTGTGATTGTAGGGTTAGGGTTAGCGAAAGGGATGTAGATATCGATTCAAATGATTCCGAGATAGATTTTGGGCTAGGGCTAGGGTTAGGGTTTGCTATGGAAGCGCGTAATTCTCACGAAGATGATGATGATGATGATGGATTTATGTTTGCTGATTGTGGCGACGAGTTATTTCTGTCCAGTACAACAAGGGGAAATGATGATCTATCCGAGATATTTTGCTTGGGTGGAATGATTTTGACTGATTCGGATGAGGATCCCGAGAACGAGATTATTGGTGTGGATGATGATTTTGGTATCAATGTAGGTTGTGATGATGAAGCATCTCTTACCCTTTGTTGGGATGCTTTTGAGCTGGAGGATGTTGATGATCATATCAGACGGGAAGTACCTGCTCGACAACAATTTGAGTGGGAAGAAGTGGATGGTGATGTAAGGGAACCTGCAGAACCTGAGGCTGAGAATTGGGAGTTTTTCTTGAATTCTCACAATCTTGAACCAAATCATGCTAATGATGTTGAATGGGAGGTTTTCTTGAATGGGGATAATCTTGAAGGGAACCCGGATTTAGGAGATCAGTTTGAAGATTATAATGATGCAGAGCATGAGATGTTATTTGGGCAGTTTGCAGAGAATGTTGATTCGAGTTTGGTTCGACCACCTGCTTCCAAAAGGGTTGTTGATAATCTTGTGTCTGTGGTAATGAGTTTGAAAGATTATGAAAGTAATAACACGGTTTGTGCTGTCTGCAAGGATGAAATTGGTGTAGGGGAAATAGCTAAGCAGCTTTCGTGTTCTCATCGGTACCATGGGGATTGCATTGTTCCTTGGTTGCGGATTCGGAACACCTGTCCTGTTTGTCGCCATGAGCTGCCAACTGATGATCCTAACTATGAACGCATGAAAGCAGAAAGGGTTGTTATTTATCTTTGAAAAGTGATGATCCTAACTTTGCGTATATGGAAAGGGTTGCTATTCATCTTTGAAAAGTAACAAGGTTAGTTTACTGTATGGTTTTGAAGCTTTAGTGTCAGTTCTTGAAATGTAGATATTGATATTGTTCTTGAGTTCTGTAGGACAGCGATTTAAGTGTTCTGCTATGTAAGTTTGTTGAATTTCTATGATTGCTTAATACAATAAGTTGACTTCTTTGGTTGAAACAGGCATCTGCTGAACAATTCTTGATTCATATAATGAAATTCAACTATATAATGTTAGCAACAAGGCATGTATATATATATGAAAAATCAAGAGCTAAGATATCTATTCATGGGTTTAAGAAACCACTTTAACTATTTACCAGTAATCTCCACAGGAACAATGCCCATATCTGAAATGATGAAACCGCTTGTTGTCTCGTACAATTATCTCCCTGTCAACAGCTTTTGACACCAATTTGATAGCATTATGACAATCTTCACAAATCCGCAGATTCTTGAAAATTCTTAATGTCACACCTTTACATGACCTTAACAAGCCAAAAGAGACAGCAAGTTTCTCACTGTGGCCCCTTAAGGTATCCACTTTTTCATCTTCTGTAAGTTCATGAAGTACACATTTAGTATCTGGCTTATACCCGTGTTGGGTGATATCATCCTCCAATTTTCTCCACATGTCACGAATATCATGAAGAATTTCATCACCAGCAATGAAACTATGCACTTTTCCTTCTAATTCAATCCAACTACAACCGGCTTCCTTCTTAAGCCCGAGTTTCTTCATTCTTTCCCTTGTTATTCTAACATCATCCCACTTTCTGAAACTAGCAAACAGATTTGATGACAACACATAGTTTTCAGCTTTATTCGGGTCAAGTTGTAATAACTTATCTGCAGCTTTCTTCCCTAACTCCATATTACCATGAACCCTACACGAACTAAGCAATGAACTCCATATTCTAGCATCAGGTTCCTCAGGCATCTCATTAATAAGCATCATAGCATCATCAAACCGTCTTGCACGACCAAACATGTCAATTAAACAAGCATAATGTTCAAGTTTTGGCTCTACTCCATGGATGGTTTGCATCTCTTTGAAGAAATCAAGACCCTCCTTGATTAATCCACCATGATTACATGCCATTAATATGGCAATGAATGTAAAGTGATCAGGTTTCATGTTCAAACTCAGCAGTTCATAGAACAACTTCATTGCCTCCTTGCCATTTCCATGAATCCCATAGGCTGCAATCAGAACTGTCCAGAGTCCGATATGGTTTTTACCCGTTTGGTTAAAAACATTTTGAGAAGCTTTTATGCAACCAGTTTTTGAGTACATGTCTATAGTTGAAGAATTTACGTATACATCCCTTGTAAGGTTTTTCTTCAATGTAAAACAATGGACTGATTGCCCTAGCCTTAAAGCAGACAACTGTGTACAAGCACTTAATACACTTGTAACTGCAATCTCATAAGGTTGGATCCCGCTATAAACCATGTTACGGAAGAGATTTAGCGCTTCATTTGGTTGTTTCTTCTGTGAGTAACCAGTGATCATTACATTCCATGATACCAAATTCTTATTTTCTAACCCATCAAACATGATTTTTGCAGACAAGGGTTTCTCACATTGAACGTAAAACGAAAGTAGTGAATTGCTGATATGTAAATCAGTTTCTAACCCGTTTCTAATCACAAACCCGTGAGTTTGTTTGCCATATTGCAGCAACTTGAGCTCGGCACAAGCTAAAAGCAGGCTACCAATGCTGTACCAGTCAGGTTTGAACCCTAAAGATGTCATTTTTACAAATATATCAATCGCCTTTAAAGAGTTACCATTTTGTGCATAGCCGCTGATGAGTGCATTCCAAGAACTTAAAGTCATATCCTTTATCATGTTGAAAACATTTTCCGCCAAACTTAATGCTGACCCGCATTCGCATTTTGCATAAGCTGCAACAAAAGCATTTGCAACAAACTGACCAGATTCAAACCCATGTCGAATCGAATACCCATAAAGTTCCTTCACTTTCAAGAGCTGTGAAGGATGTAAACAGACTTTTAAGACGTTTAAAATGGTAACCTGATCAGGTCTTACACCGCCGGTTTGCATATTACGCAAAAGTTGAAACGTTTGTTCCGCTTCACCTTCTTTAGAACAACCCAAGATAATCGAATTCCACGAAACAACATTCTTGTTTTCGTTCTTCTCAAGAACAGTTCCGGCTTCTAACATGTATCCACACTTCAAATACATATCCATCAAAGCATTTTGCACCATCAAATCCTGATACAACCCCAATTTCACAGCCAAAGAATGGATCGTTTTCCCAATCGAAACATCTCTTTCGGCACCACAAACAGGGAGCAAGGTCACCAATGTAGCAACGTCCGGTATCATCAAATCGTCTTCACTCACCAGCAACTCCAAAAACAGATGAATACCTTCTCGAGTAAACCCGTTCTCCGAGAACCCAGAAAGCAAGCTGTTCCAAGTGACTAAGTTTCTTTGAGGCATTTTATCAAACACCTTAACCGCATCTTCCACAAACCCAAACTTTCCATACATTCCCACCAACGCGTTACCTACAAAAACATCCGAAATCAAACCCATCTTCACCGCCATTCCCTGAACCGCCAACCCACATCCCAAATTCGAAACCCTAGAACAAGCTTTAATCACGCAAGGCAAGGTAAAGTTGTCAGGTTTATGATCCGTTTGCAAAAACTGGGAAAAGATGAGTATCGCGTCATTCCAGAGATCATTTTTAGTGTACTGGCTAATGATTGCGTTCCATTGATACAAGTTGTTGTTTTTATCTTCCAATTGTTGGTAAACGAAATGGGAATCGGAGCAGATGGAATGGATTGGAGTAATCTGAGTGTTGAGGATTGGATTGTTATTTCTTCGGTGGAGTTTCCGAGACGAAGGGTAGGGCTGACATTTTGTGATGAGTCCGATGGTGGTGGTGGAGGAGTGAAGTAGCGGTGGAGATAGGTGGTGGTCTCCGACGTGCAGCGGTGGTGGTGGTGACGTCATCATAGCCATG
>JBCNJP010000003.1:14788875-14812925 GCA_039602395.1 Deinandra increscens subsp. villosa
GAGAAAAAGAGAGCAACCATGTGAAATACCGGATACCACCCACAGGAAAAAAGATTTTAAGGGGTATAAAGTGTCAAAACCACAAAATCTTGTGGTTAAACTCTAAGAAACAAAAAGTTTCCTATTCACCATGAATTTGTATTGTATATTATATAAATGTATTTTTGTAAAGACGTTTTTCTGTTGCATTCTATTGCCATGAATATTAAATACCATGAATAAAAATATATAATTATTACGAACTCCCTTTAAATTAAATATGTATGGTTTTTAACTACTCATAAAGGAGAAATTATATTAAACGATCCTAATTGAACATTTGAGCGTTGTTTGGACTTTGAGGAAACCCAGGTTCAAACCTCACTGTTGGCAAATGATTGATGACCAAGGGCAACCTTGGTTCGAGTCATGATGCCGACCGGTTTTACCCAGCACGCAGGTTACTCCAGATAGTTCTACTATTGTGGAGGCTTGCAACTGTCTAAGCTTGGGTTGAAACCTACGGGTTTCAATGAAGGTCCCATGTGGGCCTGCTAGACAGTCGCATGGTTTTCCCGGGGAACGTCCATATGCCCCACACGACCCCAGCTGAGACACGGTTAGGACACTCATGTCTGGCTGTCTGTGGGGTGGACCCTCATCTCCTCCTCTACGGAGGTAGGATAGGTGCGCGATGTCCTAATCCACCGTAACCAACATCGCCGTTCCAAAAAAAAAGATAGATTGAGATAGAAAAAGACATGTTTGACCTTTGACTCTCTTCTTTGACCTCTCTGTCATTCAGCTTAATAAAGCTTTCATTGTTTAATAAAGCGAACCTAAAAACTTTGAAATTAATTCAATAAAAAGCAAAATTTTACAATTTAGAATACATAACAGATGTACTGTGAGAGATATACAGTTCGAATTTCAAATTAACATCTCTGTATCAACTCAATGCACGTGCCTCGTATCCCGCCATCTATCCATCCGGTTTCGCTTATGACATCACTAACTTGCTTGATTGCTATTGACTCATCCCTTATCTTGTTGAGATACAATATTTTTGGTATTGAAAAGATTGAAGGTAATAATATCTCGTGAATGGGAATCAAGAGAAGGCATTAAAATAGTGGAATATATAATAACAGGAAAGTAAATTAATGGCATGCAATCGGTAATACTGGAATTATTACAAAAAAAAGAGATCAATCTACAAATATAATTAGCTGACTATATCTCTTTTGGGGATTCAAATGACAATGTTATGGCCAATCTTGCAAAGCTGTGTTTTATTTTGTGTTTTGGTGATTAGAAATATGCTGTAAACAATCAGGTGTAATGGGGGTTGTATTTACACTTATATAATTTTGTAGCTATATGCTTACCTTCCTCCAAGAATAGCTTCCTTTGTGCCTTGCTGTTTGCACCTTGAAATTCTATTGTTTCAAACCAAAAGATCAAAAAAAACATAACCAAAATATTAACCTTACATAAATATAATAAAAAATATAATAAAACTACTAACAACAATAGAAAGTTCAAAAAAATGTTGATTAGCTGAGTTACCCATGAGTTAAAACATTCAAGTTTAGGTTAATAAAATTAAGGACATATGGAAATCATGCGAATAGGGTTAGTGCAAAACCTCACTGATAAGTAAAGCCATAGACAACAATGTTCACTTTAATAGATGTGCAAATTCATAGTAAAGCCACAAACAACAAACACAAAGGACACAATGTTCACCATAAGCCCTTTGTTATCATTTTCTTGTACATATTCAAATCTCTGAACGATCAAATCAGTACCTGAACCAATTCTTCCCACAGCCAAAAATATATAAATTGCAAGAAAATCAAATGCCAAATTATCACATCAAAGCATACTCTGATAAAAGTATTATACCAAAACAAAGCAGAACCATGTTCGCATACAAAAACACATGATAATAGAGATTTTAAGCCCACACGTTGCTACGTGTCTAGTAAACAAATTACACATTATATCCTGAAGCACTATTTAACGGACTCAATATAAGATCTAGGATCTGGTTACCATATGCAAATAATATAAAGTAGCACATAATTGAAAAAAGACCTTAACCGAAATTTCAGAGGATGAAAACAAAACATGAATTACTTCAGAAGAGATCTATCACACCTTTTATTGGCCAATAAACACATAAAAATCTTCAATTTTTCATCTGTCAGTGTAATTTCGCAATTAGATATGGGATTTCAAAGTTGCTTACATGTGGAAGGAAGGAAAAGTAGAATTCAATTGGAATTGCAACGTAGTGTGTTGAGAGAGGAACATATTTAGAACCTGTTGTAATTCCACCTTGTTATCTAAAGCAATCTATCTCCAACTGAAATAAATTACAGAAAACGAAGAGACAGAAAGAGATTCCGACATGATTACAGAGGGTTCCGCCAGAAGATTAGGTTTACTCTTCGATTAGAAGCGGTATTCGCAGAAAGTAACGCTCCTTCTATCTCTCATCACAAATCGAAGATTTCAACTGCAAAAATATATGAATTTAGTGAAATCTTGGTTGCTTTCATTGAACCCTAGAAAGAGAGGAAAACATTTATAACCGGTACTGTGTGTATGAAAGAAGAGGGGCCTGGTCCAGGGGCTGGAAGGAGCGTGAAAGAAATATTAGAACGGTTGACAAACAGAGTTGTGGGTGGATGGAGCCTTAACTTAAAGAAAGACGGTTGGTTAGGCATCAAAGGAGGGTCTGGAAGAAGAATGAAGGGTTGTGATGGTTGGTGAAGCAGACGGTGGTGATGGTTCGCAGGGGTTGTGTTGCGTATTTTGATGAGAGAGATAGAGAGGAGGACGGTTGTTTAGTAATATTATATTCATGTTTATTGAGTAGAAGTTGTAAAATGTTTATTAAGGTAAATACATACATATGGTCACGTGGATACAACATCATATAAGAACTCCGTTGATATATTGTATGTACTACATGCATATGTACATACACATACCAACACACTTACATGCACACACATATGTACATACAATATGAATATGAATAAACTTAATATGCATATTACCCTATATATATACAAAACACAACCCATTGTACAATTTTTAATACATGTGGTACAAACCAATGATGCATGTGTGGTACAACTTATAAAGCAGATTTTACAACTAAAATCTACACAATAAAAAGAGATATTTGTTCGATGAAGGTGTGTTATATACGTCATTTACCAGCCTCATTTACCACCCATTGTCTATCTCTTTCTCTCTCTCTCACTATTTACCTCTGTCTCTCTCTATTCATGCCTTTCAGTCGCTTTTGGGCATCCGGATGAAGTCGACTCCACCGCCGCACCCTGCCTTTGCTATGTCTATTTCTATGCTGGCATTTCAGTGCCGATTTATGGCTTTATACGACGGGTGGCGGTGTTTGTCTTTCTCTCAGTGCCGATTGTAGCCGATGATATTAACGGCACCGTTTACGTTGAAGCGGCGACGGTTGATTGTTGTTATGTCCTTCGTTGCTCACCTTTAGTCGATTGCGGGGTTTAAAAACCTCAGATCTGAAATCCACTTATGAACGGTTTTGGTGTTACGCAAGGTACCTTCATTTTATTTTCTTTATATGTGTTTCTCTATGACTTTCTCTTATATGGCAGCGGCTTGCTGTTCTCCAGATTTGATTTTTGCTTTTGGGTATTTTTATGTTCCAGATCTGATTTTTGGTTTTGGGAATTCAACTAACTAATCTATTTTGGATTTTGTACTCAATTCTCCGCATCTTTAAATCTGAGGAATTATTGAAGCTAAAAACCTTCAGATGTTTGTAAAGAATGGCAGCGGCTTTCTGTTTCCAGATTTTATTTTTGCTTTTGGGTATATTTATGTTCCAGATCTGATTTTTGGTTTTGGGTATGCATCTTTAAATCTAAGGAATTATTGAAGCTTAAAACCTTCAAGAATTATTGAAGCTTAAAACCTTTAATATGTGGGGCAGTTTCGGCGATGATATGGATTTAGGGTTTACATAACCCAAATCTGAGCCCAATGAACCTGAAATGTTTGAAAATAAGCTAAGTTGGTACAGAATCTGCAATGATATTTAGGGTTTTACCCAACGGCATGTCTTTGTCTGTTGAATCTTATGGGTTATTGAAAGCTTAAAACCATAAAAATGTTTGTAAAGAGCTATATTGGTACATATTTGGCGATGATCTGAATTTAGGGTTTTCATAACCCTAATCTGAGCCTAATGAGCCTCAAATGACTCCAAGGAGGCTATGTTGGTAAAGATTCTGCGATGATATGAACATTAGGGTTTTACCCAGGTGGCTATGATGATTTCATTTAGGGTTTTCAATACCCTAATTTGAGCCTACATTTTTTGGTGCTTCTCGGTTTGGAATCCACTTTTGACCCTACCAGATAATGACTCTTACGAGATAATGCCTGATGCTTTGAACAGTGTATCCTAAGGTTATGATGACTTTTGTCTGAGCCTTGAATTCGTGTGCCTGTGATGATCTGGTAAAAAGTTGAGCCATGTATAAAATTTCTTCATGTTGGTTATATTGTTATTTTGTTTAAATTTTGTTGGCCCTAAAGAAAAGTAAAATTTTAACATTGACAACCTTTTCTTATCGACTTATTTCTTCAATTTTATCAATGTGGTAGGTAGTTATTAATAAATATAGCTTTTAATCAAGTTATTTCTTCAAATTTTATTGATGTGATAAGTAGTTTTTAAAAAATATATGATTTTGTTAAAAGTTAGATATTTTTTTATTGTGTTACCTCCTTTCTTTGATACTCCATGTGGTGATGAATGATGATAGTGATGGTTATAATGCATGATAGGGTAGAAAGATGAGAGGGACACGACTATTCTTATATATTTATTTTCGTGGAATATAATCGTGATATGGAATAACAAATAATACTATTAGTTTTTTCATGATGCTATTTGTTTCTTGGAAATGAATTTATTTAATAATTACAAAAAATTGCAAACATATTATACTGCAATGAAAAAAGAGGATGACATAATTAAATAAAAAAAGGCAAAGTCAAGGAAAAGTCATCCAAGCTTTAAAATACAATTCAATGACCCAGTGGATTGGCTGGCAATGTTTTTAATCCAATTCCTTTAACGATCTGGTCCTGTCACGAATATTACACACTTGAATTTTACTAACTTCAAACTCTTAAATAACTAACGGACGAACAACGCCGTGACATATTAGGCATGCAACGATACCCATGGTTTCGCTAACTGACTTTTTCA
The DNA here is from genome assembly GCA_039602395.1 of Deinandra increscens subsp. villosa. Taxonomy (NCBI): domain Eukaryota; kingdom Viridiplantae; phylum Streptophyta; class Magnoliopsida; order Asterales; family Asteraceae; genus Deinandra; species Deinandra increscens. Next base: position 14,794,142 of record JBCNJP010000003.1, read on the forward strand.
AACAGTCTGACTCCGCCGCGAAGCCCGAATCGAGAAATTGCCACATCTTATGTTAAGTGTTTGACTTTAAAAAGTCAAACAGTTTAGGCCTTCTACATGTCCTCATACAAAATTGGCTTTGCCATTTAAGGTTGTACAATTGCATCATTTCACTTGGGAAGGTCAAATATATACTCTTTCCCGGTTTGACTTAGAGGATCAACCATAATAGTTTGGTAAGACGGTCCGACCCCGCCGCGAAGCGCGGGTCGCCCATCTTGTATATATACATACATTACACTTTTACATGTATATAAACATGCATATCGTACGTACACATATAAAATTATTATTGTTATATTAATAATAATAATTGTTATTATTATAATAATACTAATTATAATAACACTAATTATTATTATTATTACATATAAATAATAATACAAATAAAATATGAAAAAAGCTTCAGGGTGACATAAATGGCTGGAGGTGAGATATGAGACTCCTTATATGAGATTCAGTTCACCTCTTCAACCAAGAGGTCACCTACAAGGAGAAATTAAAGGTGACGCTAAGGTCTCGGAGTGACCTAAAGTGCTCACATCTTACGATCCAGGCTCCCTCTAAGGTCTCTGTGTGACCTATATTATCACATCTCCTACGTATTATTACACCGTTACGTGTATATACACACGCATACAAACACATACTAATACGTTATCAAACCACAAACATATATACATACCTACATGATAGATTTTGACTTAATATATGTTTATATATACAAACATATGGTCACGTGGATACAACCTCATATATGAACTCCGTTGATATATTATATGTACTACATGCATATGTACATACACATACCAACACACTTACATGCACACACATATGTACATACAATATGAATATGAATAAACTTAATATGCATTCATATATACATACATTACACTTTTACATGTATATAAACATGCATACCGCACGTACACATAGATAATTATTATTGTTATATTAATAATAATAATTGTTATTATTATTATAATAATACTAATTATAATAACACTAATTATTATTATTATTACATATTTATTAATAATACAAATAAAATATGAAAAAACCTTCAGGGTGACATAAAGGGATGGATGTGAGATATGGGACTCTTTATATGAGATTCAGCTCACCTCTTCAACCAAGAGGTCACCTACACGAAGAAATTAAAGGTGACACTAAGGTCTCGGAGTGACCTAAAAGGCTCACATCTTGCCATCCAGGCTCCCTCTAAGGTCTCTATGACCTATATTATCGCATCTCCTACGTATTATTACACCGTTACATGCATACAAACACATACTAAGACGTTATCAAACCACACACATATATACATACCTACATGATAGATTTTGACTTAATATATGTGTATATATACATACATATGGTCACGTGGATACAACCTCATATAAGAACTCCGTTGGTATATTGTATGTACTACATGCATATGTACATACACATACCAACACACTTACATGCAAACACATATATACATACAATATCAATATGAATAAGCTTAATATGCATTCATATATGCATACATTATACTTTTACATGTATATAAACATGCATACCGCACGTAAACATATAAAATTATTATTGTAATATTAATAATAATAATTATTATTATTATTACCCTATATTAACAAAAGACAACCTGTGGTACAATTTTTAAAACATATTGTACAACCCCCTAAAGCACACAATGTACTGCTTTTTATGCCTAATGTACAATTCCCTAAAGCAATGGGTTTATGAGCTACAGTGGCCTTCTACAGTGTAAGTGAAGCCTTCTCCGAGTTTACAACGGAGCATGCACTATGTACAAGACATTTGCTTTTTTAGGTTGCTTCTGAATCTAGCTTTCCTCCTTCTCCGCCATGTCGACCAGCTCAACCACTCTCCCCCAAACATGTCTGATAGACAACATACAGTTCTACTCCACTAGCGTACCAGCTCCTCCCATACATCATCTCTCACACATACACACACATGCATCATTCCTTCGTTGTCGATCAACGCTACTGTTTCTCTCTTCCTGCTAACCTTTCCCAATCGATTTGTAGAGCCAGGTCCAGCGATCAGGTGAATCGTTGTTTATACTGTGAGTTACTGTTGTCGATTTCAGTTATTGAGGTGTTGACGGTCTCCATCTCCTTTGATTCAGGTATCAAATCATTTATCTTCATCTTCTTGCTTCGTTTTAGCAAGTTAGGGTTTTATCTTTAAATTTAAGTTCTGTTTTATATTTCCCTGATTAAATTTGTTGTGGCAGGGTTGTCTACGGTGAAGACAGTTTGTTTCTTGGAGCCGTCGACCAACACCATCACTCCCGTAGGCGCTTGGAACCACCATCGCTCCAGTTGATTGAAGCTCGCCATCGCCGGTGTTGGTCGAATTTGGAGTTAACGTGGTCTTTTTCCTCATTTTTTTGGTTAGTCTCCGATTCACTGTACCGGTGCTAAAGAAAGATGTGATATTTGCAAAATTAAGGTATTGATTTTGCGGTTTTTGATTACCTTTATGTTTCCCTAATTTTACCCCAATTCCATTTTTATAGCTTTTCCTTTCATATTTTAGACAATGAAGAAGATAAAGATGAAGGATATGGTGAATGGAATTCATAAATTGGCCAACCTCATTCAATCCTAGGCGTTACTGGTTTTGTATAAGGTGTACACCAATTTTTTTTCTTTTTTTCTGGCGATAAAGGTTTGAACTTCTTCCCTCTAGCTTTTCTTTCCATTAATTCTGCTTTTGTCACAAACAAAGTGTGAACTAATTTATGCTTTTGTCACCGATGTGTTTTACCACTCTACAATCACAAACATAAAAATTATCATATGAAATGAAAATTGAATGTGTACATAGTAATTTATAATTCATTATCATGTGATTCTTGATTTTAAACATTATGCAAAATGCGGGGCTTAAAACAATGACTTGATGAACTTTACTTTGTCAATGATTCCATGAAACTTATGTTTATATCTTTTTTTTTAGCAGCAATCAATTTAATTAAAAAGCATAACACTAGCAAGATGGTAGCCAATACAAAGTTTGATCAGTATAATCAACAGCAACACAACAAAACTGCAATCAATACAGATACTAAGGCTGCCAATTAAAAATAGGATAATGCAAACTAACATATATCTTACTCCCTGAACAACAATCCATTTTATGTTTATATCTGTTTATGCAGTTTACTCCTTTACTATTATATGCTCATATATGTTCCTTTTTTCTCTTTATGTATTGTGATTCTATTTACATGATCTCTTTTAATAATGTTTTTTTATACAGAATTTTAAATTCATATCTACCTTTGTTTGTTAGTTTAAATTCATACAGAATTTCTTTTCAAGGGCATAAGAGATTTGTGTTCTTATGAAACTTAAGATATATGTCTTGGTTTTTTTGTTTACTTTTATATAGGTCTTATTGCTTGCAGGGATATGGGTAGTTTAAGGTGTTATGAGACTTTGGATTGTTTCTTATCTATTATCTATTTTTTTTTTCTCTTTGCAGGTGTCTTCGTTTCTTCCTGTGTTTCTCAGGTAATTATCTCATCTCTTACATTATAATTGATGTAATTTGTAAATGGTAGAATAATACACATTTTCTTCTTTGAACTTTGATTAGAAAATTAGATTTTCTAAAAGTTTAGTGATACATTGTTTTAAAGTTTGAGCACAAATCTTTTATCTTTTAGAGCTCATTTCCAAAATGAACACAACGCCCTTTATTGATTGATCACAATCCAGAACATATTTTACTTTTCAGAATTTTGTATTGCCTTCTGTATTTGGTAACTTTGTTCTACCCTAGGTTCAAAGTTAGATATAGCCACACTTATACGGTTATACGTACCTTATCAATGCAGGTTATCCAATTCTTCATATTTATTCAGGTAGCTTCTTATCTCAATTTGTAAGCTTCTGTGCAATTAATGGTGGAATTTCAGATGGGTTTGCGCGTATCTGTTGATTCACTTGCGTGTGGGCGGAGGGTTTAACTACCGCTCCAGGGTAATGGGGTTTCACTCTTGCTAATCCTCATGCCGATCGCCTAGGGTGAGTCGATTTATTTTGTTGCAACTCTAATCATATTTCATTATGGTTCTTGAGCCCATCTTGAAGTTCATATGTTCATTTATGCAGGTTTTAAATGAGGTAATGTCTTCTTTTTTTATCATAACTTTAAATCATATAGCATTTTTGTTCTTAAGCTTTAGGGATTTTTTTTTCCTTCATATTAGAGTAAAAGAAAATGAGTGAGGCACATGCTAAGCTCATCAATTTGAAGTTTCCAATCTTTTAATATAGTCATTCTCCCCGTTAAATTAGTTTGGATGCTTCATGATTGTTAATAAACATAAGTAGAGGTATAGATAAAAAAAAACATCCCCTCCTTCTATATACTCAGTTAAGATGCACTCAAAATTGATACGAAATTAGATATGTTACAAAAACTTTGATTAAAAGGGAATAAATTCATATAAATTCAATTTTGTTTCACGGTCTCTTCATTGTTAATCTAACTATTTTTCTTTTTCTCAGCTATCTTTACTACCATCTCTGTCAAATTAAATTTTAAAGTTGATCTCTCTAGCACAGGCACAAGTCAACAACAACCAAACAGATTCATATTTATCAGATTTTAATGCTAGGTACATTACTCATCTAAGATTTACGATATCAATTGCAAATTTACGAATCGATTGTGCCGCAACTGATTAACCAATGCAGGGAAGAGATGACAACGTTTGAAGATTGATCTTGAACTTTAAAAGGATTAGCATTCCTAAAGGTAAATATATTTTTTTATATTGTAATAAAAAATTTTCATTTTCACAAAATTTTCCTTTGATTTATTAGCCATCCAGTATACATGTTTCTTTGAACAAGTAAAAGTTCGTAAAATACATGAAAAAACATCACATAAAAGGTAGAACCATAGACATTAGAAAGAAACATGGCATTTTTAGAAAATCTATGCTCATTCATTTGATTTCCGTGGAGAATATGATCCATACACCAGTTTTGTATGTGAATGATATCTTGAATGTTAAAGGTTCACTCTGGTGTTATTTGTTCTATTTTGTTCTTTTTAGTCTTAAATCAGTACAGTAGCATTGCAAAGGCATCCGGTTTCTATACATTTTGGTCCAAACTTAAGAGATTTAATCCAGATATATATGCATTCACGACACGAGTTTCACACGGCCTGTATGGTTTCGCTAATCGACTTTCTAAAACGGTCCGACTCCGCCGCGAAGCGCGGGTCGACCCACTTGTAATAATAATAATACAAATTATTATTATTATTATTATTATTATTATTATTATTATTATAATACTGTTATGAATCATTAATATATAATGACTATCCATATTCTTAACTCTCTTATCATTATGTATGTATTATTCTTATGCCCTATATATAGTGGCTTGTTGTATGATCAAGATGAATATATATGAGTTCTCTCAAATTCTCTACTATCTCTTCCTCTATGTTCATATCTTATATATATATATACACATTAGATAGATTGCTAATGGGTCATTGTTATTCAACATGTTATCAGCACGACCCTCCTGGCATCGTAAACCACGATCCATAACAGTTGAGATCTGCTTAATTGGTACCTTTTGTTTCTTGATTTGAGATAATATTTCTTATCAATTCTTGTTGGAACAATCTTATGCAAATATAATCTAGAATTTGATTTTGTTTTTCTATTTCGTGTTTTAATATCGGAATGGGGGATTAAACAACTTTTCTTGTTACTTCACATGCCTACTCCATCACCCATATTCTTTTATATATTTAATCTAAAGTTATTTTCATGGAACATAAATCATAAATGTATGATTTAATACAAAATTATTAGTTATGTTGTTTCATTCACCTTCCTTGTAAGTTGTAACGGGTTCATTACTTGATAAATAGATTATTTAAATGTGGCCGGAATCAATTAAACTAATCGGTATTTTTTTTTTCAATGTTGATTATTTTTAGATACTTGTGTTCTGGTATAAATTGTTATGGAACTTCATAATTATTATTACAAACTGATAAAAATGAATTGGGTTTCTCCATTTAGAATATTATTACGTCTATTGCTATTAAATGATGTATAAACATATATGTGTAGTTATAATTTTATACATTATCATTTTTTAAACTAGAAGTGTAAACATTGTGTTTGGATATCATTTTGATAGCAATTGATTATACGTAAATATTTATCTTTTGATGTGTTTACGTATTGTTGGTCCAGTAGCCTCTACACGTATCCTTTTGTTTGTGTGTTTAACCATATTTCTCATTATTAATGATTATCGAAAGTGTCACACTTTATTGGTTTTCTAGCTTATAAATTAGCAATTTTTAATGGCTATAAAATCATATTATAGATATGATAACTAGTGGTCATATTGTAAATTTATAACTATTACAATGACATGTAATATTACATTGCATGTTTTATATGAAGGCATTGAGTGAAAAACTTGGAAATGCAACGGCTTTGAAAATTGAATGCCTCACTATTATCCACACTTGTCATGTGGACCAAATTGATAAAGAGGCATGACCACTAGAGAACGGTAATACTACCAAAGCTTGTTATGAGTAGACTCATTTAAGATTGCAAGACTACAAGTCTATGCGTGGATATATCTCGGTGAGATATAGAATCACCCTCACAATTAGTTCTATGTTGTGAAAACATTATTGGTAAGGATATGAAGAATATAATAAGCTCCAAATAAAAAATCACGAGACTCATCTCGTTGGTAGAACCCCATTCCTAGAAGTGAATGTGGGCATGTGACAACATATAATGACCAAAGTGGAAGTGATGGTTACTAAACCAAAGTTATGGTATATTATTACTCACATATTGTAGACCGCTTGTTATAAATTCATGATTCCATAACTTTTTATTATTTTGGTGGAAGTTATGTAATAGCCAAAGTGATAAGACTTGAGCATCTTAAATCATACAATTTTACTATAAGGTCAAGTTTATATAATGACATGTTATAAGACCATGCATTGTACAATATGATTTATAGTGCACCTCATTGTTAATATGCTATCAATTATATAACATTAGAGAAAATCATTTAAAGACATTGTGTTTTATTATCATAAGATCACTAAAGAGTATAAACATGTTTTACATAACATGTAATAACTTTGAGAATTACATGTTTTGACATTGTAGCATGTCCTTTAGATGCTTTAAATTATTCGTATAATGGGATTAGCATGAAGCAAATAAAATACCCATGTGTGGTTTATTGTCACACTCATGAAAAACTATAAATATGCTTAGATATGATACTCAAAGTTTTATGCTCCTTAAATCTCATAAGCGACCTATGTAAGGCCATAAGATCTAAGGCTGGTAAGTCTTGAATGATTCGGGCGATACTCTCAGTTGATATTATTATGAAAAATCATACATTAAATATAATATTAATACATTTAGAATGCTCATGAAGCAGCAATAGTATGAAAAGATATGAAAGGATTTTATATTCATATGTTTGAGAAAATCATGAAACCCGATTGGTTTTATTCCATTCCTTGAAGTGAATGCGAATTTATATTCATCGGTTTACTGATGATGATCATGAATGTAAATTGAAGGGATTGTAAAGATTATTATAACGATAATGTGATCGACCACCACAGTGGCAAAAGAAGAGAATGATCATATGAAAATAAAGTGTGAAGATCAGAAACATGACATTACATTAATGTTTGAATTGATACATCATTCTCTTGTACTTTTAGAAGCTTATAAACACGAATGCCACTAAAGCATATAAAATCATAAAGTGAAAATTTATAGATCATGATTATTTTATTGGCATGACCGGTTAGACTACACCGAGTCAATGGTGATGTGAAATGTATTGAAGAATGGAAGATTCATCAAATAGATAACTACGTATGCGATATTTGCTCTTAAGGGAAATAATTATTTACCGACTAAAATGTGTGTGAATCCATAAGTTCTCTGGAAGTGATAAAAGATATAATGATCTTAAGTTATGTACCATTTAGTATTTTAAATCGATGCATCGTCTAAATGGTTATCAAATTCACAACTTGAATGTTGCACGAATTATGGCTTAGCTAATGGGAAAGCAAGCACATCCTTCCATATTATCGTATTTATTTCGGTAATAATAGTGAGTTTAATCTCAAAGTTACTAATGGTTATTGGAATAAGTGTTGAACTTTATATTATTTAAGTTTGTACACGTATTGCTTTTGTTGTGGACGGTTACTAAACGTCTACGATTGATTGCAAAACCAATAATCATGATAGCAAAAACTTATATTTGTATGTAAGGTTCATGCGAGTTTACATGAAATCACATTAATTCACATCAAGCCAATAAGTCATAATATTTTCGCTCCCTTATAGTTGGTTTACGGTCAGTAACCAATATTTCCTATCTTCTATTTTTAATGTCTGATATATATTGAAATTGCTCCACCACGATGCACAAAGATGGGACCTCAAAGGAGGTTGGGAATAAATTTTGGGTATAAATCACTACCAATAGTGAGAGATTTGTTTTTACTTAGATTTAGTTTTCATGAAACAACATTCCCAACATCAGGGGGAGATAAAAAGCAGTTGGGAAATAAAATAAGCTAGAATGAATTATCGCTATAGTATCTTGATCGTTAAATTGTAAACTACAATTTCAAATGATAATTCATTTATAAAGATTAGCGTATTAATTACCAGACACATTCACTGACCTTAAAAAGTGACTAAGTCACATATACCAGCTGCTAGTGCTCCGATTAAGATTTGTGTCCTAGAAGGACAAATAAAGATTGATAATGAGTCTATGTCACGTACGAATCGTGGTAGACTAGTCGATTCCAAGAATAAAATATCCTCGAAAAAATTGGAGCAACTAATGAAGATGGTCAAGTCGAGGTACTAGTAGAAAAGTCCATTTAAGAGATATTAGACATGATGGTTCTAGAAGAACCTCAGGTACCTGAAAAATAATGAAGAGATCTCGATAAATTATATCATGTCTATACATATATGGAATCGAAACAAAATCGACGTCGATAATATTTTGAATATAATAAGCGCTATAAATAATAAAAATGATAAGGATCAAGAATTAAGATATGCCTGTGATGATTGGCCAAAATGGAAAGACGCAAACCAGGCAAAGTTAAATTCTCTAATATGTTGGATGTAAACGAGTCTATTATGCGAAAACATTATTCAAAAATCAAATTAAGAAATATGAAGAAAATTTGGGGCACAAGGATTTTCATAAAGACCTATGTTTGATTATGAGGAGACATATTCTTTAGTGGTGGATGCAATGAGATTCTAACACTTCATTAGTCTGGTAATACAATAGAGAATTGATATGCGTCTTATGAAAATTATGATATCCTAGGTATATGGCTCACTTGAAGATGATACATGAAACTTTTGTAAGGTTTAAAGTGCCATAATAGTATAGAGTAAGTTCTCGAGAACGTTATGATTATTGTATAAACATTCGGATCCGAATACGTTACTATTATGTGTATACATTGAATACTTAAATATAAAGGTCCATACAAACCCCCAAGAGGTAGAATATTTGAAGGTATTTGAAATATCTTAAATAAATAATCCTTGTGCACCACTAAACATCACTTGATGACATGATGTGTCAATAAATCATGAATACGAATTGGTATAGTGCTATCAATTTTAAATTGATCTATAAAAGGATTAAGTTTATGTATCGAAACCCCTCATGGGTGAATGCATATGTATAACTAGTCATGATGGAAATCAATTCATAATGGATTATAGATGGATTATAAATGTCTCAAGCATGTATTTGTATAAAACATTGAGAATAAATTGTGTAAACTTAACATGTTTGTGTATAAACTAAAAATAGTATTGTTAAGTTTGATATGAAGGCATGATTATGTCAGTATACAAATATCATGCTAATGGTCCATATGCCAGAAGAACAGTTTCGAGTTTTATAGTTATTATAGTATATGTTGATTTATCTCTTGAAGATGTCAGATATTTGTATAAAAAAAATGTTTATATACATCTATAAAGCTATATCTAAAATGTTGGAGACTATAATGTGGAAACATACTCAATTAATCATTCATCATATATGCTAGAGATTGTTAAATTATTGGATACATAAAACGACCATTTAAAAAAATGGAAAAATATTGATATGGAAGTACTACAACTACATGCACTTGTTGCATTACCATTTTTGCTAGATACAATTATTTATTTGTATGATATTGCTCATGTCCAATGATGAGACGTTGGAATGTGTTACAAAATTCTTTAGAGGTAAAATTGTATAGATTTGTATTTTACTAACCCAACGAAACAAGTTTTGTTAGTCGTTTAAATGCAGGTAATACAACATCGTTATAAAGCACCATTTTGGACCTTTTCGTATTTATTTTTTAGATAAGGCATGAGGATGTGAACAATTTTATATTGTGTTGGAGCTGTATTGACAAGAACGATAACTGGAGCTGAGAAATAAGGTCATCTACCATTGGAAATGCCACTTCCTACCCTAATCGGTTATTGGGTTAGCTTTGAAACACACTTCACTAAAGTTTGGGAGTTTTTCATGAAGATTATATAACATTGGTTGCATAAGGAATTGCACATCAGAGGATTACGAAGCGAATCAACCACTAGAAAAGTACTGAGTAAACAACTTAAAGAACTGCACCGCAAGGGATCAAGAAGATCGGTGCTACTCACATAAATGATACATCTCAAAATGAGGGGGAGACAATACGCGATGCACTCTTTTTCCCTTAGCTATGGTTTTATCCCATTGGGTTTTCCTAGCAAGGTTTTTAATGAGGCAGCATCCCCTAGCGTATTGGAAAAATAATATATTTGTCTCTTTCATTCTATGGATAGTCAAGGGGGAGTGTTATGAATCATTAATATATAATGACTATCCATATTCTTAACTCTCTTATCATTATGTATGTATTATTCTTATGCCCTATATATAGTGGCTTGTTGTATGATCAAGATGAATATATACGAGTTCTCTCAAATTCTCTACTATCTCTTCCTCTATGTTCATATCTTATATATATATATACACATTAGATAGATTGCTAATGGGTCATTGTTATTCAACAAATACTAATTATTATTATTATTATTATTATTATTATTATTATTATTATTATTATTATTATTATTATTACATATAAATAAATAATACAAATAAAATATGGAAAAAACCCTATGGGTGACATAAAGGGCTAAAAGGGAGATATAGGACCCCTTATATGAGATTTAGTTTAGAGACACCCCTCATATAGGTGAACGTTTGGGCTTAAGGTGAGGTTCCCTTAGGGACACCCCTCATATAGGTGACCTCAAGACCTCCGAGTGACCTCTAGATAGGGTGTATTTAAAAAAAAGGGTGTCTCTAAGATTTCCCGCCCAATAACTCCTCACTACATTTACCAATTAAACCGAAACTCCATCCATCTACTTGTTTTTTTCGTGATCTTCTTAAGCCAAATCATACTAACCATAAGTCCAAGGTGGTGTGGACCATGCATCTACATTACCATTAAGCCAAATCATACTAACCATAAGTCCAAGGTGGTATGGACCATGCATCTACATTCCCAATTGCTATCTGGCCTACACCTACAAGCAGCAGAGTTAAAAACAAATCTTCCATGTGAAGCTTTCATCCATATCTTAATAGTAAAGTTCCTAAGTTTGTAGCAGTGGTGATTCATTTGTTGGATTCAGGCCCCTCTTTACACACTCAACACATACTAATTCACGTATGTATGTGTATATTTGTATGAGATGGAAATGGAGAAAAGACTCATATAGAAAACTAATTCACGTATGTATGTGTATATTTGTATGAGATGGAAATGGAGAAAAGACTCATATAGAAAAGAAAGGCTACTTATAATCGTACAAAACTAAACGTGAAGCTCTACTAACCTTTAACCACTAACCCACTAACCTACTAACCTAAGAAATAGGTAAATGAATTGACCATTCTTCTAACTAGCATGCTACTTAATTGTCAACGTGCATTTTCACCTTTATATCCGGTCAACACTTAACCAACTCCTTTAATATTATAAACATGCATAAATACTAAATAATTTAAACCCAATTCTAATATTACTTAACCCAATGACTCATAAACAAAACCCGATTAGTCCAACATTCACCCCCTTAATCGGTGTTTGTTTACGCGTTTCTTCACTGCATCGGAATCACCATCTCGACTTGTACCGAACATCCGGCCTTCGCCTCGGTCACGTCTAAAAGTCATCTACTTGGTTCAACCCAAATCACATTAACGACACTTGTAACATCTCACATGGCATCCCGCTGGAAACGTTCACTAACATCTTGACTCTTCACGAATCAATGACCTCTACCCAGTCACATCCAAAGCCACCCGATTTGAACTCCAACGCCATAATATCACACCGTATCTTTTTTTCTTGCAACCTTTACCGACCTCCCTTGTTCAAGAGGCCTCTCCACCGACTAAGAAAACAAGCTACCGCCTATACCGTATTCTTTCTCCCGCTAAACGAACTAAATCCAACGCCTCCTGCTTTGACGGATTCTTCCTGCCCGTTCATCTTTCACGCACTACGTCGGTCTCCCCTTATTATGAACAATATGATCAAGGACTAAATCACGACAGCAGCACCCCCTGCTGAAAAACCTTCACAAAACAGCTACGAGACACACCAATGTTCTTCTGTCACCCCCGTCATCCAAACCGGTACTCTCACCACGACAACGAATGACACGAACACCCCGCCGTCTCTGTCTTCTGCTGCTAAAAACAGTCTCGAAACAGCCCCGAAATTTGATGTTTTACTTACCGTTCACTCCGTTGTCTCAACCGGTACACATCCGCTACAACAGTTGAACCGAAACATCATACCATCTCGTCCTCCGCTGTCTCCAAACTGTGATCAAGACATCACAGCCCCTGCGAACCAAAACCCGGTTCTCTTCGCTGCTGCGTTTGCCCCGCAGCCAAGGGCTACGACCCTTTCTCGAAGCCGACTCTCAAACCGTCTTCTCCGTCTTCACGAGCCATAGGCTCTGATACCAAATGTTGGATTCAGGCCCCTCTTTACACACTCAACACACACTAATTCACGTATGTATGTGTATATTTGTATGAGATGGAAATGGAGAAAAGACTCATATAGAAAAGAAAAGCTGCTCACTATTAACAAAAAGAAAGACTACTTATAGCCATACAAAACTAAACGTGAAGCTCTACTAACCTTTAACCACTAACCCACTAACCTACTAACCTAAGAAATAGGTAAATGAATTGACCATTCTTCTAACTAGCATGCTACTTAATTGTCAACGTGCATTTTCACCTTTATATCCGGTCAACACTTAACCAACTCCTTTAATATTATAAACATGCATAAATACTAAATAATTTAAACCCAATTCTAATATTACTTAACCCAATGACTCATAAACAAAACCCGATTAGTCCAACATTTCAAGCTGCCCAATCCACAACATCCAATTCTCATCAAAATCAAACAAACAACATCATTACCCTATGTGTTTTATAAGCACTTTGAACCCACAGTAGAAAGTATATATTGTCCTAAATTTATATATCCAAATCAAAAACTTATTAGCAATCCATTCGGTCATCATTCCTCAAACCCAAAATCCTCAAATCCTAATAACCAGTTGGACATAGCCAGGAAAAGAAAAAGGCTCAAGACAAATTAAGAGTGCATGGGGACGGGTTTTGTGCCAATATTTTGACACATTTAATATTGCATTTTGAACGCTTTGAACACTGATCAGATAAATAAATTAAAAAAGTTGAGATCATATAAGGATATCGAAAAGTATGTTTTGTACACTGATCAGATAAATAAACTAAAAACGTTGAGATTATATAAGGATATCAAAAACTATATTTTGATATGTATAATATAACATCTTGAACCTTTACACAAACCAAAATCATGAAAATTTGACGAATACATCGGCTACACAATAGCTGCATGAATGAACCTAAAACACTCAGATCGACCGCTTGATTTCAACCCACTATATTATGAAGCGTTTAGCTGATTCAAGGCTCTCAACATAGATACCTCTAACAGTGAACTCTTCAATAACGTATTCCTCAGGAAACCCTTGGATCCTTACATTCCTGTATCTTCTTTTATCCATATTAAAGATGACAATGTCACCTTCACCATTCAACACCATATCCCGATTGCTTCCTTCAACCAAACACACCGGCCTCGAATAATCTTTTAACTGATGGGGACAAATCCTGGTCCAAGAGTTAGCAACACCATAGTCCTCCATTACCCAAAGCTCATAAGCACCCCCAACACTAATAAAAAGACCAAGTTTCTCGCCGATAGCAACCACTTCGTAAATCGCAACGCTCTTGTCCACAAATAAATCAAGAAATTGCAAATTGATTTCATTGAATTCTTCAGTTACGAAACTGAAGGCAGCAATGCTTGATGAGTCTTTGTACCGATGAAAGTGCTGGTTGACTACTACCGGTAAGAACCCAGAATCCCCAAGATCGTAGGGAGAAATACGGATTTCCTTCCATGAATTGTTACGCAAGCTATAAACGCTTACACAAGTATTCTCTCTTTGAAAGGAGAGAAGGACTTTGTAGTCATCGGTGGATGAAACGTAACCGAATTCATAGCTCACAGCCCAGTCTATATCTGGGAGTGCAAAAGGGGGAGTGGGAACTTTCCAGAGCTCTTGTGTGGTTGGATTGATCAAGAAGATGGTACAGTGTACGTCTTTTGCTAAAACAAGCCCATTGCAGGATCCCAAGATCTCTTGGCACCACATTGGAGCTGACCCGAAAAATAGTTCTTTAACGGTTGCAGGTATGTCATCATCATTGTTAGTCAATGTTGAGATATGGGAGGAGTTGGTCTGTATCGAATGAGTGAAGAGCATCTGTGTACTCGGAATGGAGGATCAATTTAGTGGGGGTTTGAAGGTGATGGATGTGTTTTTTGATGAACTGGGGATCGGAAATCAGTGAGTTCCATGTTTTCGAAACCGACTTGAAGCGACCCAGAGATTTGGCCGGCAATAAACGGAGTATTGCTTCGATGATCTCCGGGGGAAAAGATATCGCCGGCAGCTTGGAGGCAGACATCGCGAGGAATAGGAGGTTTAGGAGCCTGTGAAGTGCAAATCGAAGATGAACTCGTGAAGTTGATGTAGACCTGGCGTGAAAATGTTAAAGTCTGGCTTTGATCGACGACTTTGAAAGTTCAAAGGGGTAGGGTTTCTCTTATCCTTTTCCCACCCTTTCTAGCCGTCCAAAAAAGTTTTATGTATTCGAAATTTTGATTTTGATGGAAACTTCTAATGGATCGACAGAGAAAATTCAAATATATATAGACCACATATTAATTAAACGATAAATTATATATAAAAAGGTAAAATCTGAAGTAAATTATACTCCCGTAATTCTCGTCCTCAAACACGACATAACGGTTGTTCTTTCGAAATCACAACTCCAAATTGAATTCAATTTATATATTGGACACCTTTTTTTTTAATACACCCCCTTTATACATGAAAAATAGGGTTATCCTTTAAGTATAGAGGGGTGTATAAAGAAGTTGTCACGTTTAGGTCCTCTTCACCCCTTAAAACATTAACTCTTAGTTTCACGTCAGTATTGTCTGGGTATTGTCGGCTCATGTTTTTTTTTCTTTTTATCCTTCACGTATAGAGCAATACGTGAATGTTAGGTTAATTTTTTTAAACACATAAACATACTTAAGACATAAATTTAAACACTAAGGCGGTATTCGGTTTACATTATATGATTTTAGAAATATGCAACTCCACGAGTCCACG
The DNA here is from genome assembly GCA_039602395.1 of Deinandra increscens subsp. villosa. NCBI lineage: Eukaryota > Viridiplantae > Streptophyta > Magnoliopsida > Asterales > Asteraceae > Deinandra > Deinandra increscens. The sequence goes on from JBCNJP010000003.1 coordinate 14,810,151, forward strand.
TTGAATTTAAAGAGCTAACCGGTATCCGGTTTATAAAATGGTCTTATTTGAAAGAAAACAAAATTGGACAATTATGTTAAATCTCTAGTCTCATAACCCACAACTAAATTCATACAAAGTTACATATAAAAAAATAAATTACATGTCGTGAAACATTTCGTCTTAGTTTTAAAATTGTACAATTAAATTTATGTTTTAAGTACGTTTAGGTGTTTTAAGTGTTGTTTAAGAGTTTTAAGTATTGTTTAAGTTTGTTTTAATGTTTTTAGTGTGTTTGTAAATTTGCATCAATAAAAATGTTCGTATTAATAAAAGTTTCTATATACGTAAAGGTGAATTTAAGGAGAGAACGAGTTTAGAGAATAGACGTTCTTATTTTTTATAAGAAATAATACTATGTTTGACGAGAAAAGACCAAGTAAAACTAAAAACAATTAAATATAAGAGTAAATTAAGGTTTTCGTCCACGTGGTTTGACCCAAATAACAATTTTAGTCCAAAATTTTTAATTGTAACAATGTAATCCTTGTGGTTTTTAATTTGTCCCAATTAAGTCCAAAAACCTAACACCGTTGAAATTTTCTATTAAAATTCAGTAAAAAGACTAAACTACCCTTATATTTTAAAACTCTAAAAAAACTCTTTCTCTAAACCTCATCTCCGGCTGGACATAAGCCGCCAATACACCACTGGTACCTCCGGCCACGATCACCGCCACCATATGCTCTGCCAGCATCAACACCAAACACCATCATCAATTGAACTGCACCTGCACCTGCAATTAAGGCGATTGTGGTTCTTGGTCACAGACAAGGGATTTCGAGGGTGGTTTCTTGCTCGGAAAACCACCACCGACGGAGCCCAAAATTTAGATGTGAGCAAAATCTCACCATCACCGTCGTGATTCTGAGGACAGAAACTTGGTCAAAACCCAAAATTGTGAGCATGGACATCAGATTGAAGTTCTGCATATTTGAATATTGAACACCAAAATTGTGAGCAGGGACATCAAATTGATGTTAAATTTCAATCAATAATCATCCATTTCAAGTCCGGTATCGTTATACAAAAAGAAGAGAGCAAAACTTCACCGGAAATTTTGAATTCCGTTTAGCTAAGCTTTTAGATCATAATTCTGTCTATCGCCGACCACCACCGGTTAATCGATTATTTCCGCTTTGATAACCAGGAACAACTTCTTCGTTAACAACCCTGTAGAATTGGTAACAATCATGCGGAATCAACCAATTCAGACAACAATCAGCTAGAAATCGATTTAACCAAGAACAGAGATAATCAAGCCATTATGATTGATTAACAAGATGAAACAGAAATTCAATTCGTACAATAGAATCACAACTAAGAATCAAGAAAGGAAATGAAATGAATTAGGAAACGAAAACAGAATGAATCGATCCCCAAATCCCAGCTCACTTCCTCTATATACCTAAAAACTAATCCTAACGGTAATTAACAAACCTTACTACCGATTAGTCACTTAGCTCCCATACAGTTTCATACTTGGCACAAACAGTCCTTGAACTTCTGGAAACTAGTCATTTCCTTATTAGAAACTTGATAATATTCCTAACATTCTCCACCTTATTTTCAAGTTGACAATCTTAAGCTTAGCAAATCTGTAATACTCACCATAAAACACTTCCATCATCGCATAGTAGGGATCCAATGGATTTACCTATACTAATGTGAAAGCATTTTAAAGAATACTACAAACTCACTAGCATAACTCAGATTATCAACTTAATGAACACTATCCAGAATTGGATATCACTATCAATTCTGTTAGCCTTTAACTTTGAAATTATTAACCTACCCCTAAGCTCTCTAAACAGAACTCAAACTTACTCAGGGGTACACATTTAGTAAGAATGTCAGCACTGTTTTCCTTGGTATCCACATACTTCACTAATACCCTTCTTGAAGCCACCATTTCTCTTATGAAATACATCTTCACATCAATAGCTTACTTCTGCTATGAAACACCTAGTTTTTAGACAATTGAATAGCACTTCTGTTATCACAATTAACCTGAGCAGTAGTAATAATCAATCCCAATTCTTTAGTAAAACCAGTTAGCCACATGGCTGAGATCAGGAACCAACCGGAGCTGGCTACATACCCAGGTGGGGTGGTTACGTCCATCGCTGCAGCAGCAAGACTCAAACAGAACAATTAAATAAATGATATGATATGATCAGTCACTAGCTAAAATATACATAATCAAGTCATGTCACTCACTTGATCGTATGCGCTACTTGTTTGATATCTATGTATATATATGGTTTTATCTCAAAAGTTTGTAACAAAATAACAATAATTTTCTAAATTTTGTCCCGTGTCTTCATTTTACCTCTCGCTACATTTCACCAATTAAACGAAACTCCCATCTACTTGTTTTTTTCATGATCTTCTTGAGCCAAATCACACTTGCCATAAGTCCAAAGTGGTGTGGACCATGCATCTACATTACCAACTGCTATGCTATCTGGCCTACAGAGTTAAAACCAAATCTTCCATGTGAAGGTTCCATCCATATCTTAATAGTAAAGTTCGTAAGTTTCTAGCACTTTGAACCCACATCATCCAATTCTCATCAAATCAAACAAATAACATCATTACACCACAAGTGTTTATAAGCACTTTGAACCCACAGTAGCAATCCATTTGGTCATCATTCCCTGAACCCAAAATCCTCGAATCCTAATAACCAATTTAAGAGTGCATGGGGATGGGTTTTTGCCATTGAAAACTAAA
>JBCNJP010000003.1:14813425-14860396 GCA_039602395.1 Deinandra increscens subsp. villosa
TCGTCGTCAAACACAAAGGTTGTTCTTTCGATTTAAAATAAATGAATACTAAAAATAATAATGTGTTAGCTATAGAAATTATAAAATCTGAAGTTTTATTTAGAAAAAAAATAATATGTTAGTTTTACTTTTTCATAATTAACATTTTGGATTAGGCTATGTGTAGTGGTAAGCCTCTGCGCTGGGGCAGATCGCGACACATGACGATACAGTCAGCAAAGAGCTTTATAGCATTAAAGTGTATAATAGATGAAGTTCTCTGTTTAAAAAAAATTAAACAAAAAAGGGCTGAACAAACAATTACCAAACATTTCAGATTTGAAACAATCACAAACGAGAGAAAGGATGCTCTTTATATCACGCCGAAGAAAGTTTTTCCCCATAACACCATCGGGACGATATTAGGGATGCTATGGGAACGATATATTGCCCTTATCACGTCCACTACTAGCACCTTATACGAGTAAAGGCGAGATAACCACTACAACAAAAGTAGCTTGATAGGACACCCAAAGTCATTGTATGACCTAAGGAAGATAATAAGAGAGTTGAAACGGGTAAGGTTTCTCTTATCCTTTTCCCACCCTTTCTAGCCGTCCAAAAAAGTTTATGTATTCGAAATTTGATTTTGATGGAAACTTGTAATGGTCGACAAAGAAAATATATATAGAACACATATTAATTAAACGTTAAACGATAAATTATATATAAAAGAGTAAAATCTGATCCCGTAATTCTTGTCGTCAAACACAACGGTTGTTCTTTCGAAATCACAACTTCAAATTGAATTCAATTTATATAGGGTTCTTATACGGACATTTTTTTCTTTTAATACACCACCTTTATACATGATGGATAGGGTTATCCTTCAAGTATAGAGATGGTGCATAAAAAAGTTGTCAGGTTTAGCTCTTTACTTCACCAGGGGCGGATCCAAGAATTTTTTTCACTAGGTTCACCTTTTTTTCGGTGGTCGAAATTTCAACAACTAAATGTTAAAATTTTCAGTTTAGTCGGTTCTGGTTGGATCGGGTCTAATGTGTTTTCTAGTCTTATTGACATCTTTTTACCTTCGATAAGGTGTTCGTTTAATAAATAACTATTACTTCTAACATGTATAACCAAACCATTTTTTTTATTACTAAATTATTTTTTTGGTTATTCCTTAAATTTTTATTATAGTTGCACTTTTATAAATAAAACCAAAATAACATTCTAATCAAAATCGGTGTAGTTTAGTTGGTAATATACAATGTAATGACATGAGAGACGCACGTTTAAGACCTGCATCTGCATTAGAAGTTTTTTTATTTTTTCACTCCTAGTTATTTATATTGATTCAGAAGTTTTTTATTTTTTCACTCCTAGTTATTATATTGATTCACTTCTTGTATTATATATAAACGAGATGTTTACCTACCCCGTGCATTATTGCGGGGTTGAATTTGTATACTGAATGAAAGTAAAAAAAGAGTTGAGTGGTATATAATATATACTATATATAAAATGTAAAAGTTTAAAAGTCTCGTGGTGAAAGTACAAAACTATAGAAGTATATTAAAAGCGAAGGTAGAAAAGTTAAAAATTTCGTGCCAAAGTACGTAAAAGTCTAACAGTAGTATAAAACTATAAAAATATATTAAAAACGAAAGTAGAAAAGTTAAAAGTTTTGTGGCCAAAATAGAAGACAACAAAACTTAAAATAAAAAAAAAATAAAAGTTAAACGATACAAAACATAAAAGTATGAAACAATGTGGTAAACTATGAAAACTAAAAGTTTACTATTTCGTTAAAAAGAAAAAAAAACAGATCGTAAAATTTTAGCGGTAGAAAGCGTTAAAGCACCAAAGTCACGTGACCAGAGTTTGAAAAACCAAAAGTCTACTATTTATCTATGAAATTTGATCGTGTTCAAAGGTAACGAAAATAAAATGTAAAAGTCTAAAAGTTTTGTTGTAACAGCCCAGACCCGTCGCAACCAAGATATTGTCCGCTTTGGCAGCCGGCATTGTAACATCTCACATTGGTGGGGAGGAGAACTAAGCACCGCTTTATAAGGGTGTGGATACCTCCCCTATCAAGACGCGTTTTAAATCCGTGAGGGGCGGATGCCTGAGGGCATGCCGGCTGCCAAAGCGGACAATATCTTGGTGCGACGGGTCTGGGCTGTTACAGATGGTATCAGAGCCGGTCGTCGGCCAGTGTGCCAGCGAGGACGCTGGTCCCCTAAGGGGGAGGATTGTAACATCTCACATTGGTGGGGAGGAGGACTAAGCACCGCTTTATAAGGGTGTGGATACCTCCCCTATCAAGACGCGTTTTAAATCCGTGAGGGGCGGATGCCTGAGGGCATGCCGGCTGCCAAAGCGGACAATATCTTGGTGCGACGGGTCTGGGCTGTTACATTTGTGGTCAAAGTATAAAACTATAGAAAGGTCATGGCCAAAATCGAAAATTCTAAAAGTATACTAAAAATTAAAGTGTAAAAGTTAAGGGGTTTAAAACGTAAAAGTCTAAAAGTTTCGTGATTAAGGTATAAAACTATAAAAAATATATTAAAAACAAAAGTATAAAAGTGGGTATAAAACGTACAACTATAAAAGTCACGTAGTCAAACGATTAAATTAAAAAGTCATAGTAGTCAAAATAAAAAAAATAAAAAAGGTAAGACGTGGACCAAAAGTGTAAAAATGAGAGAATCTTTGTGGCCAAAATAAAAGAAACCAAAACTCTTAAAATGGTTAAATGAATAAATGTAAAAATTATGTGGCCTAAACAAAATAAATAAAAAAACATGTGGTGTAAATAAAAGAAATAAAAAGTTCACTCTTCATGTATCAAATTCCATTGTTATATATATAATATACACTAAAAATTCGAAAGTCACTGGGTTCCCGTAAACCCGATATTTATAACGTAGATCCGCCTCTGCCCTTTACCCCCTCAAAACACTAACTCCTAGTAAAAGAGTTTAGGAAAAAAATTTCTTATATTCTATGTTTACATTAAAATATAAGATGATTTAAATAAAAATTAAACCTAACCTTCACGTATTGCTCTACACGTGAATGATAAAAAGAAAAAAAACATGATCCGATAATGCCCACACAATAGTGATGTGGAACTAGTAGATAGTGTTCTGAGGGGTGAAGAAGGAAGTTAAATGTAACCATTTTTTTATACATCCCTCTATACGTGAATGATAGCCCTATTCATCACGTATAAAAGGGGTGTATTAAAAAAAAAAAATGTATCTAAGAAACCCGTTGATATACTTGTTTTTGGGTTCACACGAGACCAATTATTTTTCTTCTTTTAACATCAATATATTCACACGAGAAAATCTAACACACACTTGTTTAATTGATTTATTTTATTTTATTTTAATATATAAAATTTAAATAATGAATACTAAAAATAATAATGTGTTAGCTATAGAAATTATAAAATTTGAAATTTTATAAGAAAAACAAAATATGTTAGTTTTACTCTCTGATAATTAACCTTTCCGATTAGGCTATGTGTAGTGGTAAGGGTGGGCGGTATGCTTGCCTAAAGCATGCTTTAGGCATGAATTTTTGACCAATCACATGCTGCTAACAGCAGAGAGAAGAATGCTGTAGATTTGATGATTTGGTAGGAGGTATGCTTGCCTAAGCATGGTTTAGTCATACTTTTTAAACCCTCCATTTAATAACCTTCATTTTTCTTCGGCGTCACTCGGCATTTGAATGCCGTTGGGAGCTAATTTGATGCCGATGCCGTGATTCAAGTGGGACTTGGTATGCATGCCGAATCGGCATGGTTGATGCCGTGTATGATGCCGAGCATTTTCGGTGAGCATACCACCTCTGCGCTGGCACAGATCGCGACACATGACGATACAGTCAGCAAAGAGCTTTATAGTCTTAAAGGGTATAATAGATGGAGTTCTCTGTTTAAAGAAAATTAAACAAAAAAAGGGCTGAACCAACAAGAACCAAACATTTCAAATTCGAACCAATCACAAACGGGGAGAAAGGACGCTCTTTATATCACGTCAAAGAAAGTTTTTCCTCATAACACCATCGGGACGATATTAGGGATGCAATGGGAACAATATATTGCCCTTATCACGTCCACTACTAGCACCTTATACGAATAAAAGACGAGATAACACAATAAACACAAAACATTTCCAAATAACTGACACGTAGAGAATTCCAAAATGAAATGCATAAATTCCATTTTCTAATATTCATATATTATTTTGATAATTAATTAATTAGTGATTATAACATACTGCAGGATGCAAGTATGTTGTTGGGGAAAGACAAAACTGTAACAAGGGAGGATGTAGAGGGGGTGATAGGGGCTGAGATCAGGAACCAACCGGAGCTGGCTACATACCCAGGTGGGGTGGTTACTTCCATGGCTGCAGTAGCAAGACTCAACCAGAACAATTAAATAAATGATATGATATGATCAGTCACTAGCTAAAATATACATAATCAAGTCATGTCACTCACTTGATCATATGCGCTACTTGTTTGATATCTATGTATATATACTAGATTTAAACCTTTCCGCGGCGTTGCCGCGGAGACATGCCTTAACTTTTCATAATATGCTTCATATTCTATACAAAATTCATCATTTTACGGATGTGTCCCCCGCGCGTTGCCTCACCACCACCGGTCTAAGCTCGATCATCACTCCTGCTTCAAACCTATCTTATCGAATCAGTTTATCACCACCACTTCAAATGAGAAGTACATGAATCTTACACAACTAATCATCCAACTACAATTTTAGATGAATATTTCTAGGCTCGGACTGCTGTTCATAGTCAAATTCGTAGTTTATGATCACATATACATCGAAACTTACATTTTTCGAAATCATGTTTATCTTTTCGATCGACCAAATGAGAGCAATGACAATCTTTTCATGCAGACCTGAAGATCATGTGTAAATATAGCTACAAATAATCTAAAAAAATATATTATGCAAAACAATTATGCAAGGGATTTAGTGGCTCCGATTCTTCAACTTCATAATAGATCATCATCACCACAAAATAAAGCATGCAGGCTTAGATTTTAAAAACCATCATAGCCTATAAATGAATCTAGTAAATTCTGATAACCATCACAACGTGTTAAAAAAATTAAATATGAGCTACATGAGGCATACCAACAGTTTTTTCAAATACCAAATCAAACCACCAGAGATCAAAACACCATCACTGACTCCAGGGCTCAGGACTGTACCCTATCATCACCGCCATTTAGGCTCATTTTGGGTAAAAGAAAAGGATCAACTTATACAAAAGCATAGTATTGAGTACCAAAAATGAAATTTGAGACAAATGAGATAAAAAATGCAATCGAATTCTGTAGAATAATAGTGTGAGAATGTCAGTTACCAGGATCGAACCCGGGTCAATTACTTGGTTGATCCTACATGAAGAAATATAGCCGTTAATAACTTCGGGGTCAATATTGCTGTTGGCTCATTGTTCAGGGGCTTAAATGAAACTTTTCTGTTTCAAGTTTGTTACTCAGTTGAGAGCTCCGATGAGTTGAGTTAGGTTATACATTTGGGGGTTTTCTTCTTCATTGATCATTGATCAAATTACTTTTGCAATTTGTTTTCTCTTTTCATTTCGATATTGTATAATCATTCAAGTTCATCAATAAAATCGGTAGCTATATTTCTTCAATTGTTTTCACAATTGGTATCAGAGCTAGCGTATGGCTCGAAATTGAAGAATTCGATCATCAACGAAGGTGCATTTGAGTTCCGCAATCAGTGCAATGGTGTCAACGAAATTCGAGATCGAGAAATTTGATGGTACAAACGACTTTGGTCTCTGGAGAGTGAAAATGCGGGCATTTCTGGTACAACAGGGGATTGAAGACGCATTACTCGGAGAAGGAAACAAACCAGATTCGGTAGAGGAGAAAGATTGGAAGCCAATTTTGAATAAAGCACATTGTGCGATCGTTCTCAGTTTAGGAGATCGGATTTTGAGAGAAGTCTCAAAAGAGAAGACAGCAACAACTATGTGGTTAAAATTGGAATCACTCTACATGACGAAGAGCTTGTCTCAAAGGTTGTACCTCAAGAAAAAACTCTATACGTTTCAGATGACATCAGGCAAGTCAATTTCTGATTTGTCCGATGAGTTTAATAAGATAATATTGGATCTGGAAAATATTGAAATCGTTATAGAAGATGAAGATCAGGCTATTCTTTTCTTGTCATCATTGCCCCAGTCATATGACACTTTTGTTGATACAATGTTATATGGTAGAGACACTCTCTCTATGGATGAGGTTATGGCTGCCTTGAAGTCAAGAGAACTTAAGAAAAAGAATGATGATCCTGATGAGGGAAATGGTTTGATTGCAAGAGGAAGAAGTGAACAAAGGTCTTATAAATCAAGAAATGGCACAAGATCAAAGTCAAGTTCCAAGTTTAAGAGAAAATGTTATGTTTGTGGTTCAGATAAACACCTAAAGAGAGAGTGCCCAGAGAGGAAAAAGAAGAAGAATGAGTCTGGTTATGTAAAGGGAGGTATCAATGGTCAATCATCTCCTGAGAGTTCTCAAGATGGATATGAAAGTGCTGACGTATTGGTAATTACAAATGAAATCATAAAAGGAGAATGGATTATGGATTCGGGTTGTTCTTACCATATGTGTCCAAACAAAGAGTTATTCTCCAAGTTAAAACTGCAAGATCAAGATGAAGTTCACCTTGGTGATGATAGAGGCTGCAGAATCAAGGGAATTGGAGAAGTTATTCTAAACTCTTTGAATGGTCAGAATTTCAAATTGACTGAGGTAAGGTACATTCCTCAATTAACTAGAAACTTAATTTCTTTGGGAAATTTGGAAAATAAAGGGTTTGGTGTGAGTCTGAAACATGGTAAAGCAAAGGTGTCAAGTGGGTCTATGATTGTGTTGTCAGGAACAAGAAAGAAAAACAACATATACATATTTGATGGCAAAGTAGATAAAGTCATAGATTCTGTTAATATGGTTAGTTCACATGTAGAAAATGCTGCTGAGTTATGGCATTATAGATTGGGTCATATGAGTAACCAAGGTCTAACAGAATTATCAAAAAGGAATATGATAGCCTTAGACACTAGTAAACTTGGTTTTTGTGAACATTGTGTGTATGGTAAAGCACATAGGGTGAGGTTTGGTAAAGGAATTCACAAATCAACCAAAGTGTTAGAGTATGTGCACACTGATTTATGGGGACCTGCTAGAACAAATTCACTAGGTGGTGCTAGGTACTTCTTATCAATCATTGATGACTATTCAAGGAGGGTGTGGGTTTATTTGCTAAAACATAAATCAGAAGCTTATGACAAGTTCAAAGCTTGGAAAACATTGGTTGAAAATCAGACAGGGAATAGAATTAAAAAGATAAGATCAGACAATGGTCTTGAATTCTGTAATGCTCAATTTGATGAAATGTGTATGAAAAGTGGCATTTCTAGGCATTTGACAATCCCTGGCACCCCTCAGCAGAATGGGTTAGCAGAGAGAATGAATAGGACTTTGCTAAATAAGGTGAGGTGCATGCTATCCAGTTCAGGATTGCCAAAAAGTTTTTGGGGTGAAGCTGTGTCAACAGCAGCTTACTTGGTAAATATGTCTCCTTCATCTGCCTTACAGATGAAATCACCTATGGAAATGTGGACAGGTAGTTATCCTGATTATAGCAGGCTGAGAACTTTTGGATCAGTGGTTTTTGCTCATATCAACCAAGGCAAACTTGAGCCTAGAGCTCAGAAGTGCATAATGGTTGGATATCCAGAAGGTGTTAAAGGGTACAGGTTATGGAAATGCTCAGATGAAAGTCCTAAAGTCATAGTAAGCAGGGATGTAACATTTCAAGAAAATGTCATGTATAAGGACATAATTGGAAAGGAAAAAGTTGCCTCAATTGGTAAGGAAATTGAGATTGAGGTGGAGCCAAGTGCAAAGGCTGATGAATCAAATAGTCCTTTATCTCATCATGAGGTGCCTGACAGTGAAGATGAAAGTAATACTTATCAGTTAGCAAGAGATAGAACAAGAAGAGAAATTGTTAAACCCTTAAGGTTTAGAAATAGTGCTAATGATAATGTCTCTGCTTTTGTGTTTAATGTTGCAGAAATTGAAGCTACTAATGAGCCTTTGTCTTATAATGAGGCTATCAACTGTGATTTAAGTGAAAAATGGCAGGAAGCAGTGAATGATGAAATGGCATCTTTAGAAAAGAACAACACATGGATATTGGTTGATAAACCAGACAATCAAAAATTGGTGGAGTGTAAATGGATCTTTAAGCTCAAAGAGGGAATTCCAGGTGTAGAGAAGCCTAGGTACAAAGCAAGGCTTGTAGCAAAGGGATACACTCAAAGAGCAGGAATAGATTACAATGAGATCTATTCACCTGTGGTAAGGCACACATCCATAAGAATTATTTTGACACTAACTGCTATGTTTGATTTTGAACTTGAGCAGATGGATGTGAAAACAACATTTCTTCATGGAAAACTGGATGAAAATATTTACATGAGACAACCACAGGGCTTTAAAGTAAGTGGTCAGGAAGATAAGGTTTGTCTCTTAAAGAAATCTCTTTATGGTTTAAAGCAATCTCCTAGACAGTGGTATAGGAGATTTGATGATCATATTATGAGTAGAGGTTTTAACAGAAGTGAGTATGATCCTTGTGTTTATTTCAAGGAGTATGAGCCTGATAAATACATATATCTTTTATTATATGTGGATGACATGCTCATTGCATGTAAAGATAAAGCTCAGATTACTTCTACACAAGAAATCTTGAAGGAAGCTTTTGATATGAAAGAATTAGGGAGTGCTAAGAAGATCTTAGGAATGGAAATAAACAGGGATAGGAAGAAGGGAATATTGTACTTAACTCAGAAAGGCTACTTGAAGAAAGTATTGAAGTTGTACAATATGAGTGAAGCTAAGCCTGTTGTGACTCCCATTGCTCCTCATTTCAAAGTTTCTTTAAGAGATTGTCCTACCACAGATAAAGAATTAAAACATATGGAACATATACCTTATTCAAATGCTGTTGGAAGCCTCATGTATATGATGGTTTGCACTAGGCCTGATATTGCCTATGCAGTGGGTATAGTTAGTAGATATCTCTCAAATCCAGGGAAATCTCATTGGGATATAGTAAAATGGATTCTAAGATATCTCAGAGGTACTGCAGATTGTGGCTTGATGTTTGGCAAGAGGCAAAGTATAGGAAGTGCTATAACAGGTTTTGTTGATGCTGATTTTGGTAAAGATCTAGATAAAGGGAGATCTGTAACTGGTTACTTGTTTCAATTATTTGGAAACACAGTCAGTTGGAAATCATCACTGCAAAAGATAGTTGCTTTGTCTTCAACTGAATCTGAATACATAGCATTGACTGAAGCAGTGAAAGAGTCAATGTGGTTGAAGGGTTTTGTATCAGAATTGGGAGTAAAGGAATGCACTGCTGTGGTTAAATGTGACAATCAAGGAGCATTGCAGCTTTCCAGAAATCATATGTACCATGAAAGGACCAAACATATCAATGTGAAATATCATTTCATAAGAGAAGTGATTAGTTCTGGAACAATACAGGTTGAGGATATCAATACCAAAGATAATGTTGCTGATATTCTGACCAAAGCTGTTACAGGAGCTGGGTTCCAGAGATGTTTGGATGGTATGGGAATAGGTTGAACTCTCACATACTTTAATGAATGTTATTTGATTCATAGTTGTAGTATTCTTGGCACATTAGGGTATTCAAACCCCATGGGGTCAATGTTATCCAATGATGTTTAAGAGTGTTATGATTGTGAATTAGGTACATTTAGTATAACTGCAGTCTCAAGGTGGAGATTGTAGAATAATAGTGTGAGAATGTCAGTTACCAGGATCGAACCCGGGTCAATTACTTGGTTGATCCTACATGAAGAAATATAGCCGTTAATAACTTCGGGGTCAATATTGCTGTTGGCTCATTGTTCAGGGGCTTAAATGAAACTTTTCTGTTTCAAGTTTGTTACTCAGTTGAGAGCTCCGATGAGTTGAGTTAGGTTATACATTTGGGGGTTTTCTTCTTCATTGATCATTGATCAAATTACTTTTGCAATTTGTTTTCTCTTTTCATTTCGATATTGTATAATCATTCAAGTTCATCAATAAAATCGGTAGCTATATTTCTTCAATTGTTTTCACAAATTCGATATTCGTAAAAGAAGCTATGCTCAGATTAAGGTTTTGTAAAGGGAAAAACACCAAAATAACCATTGTTGACTTTGAAAATTGAGTTTTGATCAGCTGACTTTATTTGCACCAAAATGACCTTTTCCACTCCGAGCCTAACTCCTAACCATATATTTGCACCAAAATGACCTTGACACATCATCATCTTCTTCAACTTTACTCTGCATTTTTTCACTCTCTCTCATCACCTAAACCCAAAACCAACAAAGAATTCCGGCGACCATTTAACTCAACATTCCGGCCACTATACTCAACAATAAATCACGTGCGACCCGTCTACGAACTCCTCTCGATCATACGAACACAATGGGACTAGCCTTAACCACCGATGTGCACTGACTCGAAAACCCAAAAATGCTCCTATCGTTTCCGGCGAAACATAAGCGTATGATCTCATTAAACTCTTAGAAAGTTCATGTTTTTTTTTATCCAGCTCGATAAAACATAAACTTTTTCTTTAAACCTCCTCAAGTTTATGTTTCATGTAATCGTGAATCTGATTTCAAACGGAAGAACAGCAGGTCTAGCTCAAAGTTCCGGTTGAACCAGACTCGATCCGGAAGAAGCTCTTGAACCCGGAAAACTCTTCAACCGGAAGGAACACTCCAACCGGAAAACGTCTTGAACCGGAAATCGATTGAAGTCAACAGTCAAAACCTTGCAATATATTACATAAGAAACTAGCTACCGAATTACATAAGTCAAAATCGTGTTTGCGACGTCGATTTTCCGGAATTAGCAATTCTATCGGTTGTCCGGAAAATGCGTTTTCCGGTTCGGATGTTTCAGGTTCAACCGGAATTAGCAATTCAATCGGATGTTTCAGGTTCAACCGGAATTATCAATTCAATCGGATGTTTCAATCGGATGTTTCAATCGGATGTTGTTGAATTTGAACGTGGATCAGAGGTCTTCGATGGAACAGAAACAAACGAACTGTGTTTATTAATAAAACTTGGATGGATGAAACCCATAGTACATAGACCTATTTATACTAAATAAAAACCTTGCACAGCAAGAAAATAAAAGCACCGACTTAAAAATAAATTGAATAAACTAAATACATAAAACAAACTTAATCCTAATAATTAAGTCGGTTTCGATCTCCACCGCCTCCCCACGAGATCTCCGAACCCCCCTTTATTGATGTTGTATTTTATCAGATGTTTCAGGTTCAACCGGAATTGCTAATTCAATCGGATGTAGGCGGAACAGGCCCCCTAGGAAGTGACTGGAAAACGAACACGCCTAGGCTCTTTAAGTCGATTGAAGTCAACAGTCAAAACCTTGCAATTACATAAGTCAAAATCGTGTTTGCAACGTCGATTTTCCGGAATTAGCAATTCAATCGGTTGTCCGGAAAATGCGTTTTCCGGTTCGGATGTTTCAGGTTCAACCGGAATTAGTAATTCAATCGGATGTTTCAATCGGATGTTTCAGGTTCAACCGGAATTAGCAATTCAATCGGATGTTTCAGGTTCAAGCGGAATTGCTAATTCAATCGGATGTAGGCGGAACAGGGCCCCTAGGAAGTGACTGGAAAACAAACACGCTTGGGCTCTTTAAGTCGATCGAACCGTTCTTTACATGCAGAATTCGGCTAGCTTCGTTGAGATTTGTGTTCACCAAAATGGGCACTGTCAAGAACACAAACACAATGCTTAATGGCTTCATTTCATTAGCTTGTATAATAAACATATGTGGGAGGTTTGCATATTTATATAAAGAATTTGGAGGTGGAATTAGGTAGCTAGTTTCTTATGATGGATATATCTTGGAAATTTTAATCTATTTTTTACTAATTAATTAACAATTCGAATGTCGACTGAAAAACGTTTTCGCCGGAAACAATAGGAGTATTTTTGGGTTTTCGAGTCAGTGCACATCGGTGGTTAAGGCTAGTCCCATTGTGTTCGTATGATCGAGAGGAGTTCGTAGACGGGTCGCACGTGATTTATCGTTGAGTATAGTGGCCGGAATGTTGAGTTAAATGGTTGCCGGAATTCTTTGTTGGTTTTGGGTTTAGGTGATGAGAGAGAGAGAGAGAGTGAAAAAATGCAGAGTAAAGTTGAAGAAGATGATGATGTGTCAAGGTCATTTTGGTGCAAATATATGGTTAGGAGTTAGGCTCGGAGTTGAAAAGGTCATTTTGGTGCAAATAAAGTCAGCTGATCAAAACTCAATTTTCAAAGTCAACAATGGTTATTTTGGTGTTTTTCCCTTTTGTAAACCCTAATGTAAATTGTCATCGCATCCGTCAAGAATTCTTAACCCACAACAGAAAACATTCTGGTGGCTCAGACCAAAGTCATCATGGCCGATTATCAAAGAAGCTAGCATCAGATTAGGATTATGGAAACCCAAACATAAACCCCCGTAGCCGTCGTATGTAACCTTAAACTCCACCTGCCGCCGCCTCCGGATAACCTAAAGAAACACGGCCCAAGAGCCGATTAACGACAACAACAACATAAAGAGGCTATTACCTCCGGTAAGAAATATGACACCTTAATATGACGGCACACCAGCGTCACCAGCCATTTAAAAGGGCGGCGAAAAAAAAAACCGGCGACCACCATCAGCGTACGCAGATAACCAACTAAGGCTAAGTGAAGATAGAACCGGAGAACCGAAGCGGCGGAATCTCGATTGAGAAAGAGTAGATTTAGAGAGGGCAGCCAGAAATAAGGTAGAGTGAGAGAGATAAGAATATGGAAAATGATAAGAAGATGGAAACGTATCAAATAAGCTAATGTAAAAAGTAATTAAATAATACGAAAGAAGTCAAAAGCAGGGGGAGAGAACACTTGGTCAAGGAGAAACACGTGTATTACAACTAATAAAAAAGAACACAAAACAATATTATAATGAACCTTCAATATTATATATATTATACATTTGTTAAAGTTTTTTCGGTGGAGCGTTACTATTAAGTTTGCCGCTAATAGAACATTTACATCTCATTCTACTAGCCACAAGCAGTCTGCCATGTAGCATTGCTGTGTTTTATTTTTCTTTGTTTTGGTTTTTAAGTTTTAGTTCCCACGTGTTTAAGAATTGTGTATCCACAGAGCTGAGTAAGTGTACGTAGCCTGCTAATGCAATATCCATGTTTTGTTTGATTTTAATTGGGTTAAAAGGACGGTGGTTCATTGTGTTCTATCTCTCTCTCTAAAACAGCTTCTACCTTCTATCACACTACCACCAAACAAATCGGAGAGAGTGGACGCCGCCTCCGATCAAATTACAACTCCAAATTGTCACCCAATAACAACATTACACCGAATTCATCTAGCTGTCAAGTTCATTATATCTGGCGATGGATCTTTACGGAGACCTTCCATTGCTACAAAGCTCTCAATTTCACCTCTGCCGGAAACAACGAGAGGGCTTACCAACGGAAATAGGAGAGAGAAGGGGGTGGTCGACGGTTATCGGTGGTGATGAAAGTAACCGACGGAAGTGGTTGTGATGGATGGTGGTGTACCCCATCGCTGGAACAGAAAACAATCGGCAAAAGCAGAGGCACGAAGGCGGCCAGGGTTCGACACCCAAGTTCAGGCGAAAAGGTAAGGCCCGACCCCAACTTTCTTTCCGTTTTTGCTTCTTTTATCGTTTATGCCGTACATTTTCACCCCCTTTGAAGATGCTAGGTGTCAACGACCTCGAATGCCGGAAATTGAAAGCCAAACCAGCACAACCATGTTGCGATTTGGGTTCGATTGGTGATGTTGATGGGTTCCGGTTACGATGGTGAAGGCGAGGGAAGAGGCCGGAGTGTTGTTAATGGGGTGACAATTCCGGTATTGAGATTAAATCTAGGTCAGTTCGCCGAGGCTAAGGTCTTTGTTTGATACTTTGTTTTATTTGTGATGTGATTTTCTTTTTGCTTTTTCTTCTAATCGTTTTGATTAATTTCTTAACTTTCTTAGTTTCTTTGGTGTTTGTCAAATTTTAGGTGAATTGACCTTACTTTTGTGTATATCTTGATGGGAATTGTCTATGATTTTTGGAATTCATCACATGCATGTGATATTTGTTGCTTGATTTTTTTTTTTGGCATTCTCTGCATTCGCCTTTTCATGTTTTCCATTTCCGCTTTTCATATTTCCGATTTTATCTACCGACTTTCATGTATAATTTCTTAGAACTGTAAGGAGCTACTAATTGTCTTCTTTGTGCAGCGTATTTAAACGTTAAGTAGCATTCTTGATACTAATTACTTTCTGAAGAATGAACTGATCAACTAATTAAATTTGCAGTTGGATTTCATTTGTTTGTATTTTTCTTAACCCCCCTTTGTGTTAATTTCACTAGCTGCATGCCGCCTTTTTTTTCTTTTTAATTATTATTATTATTATTATTATTATTATTTTGTTGAGAGTGGTTTCATCAATCAGGGGATTTTGTAGCTGACTTTTTTATATTTTTCTATTTTGTTCACTCACTCATAAGATTTTAGCATTTTTCAAATTTGATCTTCAACTGATTTACACTTTCTTTGTATATATGAATTATCATTTGGTCATTGCTATTCTTTTCAGATTTCGCCCTCTTTGGTTGCCAGATGTGTTCTTATTTTTTATGTTTGTAGTTTTTTCAAGTTTCAAAGATTTTACTATTTTTTTTGTCATTACAGGTTCTGATTACTTTGCAGTTGTGGCTGTGTGTTGATGAATATGCTTCATTTGAATTGGAACGTATGGTATTTCTCTTTTAAATTATGTGTTTTTTATATTGTGCTATGTTGGTGGAATATTACCTTTATTAGTTTAGCATTGATGTGAAGTCATAGACTTTCAACTTGAATTCAGATTTTATGGAAATAAGAATATTGTCATAGATTTTAAACTTTACCTTTGGTTATTGAGATGTTTATTTTGACTTCTTTGGGTAAAAAATATAGACCTAATTTGTGCTTAAAGATTATGCAGTCATAATTATTCCATGATAATAAAAGGTTGACAAAATTTATTATCTGATCGTTAACCTTCTCTGTAATGGTTTATTCATCCGAAGATTTCATCTGCGATAACCGATTATAGGAATGGTATTCATCAAAGATTTCATCTGTGGTAACCGGTTATAGGGATGGTATAAATACTTTGGTTTGGGGTTTCTACAAACTGTCAGATTTAGTATCGATGCGCAAGTTATAATTTTTTTACTTGAATTCAGGTTTCATGAGGATAATAATTGATTCCATATTGTAATAATTTCATGGTTTGAATTCTCATTATTAAAAGAGTTTTTCGGGTTCCTTCTCTATTCCAAATACACATTATATTGAAACAAACCTTAGGAGTTGTATGTACTCTATATGTATCTATGGAACCTTTTATGATTTTTTACTTCCTTTTCTATTTATGTGTCTGCAGGTGTGGAGTGGCATGTCCTCCCTTTAGAATCTAGGTATGGTTTCATTTATATGAATGCAACTTTCATTTGTTTTTCTAGAGGTGTGTGTTTTGACTATATATTTATTGTCATTTTTTTAAATCTATTTTACTGTATGCGATTTATACTCAGCTACTTCTGTAAAAAAGTTTTTTACTCATAACATTCACTGTTATTTCCTTCCTGAGAAACATACTTCACATCGTTTATATTTTTTTATCAAGTATATAGATTTAATTTATATGCAAGTAAAACCTGAATATAGGTTCTCTATTAATTGCGAGAGTATTTTCAAACTACAAATATGTAGTTCTTTGAGAATACAGGGTGATTGATGCACATTGTCACACATTATTTTTAATTTGTTCTACTGTAGCTGTTTAATACTCGATTACTTTTGTAAAGACGTCCGATTCTACAGGTAATGTCATCTAAATAAATAAAGCCTGATACACATATAACAAAGCTAATACCGAATGTGTAAAAAAACAGGAGAACGCAGTGAACAGAAGAGGCAAAGCAAGAAACCAAAGATGCAACAAAATGAATTCCAGCCTCTAAAGAAGAAGACCGGCAACAAAATGCTCCTCCTTTTGTAACTATCCCACGTGGTAGAAACTCTACAGATTCCAAAAAGGCTCAAGTTAACTCTATCTGTTGCTTTGTTTTTCAGATGTGATCTACTGCTACTATCAAGCTTCAAGTGCTTCTGATACAGATCCGGATGATCAATATCCAGCGCCCGACCCGAACTCTTCCGAGAATCAGAAAATCCTTTAAGATTGAGGATAATAACAATCTTTTATTTTAAATAGTTTATTTATTATTTAATAGTTTCCTACTTAGAATCTATCTTGTTTTTCAAGTTTGTGTTTCTCTATTTAATAACTTTTGTAATTCATTATTAGGGGAGTTGATTTTGAATAAAGAAAATTCTTGTTGAACAGGTTTTGTTCATTGATAGTTCCGGTTGGCCGGATATCACAACCGTCGGCGATTCTTGGTTGGCCAAGATCGTTGCCGCTAGGTTTAGCCTAGGTTATCTTCACCCGCTTATACGAATCCGTATCAAGTGGTATCAGCAGCACCAGGTTACTCAGGATGTCAGACCGTGAGGAAGATCGTCGTCAACACCGTAGATTCGCCGCCAGAGGCAACGGTTATGAACAACGTGACCCGCGTGACGTTGCTGAGATCGAAACGTTGCAACAACGGGTTCGTGAACTTGACCTATCGTATGAAGGCACACCCATATACGATGAAGACGGGGTGACACCCGACACGGAAGAGTGTTTGATGGTGCAAAAATTTCTTGGTTGGATAACTAGTCAAGGTGACGAACATGTCAAAAAGAAGCAAGATGACACTCGAAGTTTCAAGGTGTGGGGGAGTGTTGATTTCAAGTGCTCAGATTCTAATGATGATAGAACTAACACAATAACGTTATCTAATGACGGTTTCGTTTACACCGGCTTCGCTGGAAAGGACGTCAAGGTATGGAGATTTAATATAAGAAATCGAAGACGTGGTTTCTTCAAGTCTGTGCATTTTGACGCACGAGTTGCAAGACCGTTCAAAATTTTAAGACTTTCACAAAACTATTTTCAAAAGAAATTGGTGATTCAATTAAGAGGCTTATCCAAAGAAATTTTGGTCATTTATTTTTCATACAATCTCGTAAATATTGAGATTATCATATTCCACTTTTTTTGGATATCAACAAACTCTCGATTTCTTTTCAAGATTTTTAGGAAATCCCAAAGGGTGGGATTGTGGTTGCACAATTTTTTCGCACGTGAATTGTATTGTGCACAACATCTTAAATGTTCAAAAGGGTTGCTGTTTATCCGATGGGGTTTCAATATTGCGAATCAATTATATATTTTTGAGGTGGGCAAGACCTTAACTAAAGGTGATCCAAGAAATAATTTGGTCAAATTTTTTGCCTCAGATTTCATAAATTTTGAGCTCCTAGTCGATTTTTCGGGATCTCCACTAATTGGGGGATTTCAAAATATGAAACATGTTTACTATAGGCATGTGGCATTTAATTATAAATCTCCTCCCGGATTTAAAATTTTGACCACACCTCCTTGCGTGGATAATTCTGGGGCGACACATATGTTTGAATTTTATGGGATCCGCTTCCTGATCGAGATTTGGGGGCATACAAAAATGTTGGGGTTGCCCAATTTTGAATTATGTGTGATTAATGATGGAGAATTTTTGAAACATAATCTTGAGATTCCGTCCAAAATTAACGAGGATCTCATCGATGTTCTCAAGACTCGAGGACGAGTCTTTTTCGAAGACGGGGAGAAGAGGAAGGAGGTGGAAGGACCCGATAACCCAATAGACCCGGGACCCGACCATCTGAGTGGTGTTTGTTTAAAGACGATCAGGGCGACACGAAAAGATAAAGTTGAAGCGTCGGTCGTGACGGTATGGAAGAAAGGCCAAGATGTACCATTTGATCCTGGTGGTTTTAATCGAATGTTAAAACTCGAGGACGAGTTTTCCAAAGAAGGGGAGGATGATACAGATCCGGATGATCCATATCCAGCGCCCGACCCGAACTCTTCCGAGAATCAGAAAATCCTTTAAGATTGAGGATAATAACAATCTTTTATTTTAAATAGTTTATTTATTATTTAATAGTTTCCTACTTAGAGTCTATCTTGTTTTTCAAGTTTGTGTTTCTCTATTTAATAACTTTTGTAATTCATTATTAGGGGAGTTGATTTTGAATAAAGAAAATTCTTGTTGAACAGGTTTTGTTCATTGATAGTTCCGGTTGGCCGGATATCACAACCGTCGACGATTCTTGGTTGGCCAAGATCGTTGCCGCTAGGTTTAGCCTAGGTTATCTTCACCCGCTTATACGAATCCGTATCAGCTTCCCTTCACTGATATCATTATTACTCTAGATTCTCTACATATCAATCTTAAGGATAAAGGTATGCGCAATATGTTGTTCATTAATATTGCCACCTCAAAGTAATTCAAGGGCTATGTGGAATAGCTTTGTGTACTGATTACTGGTCTTGATTGGAATCTTAGCCAAAAGGATTATTTACTCATTTTTTGGGTTGAATGGAAACCTGTTATTATAATACGGGTGATGGGGGCAAAGGGTTTTTGTTAGGTTATTCTTTGGACTAGACTATCATGACAATAGGTACATTATAATGAATAAGTGAATGATAAGATTGTGGTTGATACATGTTTAACATATGTCTCGGAGAAGTCCCTGAAGATAAATACAACTTCAGGTTCCTTTGATAACTTTTTTTTATAAAGATTGTTTAGGTTTAAAAACCATGATGTGTAAGTAAGTTAGATGGTGTTTCTTAGACACTCATTCGTATGGAGTATACATTAGATCATTAAATTGTTTCCTGATAAACTTTGACCTTTCGAGTTTGCAAAAACATGATACGGTTCATTAATTTGTGTTGTTTCTAAATGTACACTAAATAAATTCTTGCAACCTTGATTGTCATATTTCAACAATCACTTAAAGTTTGCAAAAACATGATAGAGTTTGTTAATTTGTGTTGTTTCTACATGTTCACCATCTTAAATAAAAACATTTTTGTAGCATTGATTGTCATATATATTTCAGTCTCAACAACCACTAAATTTGTGTCGTTTGCAAGTCCTAAGGCACCGACCATTCGTAAATTTCATGTAAAACGGGTGACCCGCCGCAACGCGCGGGCGAGTCACCGTCTAGTTATAATATATATGTTGCAATAAAATATTCACTTATATTGACCATATGTTCGTTTTTGTATATATATAGAATAGAATGGTTTTATCTCAAAAGTTTGAAACAAAATAACAATAATTTTCTAAATTTTGTCCCGTGTCTTCATTTTACCTCTCGCTACATTCCACCAATTAAACGAAACTCCCATCTACTTGTTTTTTTCATGATCTTCTTGAGCCAAATCACACTTGCCATAAGTCCAAAGTGGTGTGGACCATGCATCTACATTACCAACTGCTATGCTATCTGGCCTACAAGCAGCAGAGTTAAAACCAAATCTTCCATGTGAAGGTTCCATCCATATCTTAATAGTAAAGTTCCTAAGTTTCTAGCACTTTGAACCCACATCATCCAATTCTCATCAAATCAAACAAATAACATCATTACACCACAAGTGTTTATGATAGCCGATGCGTTACACATTCAAATTCACTAGTCGGTGTACTAGGCGTTGTTATTGACGGGTCAGCGGGTCACGGGTACGCGGGTCACAGTCGGGTCAATTTGCTCCTTATTGATTCCACTAAAACCTACGATGTTTTTTCCCAACTTCATGCATGCATCCAAGATATCCTAACTACCCATGTTCTCTTTATTTTATATATTCTTTTCTTTTATTTTTATTTACGGTAGTTATTCCAATATTTCCTAATTTGTAGTTAGTAGTGAACCCATGTTCTATTTTCTTTATGTAATCGTGAACTTCCGATGGAAAAAAGATATAGATGAGTTTTATGTGAAAATTTTGGTGCAAGTTTTATTTGTTAGACTTGTTCTTTCCATGCTAGTTCAAATCATGACAGATTTGAATGATGTTCTTAGAGCCTAAATCGGAATCGAGTGGTGTGTCTGTATCTTGATTCTTGTTTAGTTTTGCCCGACGTTTAATTCGAGTGGTGATTTCTGTATCTTGGATTGTTCGTTGTCTATCCGTTCGTTTTGTTTTCCGATTCTACCCGTCAGTAGCAATCCATTTGGTCATCATTCCCTGAACCCAAAATCCACGAATCCTAATAACCAATTTAAGAGTGCATGGGGATGGGTTTTTGCCATTGAAAACCAAAGAAAAATTGAGATTAAAAAAAGATATCCAAAACTATATTTTGACACATTTAATATCACATTTTGAAGGCTTTGATCACTGATCAGATAAATAAACTAAAAAAGTTGAGATCTGAAGAAATCAAAATCTACTAGACCGGGTTTACAGAGTAGAATGATGGTTTCTTAGGTAATCGAGTGAGCCGGAGATGTCAAACTGGTTGGAGTAGAAATCTGCACACTGTAAACAAACACGTCAAGGCGTTACGAGGTGAGCCGGAGAGGGACCCTCGTATCGGCCCTCCGGCGTGAGAATCAGTAAACGGTAAGAGAAGTAGAGAGTATATTTGTGAGAGTGAGTGAGAGAGAATATGAACCTTTTTCCTGAAACCTTGGCTTACTATTTACAGGCAGCAGATTAGGGTTTCTTTGAGGTCTTGTGACGTCAACGCGTGCATGGCACGGCGCGTGAAGGAATACCTCAGGTGCTTCTCTGTTCCGCGTGTCATCTTCTTATTGGTCCGGGATCACATGCGAGAATGTTGGTTTGTTAGAGTGGGGGTCACTCTCTGACGGATGATTAAATGCTCTAACGAATTTGCACATGGGCGCATGGGCGCATGTGCCATCCGCGCGTGCTAGGAGAAAGTTGTTGCTTTCTCCCCAAGTTTGGGCTTTTTGCGGGCGGACCCGGCCCAGTGCTAGTCTATCGGGCCTACTTTTATGTTGGGCTTGGCCCAGAGGATAGATTTAGTATCTATCCTCTTCAAGTCTTCCCTAGTCCTGTGCGTAAGAATTAGCGTGGGACTAAGAAGTGGTGCCCTGGCGGGAATCCTTTAACTGCGTTTTCTGGAGAAAATGATGGTGGAGAAATTTTGTATTGTATTTTGTTGCCGTTGCAGGGGAAATAATAGGTGCGGAAGAGCATCTTTTTATTTGTCCCCGAGTTTAGTTAACCAGGCGGATGCGGACTGTTTAGAGAAGATTCACGTATCTATTTTGGGGAATTGGTGTTTGATAAGTGGATTGGAACGATAAGTAGAGTAGCTGACTGGGGGACAACCTCATTAAATGGTGGTTGTCAGACGTCACCCATCATCGCAGTTTTACGGCGATGGCGTGACATCACGCCTGTAGAGTACTGTTCCGCAGGGACACGCGTCGCTACAGGGCGTACGCACGATCTCCACTATCTCCTGCCAACTGTCAAAGACACGTGTCGTCATCCTCGCGTTTTGCTCGTTTGAATTCAACGGCCTAGATTGCGCGGAGACGATCGGTTTTAGTATAAAAACCCCCTTTTCCCCCATAAAAATTTTACCTTTTCTTCTTCCGAAAACCCTAGAATTTTTTCTCTGCAATTTTCTTCCTTTCTTTCCTCCTTCCTTGTTGCAAGACTGCTTTTTTCTTGTTGTTACTTGGCAATGGCTGCTTCTGTGATGTCCAAGTATCCTTTAGATTGGAAGGAGGTAGATTTTGCAACTTTCTTGGACTCCTATGGTCTTTCTGATGAGAAGTATGGGGCTGTTCTTCCGAGAAAAGGTAGTTTGATCACTGCTTGCCCTGAGGACAAGATCGCTTTATACTCTGATTTTTTCGCCTTTTCTCATCTCAGAATTCCCATATCTGGTTTCTGTGCACATCTTTTTGAGGTTTTCCAGATTCACCTTTCTCAGTTTCATCCTCTTGGTTTGGCCAAGATTTTTCATTTTGAGTTTGTTCTCCGCAGTCTCCGGAGAACATCTTCTATTGAGCTTTTCAAAGCCTTCTTTAAGCTAGTGAAGAAGGGGGACTGGTTTACGTTTGATAAGCGAGGTGGTGACAACTTGGCGGGCGCTATTCCTGATGCTAGCGCGGACCGTCAATGGCGGAAGAAATTCTTTTTTGTAGACGCCGGAGTTATTCCGGTAAACATGGTGAAGCGGATCGGCGCGGATGTTATTGCCAATCTGACTGCGCTGCCCGCCACGCTGAAGTCCCCGCCATACCTTTGGCTAAAGTACAACCCCACCGACCTCCAAGTTTTTGGGGAAGGGGCGCTAGTGCGGCTGGGTATGAGCTGTGAGTGGGACCTTAAGCGGACGGTCCCTGATTTTGAGCGGAGAGAGAATTCCGCCGTTTCAGGTGACATCATGACCTTCCTAACTGAACGTTCAGATCTTTTGGCTAGGATGTTGCCTGGTACGGTACAACTATTTGATCTGCGGGAATTTCTTTCTGTGACTTATGGCGGTACCAGACCAGGCTTCATTCCTGGTCAAACTTTTCTTGAGCCAGGTATGTTTTTCTTCCCCTTTTGTTTGCGCGGGTGTTCTTACTTTCTGTTTTCTTTTTCATGGTCAGGTCCTGTGGTGTGGATGGAGCTCTTGTTTCCGCATTTGAGGGGAGGTTTGAAGTATGTTCCAAAGAGATTGGCGGACGGCGAAGTTCCGATACTGGACAGGACCGTTCGCTGTTTTTTTCATCCGCACTTGGATGGATCCTGGGACCCGAACCGCGTCCTGAACCTTAAACCTGATGTATGCGCGAACTTATATTTCTTTTATGGTTTTACAAGCTACGCGGTTGCTCACTGTGACCGTTTTTTCTTCAGGGCTCCTCCGCCAGAACTAATGCGGAGTATGTGGAAGATTACCTGCCTGGTTGTGGGATTGCCGGGGTGATTTTCCCTGGCGAGGGGGTTGATGGTCAGGGTATGGTCACCCTTCCTCAATTGATGACCTCCTGGAGCATCGAGGAGGCCGCGGAGCGTGAGGCCGCAGAGAGGGAGGCGCGGAATGCTTCCGCTTCTTCTGGTCCTTCCAATAAAAGGAAAGGGAAGGAAGTCTTTCTTTTGAAGGCTCCCCCGCGACCTAAGAAGAAAAAAGGGGTTGTATCCCAGATGGTTCTGGATTCTCGCAGCAGTAAGTTTTTGTTGTTTCTGGATTCTGTTCTGTTTTTTCTTCCTGGTGTCCTAACTTCTTCTATTGTTTTCACTTTTCAGAGGATCTTGAGGTCATTGACCCTGAAGTCACTTCTCCGCCCCCGCTTCCTCCTCACGGTAAAGGCAAAGGTTTTTCAGTGTTGCGGGTCTTAAAGTTACCTTGAAGCCGCAAGAAGCTGGTAAATCGGCGAACTCCCTCGAATTGATCCGCCAGACCTCCGTAGCTAATACTACCAACCCTGAGGCCCGGGAAGCCCAGCTTCAGAAGGTTAGGGAGGCTGCAGAGAAAAGGAAGAAAGCCGCCGAGGAGGCCCTTCAGAGGGATGTAGAGGAGGCCAACCTTGTTGATATGGTTGTGTCTCCTCGACAAATCGATTTGGAGGTGGATGATGTGGTGGAGAGACAGCAAAGGGAGCTGGGGAAGAAGCTGGCGGCCGAGGCCCGCCAAAAAGAAGCCGAGGAAAAAGAAGCTGCTGAGGCCCGCAAGAAGGCGGCGGAAGAGAGAGCGGCGGCCGAGGTTGAGGCCCGCCGGAAAGAAGAAGAAGAAGAAAGAGCGGCTGCTGAGGGACAGGCACGGGCCGAAGCGGCCGTGCGGGAGAAGGAGGCCGAGAACTTGAAGTGGGAAGAAGAGCTGAGGAAGCAGGAGCAGTCCCGAATGGTTGGTGCTGGCCCTTCCGTGAGTCAGCAAAGCACCATGGTACTCCTTCCGCATTCTCCTCCGGGGGAGAACGCTTCTAGCTCCGCTGGTCTACTTGCCGATTTCTGGCAATATCCCAACAGGGCCACTTCCGAGAAACTCAAGGCCCCGCCAGCTCCTCATGTACCAAATTGGAGTATTCAAACTACCACCCTCTTTGATACCCACGATACCAGGCGGGAGTTCCCGCGCCACGCTTTTACTGATGCAAGCAAGGAACTTTTGCATAAAACAAGTACCGCAGTTCTTCGGGAGGAGGCGATCATGGGCCTGCTTTTTGCGGCGGAACGTGTGTCTGAAATTTTTCATCGCCAAGAGATTGACGAGAAAAGGTTAGGTCAAGCCTACCGCCTGGCGGAGGAGAGGGGGGTGGAGATTCTTGTTGAGAAAAAACGGGCGCTTGAGTCGGCCAGTGATGCCATGAAGGCAGAAGCCAAGATGAGGGAAGTGGAGGTGCGCGCGGATCTTGCGACGACGCAGGCCGCTAGGTTGAGGGATGAGTTGGCAACCGCTGAGGGCAACTTGGAGAAGGAAAAGGAAAGATTTAATCGCTCTCAGGAGCTCCACTCCAAAGCCCGCAACGCCTATCAGAGGCAGGATGGGGAGCTCAAGGTTGCCCAGACTGAACTTGCCACAGCTCAATCTGAGTTGGCGGATTCTGAGAAGATCCGCCAGACTCTCAGTGATGACCTTGCCCGCTCTACCCAGCTATGTACGAAGATGGAGGAGGGGCTAGCTTTGAAGGATTCTCAGCTGGTGGAGGCAGTGGCTGCTCGAACTGCCCTTGAAGCCCAATTGGCGGCGGAGAGGGACCGGTCCTCCCGCCTCAGGGGCAGCATCAAGTGGTTGTTGGAGGAAGGGATGGCCTGGGCACATCATGCTGCTGTGGAGGGCGTTTCTTACCAGAATGCTCTTTACAAGTATATGATGGCTGCCCGCGCGCTGGGGCAATATGATGGCTTGCGCGCTGGGTACCGCGTGGGTCTGGAAGCGGGTAACATCAACGCTCACGTATGGAATGATCCAAAGGTTGAAAGTGACTTCCTCGCGGCGGGTCAAGAATTGAGCGACCAAAGCCCCTCTATCTTCCAGACCCTTTGTGGAATGGAGACTGATGACGAGGTCACCAGCGTGCGCCAGTTGCTCATCCCAGCGGATGATTCTTCAGAAGAAAAAGAAGCTGGGGGTACATCTAAAGATGAAAACCCCCATCAGGAGCCTGAGGGAAGTAATGTCGGTGGGAAGCCAGGGGATTCAGTGTAATCCTTTGTAATTTCAGCTTTTGAGTTGTAATATTTGCCCGTGGGGCACAAAACACTTATATCTTTTGTCTTATGCAATGAAGCTTGCGTTTGCTTGTCATTCTATAAATTTACCGTATAACTGTTTATAATTAGCGTATGTTTACTCTGAATGTTTGATTTGTTTGTCAAGGTACCAGTGACTTTGCGCGGACACCTTGTTTTTTCAAGGGTGCGCACGCAAAGACACAGGCGGTTTTCTACCACACTGGTATCGATTCACACTTTATATGTTTGTGCCAATGGGAATGCCTGCTGCAGACAGGGTATCCGAATCTACATTCCTTTTTCTAGGGTGTATCGCGGAGTAAATATGTGTTTACTTAAGTCTTTTGAACTTGCAGTTTGGTTTATGCAAAAATTTATTTTTATTTATCGATTGATTTTAACCTTATTGGCGTAATCGAAATCAAGTAAAAATAACAGACAGAATGAAGCAGAAAGAACTAGGTTTTCATTGAATATGTGGTAAATTTTCTTTCATAGTGCAAACTTACATATAACACTTCCTTAATTGAGCGAAATTCCAAGTTCGCGGGACCGGTTTCCCGTCCAAGCGCGCTAATTCGTAGGCGCCCTTCCCCAGGTCTTTCTTAATTACGTAAGGGCCTTCCCAGTTCGGCGCAAGTTTTCCCTGTGGGAGAGTTCTGCTTGCTTCGTTGCTTCTTAGCACATACTCACCTTCCTTGAAGGCTACCTTGTGGACGTGCCTATTGTAGTATTTTTTTAGTTGTTCCTTATACTTCAGTTCTTTGAAAGCTGCTAATTCACGGCGCTCCTCGAGTAAATCCAAGTTATGACGGACCTTCTCCTCATTATTACCAGATGGCTGTTGAGATGCCTGTATGATGGGATTCCAATTTCCGCCGGAATCATGGCTTCTGAGCCATATGTTAGGCTGAAAGGAGTCTCCCCAGTGCTTGATTTTTTCATTGTTCGATGGGCCCATAAGACGTGTGGGACCTCATCTACCCAGGAGGCTCCTTCAAAGTCCAGCCTGGTTTTGATCCCATCCAGGAGGCTTCTGTTAATTCTCTCTACCTGGCCATTCCCTTGCGGGTGTGCGACCGAGGTAAAGATTTGTTGAATTTGTAGCTCTTCGCACCACTGTTTGAGAAGCTTGTCCGCGAACTGGGTCCCATTGTCGGTTACCAGGTATAGCGGAATGCCGAAGCGGCATATTATGAACTCCCACAGAAATTTTTTCACTTGGGCTGCGGAAATTGTGGCGAGCGGTTTGGCCTCTACCCATTTTGTAAAGTAGTCAACAGCTACTATCAGGAACTTTACCCGCCCCGCGGCTTCGGGGAACGGGCCCACAATATCAACCGCCCATTTCTGGAATGGCCAAGCGGAAGTCACCGGAATCAGGTCATTCTTTGGCCGGGAGATCATAGGTGCGTACTTCTGGCAACTCATGCACTTCCTTAGCTCTTCTACTGCCATGGCGTGCATGCCTGGCCAGTAGAAGCCTGCGCTTTTCAGCTTGGCTACCACAGCTTTAGGTCCCGCATGGATTCCGCAAATGCCCATGTGTATTTCTCTAATTAAAATAGCCAGCTTCGTCGGGGTCTACACAGCGGAGCAGTGGACCTAGGTATGTTCGCCTATACAGGACGCCGTTTATCATCTGGTAATTCTCGCACTTACTTCTTAACTTTCTTGCCTCCCCTTTATCTTGCGGGAGTTTCCCATCGGTTAAGTACTTCACGATGGGGGCGGTCCAGCTCTCAGGGGATTGTTGGGCTACGTTTACCCGGTGAATTTGGATAGCAGGATCTTTCATTTCTTCGACGTGCACATTTTGGAGAGGTTCTGCAAAGCAGGAGGCGAGTTTGCTCAAGGCGTCAGCTTTCTTGTTTTTACTTCGCGGAACATGCACTACTTCACAAGTTTCAAAGGTTTTGATAAGAGCTTTACAAACACTCAAGTATTTCGCCATAGCTTCATCTTTAGCCTCATATTCCGCATTGATTTGGTTGGCTGCCAACAAGGAGTCTATGCGTGCACGTATATGCTTTGCCTTATGCTTGAGGGCTAGTTTGAGACACGCAATCAGAGCTTCGTATTCAGCCTCATTGTTGCTGGCCTTAAAGTTCAATTTGTAGGCACGAGCATACTCTTTTCCCGCGGGGCTAATTAATATAACGCCCGCGCGGGCACCGTCCATGCTTGACGCGCCATCGGAGTGTAATTCCCATATTTGGCCCTTAGGGATTTCCTTAGCTTTTGGAAAGCAAAGTTCTTCTGGTGTGACCTGTGCTCCCGCGGGGATTTCGGAGATAAAGTCCGCAATTACCTGGCCTTTTACAGCAGTTCTGGGTTTGAATGTTAGGTTGTATACTCCCAACTCGATAGCCCATTTGCATAGGCGTCCCGAGAGGTCAGGCTTGCGCAGTACGTGCTGTAATGGATAACTTGTCAGAACTTCGATATCATGGGCCTGAAAATATCTCCGCTGGCGCCGTGAGGCGTGGACAAGTGCTAATACCAGCTTTTCTAAAATGTAGTTGGCCTCGGCGTCTGTTAAAACGCGGCTGATGTAGTAGATTGGAGTTTGCACGTCACCCCGCTCCACCAATAGCACGGAGCTTATGGCTCGCGGGGAGGTTGACAAGTAAATTTTCAGAATTTCATCTATCCGAGGAGCAGTTAGGGCG
This sequence comes from Deinandra increscens subsp. villosa, assembly GCA_039602395.1. Taxonomy (NCBI): domain Eukaryota; kingdom Viridiplantae; phylum Streptophyta; class Magnoliopsida; order Asterales; family Asteraceae; genus Deinandra; species Deinandra increscens. The sequence continues at coordinate 14,841,507 of JBCNJP010000003.1, forward strand.
GGCAGGCTAACCAGGTAAGCTTTAAGGTCCTGAAAGGCTTGCTCCGCCTCAGTGGTCGCTTTTCAGATAGGCATTTCTTCAAAACCGATATGAAGGGTAGAGACCGTTCCGCATGCTTGGATAAGAAGCGGTTTATAGCTACCAACCTCCCGTTGAGTGTCTGGACCTCCTTTAGGGAAGCAGGAGATTGCATTTTTATAACCGTAGACACTTTTTCTGGGTGGACGTGGAAACCTTCTTTAGTGATAATGACACCCAGGAATTTGCCCTCTTCCATACCAAAAGAGCATTTTCCTGGATTCAGTTTGATGCTGTTTTTTCTGAGAGCGGCGAATGTTTCCACGATGTCTGGAAGCAAGCGATTTTCCTGCAGGCTTTTAATCACTAAATCATCAACATACACTTCCACGTTCTTTCCAATTTGGCCTTTAAATACCTTATCCATCATCCGCTGGTAGGTTGCTCCCGCGTTTTTTAACCCGAAGGGCATTTTTGTGTAACATGAAATGTCGCCCTGGGTGTAAAATGCGGTCTTGGATTCGTCTTCCCTGGCCATCTTTACCTGGTGGTACCCCTTATACGCATCTAGAAAACATTTCAAGCGGAAAGGAACTAAGGAGTCCACTTTCTCATCTATGACAGGGAGCGGATAAGCATCCTTGGGGCAGGCCTTGTTCAGGTTGGTGTAATCCACGCACATTCTCCAAGAGCCATCCGCTTTGGGTACAACTACTGGATTTGCAATCCAAGTTGAATCCTTGATTTGGCGGATAGTCCCCGCTGCTTCCAATTTTTGCACTTCTGAAGTGATGAATTTCTTCCTTTTCTCGCCCATGTGCCTCTGTTTTTGCACATAGGGTTTGACATTCGGGGATACGCCCAAACGGTGCTCTGCAACGTCCCGCGGGACGCCTGTCATGTCACTGTGGGTGAATGCAAAAATGTCCACGTTTTCCTGCAAGAGTTCCTTCAGGTGATGTCTGATTTTTTGCGACAAAGAAGCTCCCAGCGTTACCGTTTGTTCTGGATAACGGGGATTGATGACCAATTTTTCTACTCCATCGCTCGGCGGCGTGTGCGGCTGTGACGATAGTTCTGCTATCATCATTGGCTTTTCAGCCCATACTTTGGCAACCCCCCGCGGTGTTGGGAGCATCAACAGGCTGTGGGCCGTGGATACTACCGCTGCCAAATTCCCCAGAGTGGGTCTACCAATGATTGCATTGTATTCGCTTTTAGCCGGAACCACCAGAAAGGTTGTCATGACAGTTCTGTCCCTGGTTCCATCTCCCATTGTTACTGGGAAATCGATCTGGCCGATAGGCATACATGTTTCCCCTGAGAACCCGCTCAAGGGTTCGAAAACAGGTTCAAGGCGTTCCCTATCTTCGGGGGCCAGGCGGCGGAAACATTCCTCATAAATAATGTATGCGGAACTACCTGTATCCACTAGCACTCTGCGTAACTTGTAGCCTCCCATGCGGAGTACAACTGTCATGGCGCTTTCGTTGTAATTTCCAATTTGCGGTGGAAATGTTAGTGGGGCGTGCATCCAGTCTTCCACACGCTGACCCACCCTTTTCTCCCGCCGTGGGGCTCCTCTTGTCATGAAGACATCTTTGTATTTCGGGGACTCAATTTCTTTCCATCATCCCCCTTCTGTTAGTGGGTCAACTTTCCCTCCTTCATATACTTTGCTATTTGTTTCTTGAGCGCGAAGCAATCGTCAGTAACGTGACCGTGGCCCTTGTGGTAATCACAGTATTTCTTTGTATCGCGGGTATTGCTTTCCTTTAGAGGTCTCGGCTCTTCCCATTTCAGATCTTCATTTTTAAAAATGGCGCTCGGGGACTTTGTGAGATACCAATTGGACGAAGAGGATGCGGGTCGTTCCCGTTTTACAGCGGACATGTCCCTTCCATGACGAGACTCGCGGAACGAGTTCTGTGCCTCAGCATTTGGCTGGTAGGGGGTAAAGCGGCTGCTAGGACGTCTTTCACTTCTACGGGAATGCCGGCTACTACTCAAGTCTTTCCTGAAATCCTGGGATCTGATCTGCTCCTTCCCGCGTTCGTATGCCCTGTTCAGAACGATTGTCTTTTCTGCTCGAACGTATTGTTTGGCTATTGACATTAGCGCATCCATTATCTGTGGTTGTCCGCCACTCAAGATTTTTCTTACCAGATGCTCTTCCCTTACCCCCTGAATAAAACCTGCTATCATTAAATCTTCAGTTGCCCCGCGTATCTAGAGGCTTTCGATATTGAACCTAGTGATGAAACTTTCCACTGTTTCATTGTCTCTCCGGCGGATATGGAGTATTTTTGCTTTTTCCTTCGTGTGACGTTTCTGTTGGGAAAATTGTTAGAAGAACTTGTCTATTAATTCTTCAAAACTTGATATCTGACCCACTGGAAGAGAGTCGAACCACAAGCGCGCTGTTCCAACCAACGTCTGAACAAACATGTGGCACCATACAGGGATGGTCCAGCCTGGGTTTTCCAAGGTACCCGCGTTAATAAAGCAATTATAGTAGTCATTTGGGTCTGACAGACCATCATATTTCCCTACCACTGAAGGCATTTTAAGCTTGGCCGGGAAACTTGCTAGTGCAATCGGCGCTATAAACTTTGACTGGGCCACGATAGATGTGGGCTTATATGCAACAATGTAATCCACCGCCGGTGGGAGGGGCGGTGGTATGTATGCAGACTGGTAAATTGAAGGTGGTACGTAGGTGGCGGCTGGCCTAGGCTCAGTGTATATAGGGCGCACCGCTGGGGTTACTCCGACTGTTGGAGGCACCGAAAATGTGGATGTGGGAAGAGGCCCTTGAGAAGGAATTGGTCCGAAGTTTAATTGCGAGCATGCGTTTGAGCGGAAAGCATTCTGAAGTTCATTGAGTTGTTGGAAATACTGGCGTTGGTGTTCTATCCACCGTGCGACCTCGGGGGGTGGGTCATTGAAACCTGCAGAAGGCGTGACCGCCGGCGGGATACTCACAGGAGTGTTCTGCGATACAACCGTACTTGTGTCCGCCAATGGAGTTCCGCTCAGGGTAGGGGTAGCGAAAGGGCTTGGCGGACGATGCGCCGCCGAGTGTTGGAACGATGGGTAGGCGTTGGAGACAGTTGGCCACGCAAATATGCTCCGCCTGGCAGGAGCCATTCTTGTAGGTGCTAGACTTGAGCTAGCGCCAAAGGCATAAGGACTGGATTGCCCCCCCCCCCCCCCCCGGGTTCATGCTTGGAAAAATGGAACTAGCTAAATGTGATAAAGTAGCATGACCCGCGCCACCTACTGCTTGGGTGAGAACTGACGCGGAGTCATTGATAGACACTTCATTGGCTTCAGGAGAAATGCGCGGGTATTCCAGGAGTCCCAGGGACTCCCTGCGTCGACCCGCGCTTCCGAAGTTTTGTGATGGCGATGAATCTGTCATGGCTACTCGAAAACGGAGATAGAATGCTGTAAAAGCTCAGGTTTTGAACTCGGATGGCGCCAATGAAGAAACCAAAACCTACTAGACCGGGTTTACAGAGTAGAATGATGGTTTCTTAGGTAATCGAGTGAGCCGGAGATGTCAAACTGGTCGGAGTAGAAATCTGCACACTGTAAACAAACACGTCAAGGCGTTACGAGGTGAGCCGGAGAGGGACCCTCGTATCGGCCCTCTGGCGTGAGAATCAGTAAACGGTAAGAGAAGTAGAGAGTATATTTGTGAGAGTGAGTGAGAGAGAATATGAACCTTTTTCCTGAAACCTTGGCTTACTATTTATAGGCAGCAGATTAGGGTTTCTTTGAGGTCTTGTGACGTCAGCGCGTGCATGGCACGACGCGTGAAGGAATACCTCAGGTGCTTCTCTGTTCCGCGTGTCATCTTCTTATTGCTCATAGGCATCCCCAACACTAATAAAAAGACCAAGTTTCTCGCCGATAGCAACCACTTTGTAAATCGCAACGCTCTTGTCCACAAATAAATCAAGAAATTGCAAATTGATTTCGTTGAATTCTTCAGTTGTGAGACTGAAGGCAACAACGCTTGATGAGTCTTTGTAACGATGAAAGTGCTGGTTGACTACTACTGGTAAGAACCCACAATACCCAAGATCGTAGGGAGAAATTCGCAAATCCTTCCATGAATTGTTACGCAAGCTATAAACGCTTGCATAAGTATTCTCCATGGAATCATCAGAAGCAACCTCTCTTTGAAAGGAGAGAAGATCCGTGGAATCAGAAGCAATCTCTCTTTGAAAGGAGAGAAGGATTTTGTAGTCGTCGGTGGATGAATCGTAACCGAATTCATAGCTCACAGCCCAGTCTATATCCGGGAGTGCAAAAGGGGGAGTGGGAACTTTCCAGAGCTCCCGTGTGGTTGGATTGATTAAGAGGATGGTACAGTTTCCGTCTTTTGCTAAAACAAGCCCATTGCAGGATCCCAAGATCTCTTGGAGCCAGATTGGAGGTGACCCGAAAAGTAGTTTTTTAACAGTTGCAGATATGTCTTCATCATTGTTATTAGTGTTGAGATATGGGAGGAGTTGGTTTGTATCGAGTGAGTGGAGAGATAAGTTGGAGGACCTTATAATCAGTTTTGTGGTTTTAAGGTGATGTTGGAGGTGTTTTTTGATGAATTTGAGATCGGAAATGAGGGAGTTCCATGTTTTCGAGACGGACTTGAAGCGGCCCAGAGATTTAGCCGGTAAGTAAAGGAGTATTGCTTCGCTGATCTCTGGGGGAAAGGCAGAGGCAGACATATCGGGATTATGAAGGTTAGGTTTTAGGGAAATTTCAGAAAAGCTTAAACGGGATTCAAACACAGCAATCCTACGGTGAATAATAACGTGAAACACAATCGATTTGATTAGGCGTAGGGGTTACCAACCTTTACAATCGGTGATGAATGATGATGAGAACACGAACAGGGTCGGGTGTGGTTTGATCGACGACTTTGTTCAAAGGGGTAAGGTTTCTCTCATCCTTTTCTACCCCTTTTTTTTTAACGGACGTCCGAAAAAGTCTACTTAAAAAAAGATCACAAAGTCACAATATGTATTCCAAATTTGATTTTGATGGAAACTTGTAATGGCCGACAGTGGAAAAAAAACAAATAAATATTATATATATATATATATATATATATATATGTATATATATATATATATATTAGGAGGAGGAATCAAAATTAACCCACCTCTAATGAAATAACCAAATAACTACATCTTGTCCATCCATTATTTAATCCAAAGGCTATAAAACAATCACACTTTTTGACAAAAAATCTATGGCTCAAATTAAAGGGAGGACTAAATGGTAATTTCCCCAACCCTACAAACATCTGCCATTCATTATCAAATTCCCCCCAGCCGACGGAAGACAAAGTGTAGTAGATCTTGACACACGCCGGCAAACTTCCGGCCGGCCTACGGCCCTGGCCGGTGATAATTTTCTGCTACCTAAAACTTCGATCATCTCTTTCTCTCTCTCCATGTTCTTGAACCCCAGCCTAGTTTTTCCTTTTCTTCTTCTCAGCGGCGGCGCAAGAACCCGTTTAGGGTTCCGACGAGCTAAATTAGGGGCGGCGGGGGTGGTCCCATGATGTCGAGATGATGGGGTATTTCGGTGAAACAGAAGCAGAATGATGGCGAGTGGGAGAGAAGGAGATCTTGTTAGTCGATATTCTCAACCTCACAAACCAGATCCTCACATATCTTCTCGCAAAGCAGATCTTGTTGAGCTAATGAAGCTTCTCAGACCATCTCACCCATCGGCCACCAGCGACTGTTCTGGGTTTTCTCCTTCGGCAAGTTTCCGACATGGGACTAATCTTTCGACGACAGGTGATGATAAAGTTTACCCGTCTCCTTTGATTCCGACACTTTGTGAGTTTACCCCGGACGATTTTTCACACTGATTTCCCTCACCGACGAAGACCTCTTTCTGTTTCGCCGGCGCCTGCACCGGAGAAGAATGGACGATTTCAATTTGTTCACCTGGCGATTTCAATTTGTCTCTCAGGTTTGTAAAATTTGGTGTTTGTTAGTTTTTTGATAATCTTTAGGATAATTTTTAAGGTGATATGTAGGATAGTTTGTGATAATTTTTAGGATAATGTTTATGTTTTCAATTTGTTCATAAATTTTACGATAATTTTTAAGATGAGTATTTTGGTTGGCATATTGGAAACATATCTACGACTTCATCTGGGTTTTTTCATGTGGATGTTTGGCAATCCGTTTTTGTCTTAATTTTTTATTTGTAAATTAATCACAGAATTGAATTGAAGGTTATTTGTAAATGACTACTGGTTGAGTTGGAGTTATTTGTAAATGAATACCGGTTTGTAAAATCTTGGTGTTTTGCGGTTTGTAAGCTTCTGTATTTTTTAGTTGTACATTTTGGTGATTTTAAGTAGTAGCATCATTGATACTAACTATTACACCACTATTACTTGTTAAAACACTAATGTTTATATTTATAACACTAGTGCTACTCGTGTAATATTTTGAGATAAGTTGTACGTATTGACCAAAGTTGTAATATGCAGTTGTACCTTAAGTAGTAGCATTAGTGTTTATACGTATAACACCAGTGCTATTTCGTATGTCTTAGAAGCCGGTAATAAAAAACGTCGAGACTATAATGGAATTAAAGATAAAAATGCGACGAGTTTAATGGTGAAATTTTTATAAAAATCCGACAAAATATAAAAAAGTTATAAGCTTTTTAAAATGAAGGGGGTGTTTTATGAGGTTGTGTATAAAGACTGTTTTGCCCTTTTTAATTAAAAAAAAGAAGTGGACATGTGGCAAGATCTTGTGAACCCAGACTTTTTTCAACATATATATATATATATATATATATATATATATAGTGAAAAGTTCATTGTAGACACCCCCATAAGTGTAGACAGGTAGACACCCTTTTTCACCATTAGATCTCTTGATCTAATGGTTGTGATTAATTTTCTTTTTTCTTTTTTTCTTTTTTCTCATTAATTAGAAACTTTCACATGTGAAAAAGAGCTATTTCACATGCGAAAGTGTCTACAATGAACCTCACCCTATATATATATATATATATATATATATATATATATATATATATATATATATATATATATATATATATAGGGTAAGGATCATGTGAAAACAACTTTTATTGCGAAAACACGAAAACAAATATTAAAACCTTTATAACTTTTTCATACGTTAATATTTTTTAAAAAAATTTGCACCAAAATCCTTAAAATTATGTTAACTTTATTTCTGGAAAAAAATTTTTAAAAAAATCAATTTTTTTTTAAAAATTATTATTGCACAGGTGCAATAATTTTTTTATTATTATTATTGCACATATGCAATAATATTAAAACCTTTATAACTTTTTCATATGTTAAAATTTTTTATAAAAAATTGCACTATAAATCTTATAATTCTTTTATCTTTAATTCTGGAGAAAATTAAAAAAAAATTCTACGTTTTTAAAAAAAATTATTATTGCACATGTGCAATAAAAGATTATTATTGCACATGTGCAATAATATTAAAACCTCTATAATTTTTTCATACGTTAATATTTTTGATAAAAAATTATACCATAGATCTTATAATTCTGTTATCTTTAGTTGGAGGACCTTATAATCAGTTTTGTGGTTTTAAGGTGATGTTGGAGGTGTTTTTTGATGAATTTGAGATCGGAAATGAGGGAGTTCCATGTTTTCGAGACGGACTTGAAGCGGCCCAGAGATTTAGCCGGTAAGTAAAGGAGTATTGCTTCGCTGATCTCTGGGGGAAAGGCAGAGGCAGACATAGCGGGATTATGAGGGTTAGGTTTTAGGGAAATTTCAGAAAAGCTTAAAAGGGATTCAAACACAGCAATCCTACGGTGAATAATAACGTGAAACACAATCGATTTCATTAGGCGTAGGGGTTACCAACCTTTACAATCGGTGATGAATGATGATGAGAACACGAACAAGGTCGGGTGTGGTTTGATCGACGACTTTGTTCAAAGGGGTAAGGTTTCTCTCATCCTTTTCTACCCCCCTTTTTTTTTAACGGGACGTCCGGAAAAGTCTACTTAAAAAAAGATCACAAAGTCATATGTATTCCAAATTTGATTTTGATGGAAACTTGTAATGGCCGACAAAGGAAAAAAACAAATAAATATTTATATATATATATATAGAGGGGGGTTCCTGTGCGGCAGGGGGTTTTGCCTAAGTCCGGTGCGGCAGGGGGTAATAAAGGAAAATTCCAGATTTCTTCCCCCATAAGTATATTTGTTAGTTACTTATTTCCCCCCAGAATTTTAAACTGCCATAACTTTTTCATACGACATTATTTTCAAAAACGAATTTCACCATAATTCTAGTCGTGATTTTATCTTTAATTTGAGACTAGGTTTGTTCGATTTGAAGAAAAAAAAAAATTGACGTTTTTTCCGGGTTTTTTTCCAGTTTTTTTTGTTTTTTTTTTTTTTTGAGTAGTACTAGGTGCGATTTAGGCCCCTAAAAATTTTCAGATTTTAATTCGAAGCGTAGATATCTTTTTTTTAATTTTTTTTAAAAACATTGACAGTGTACACGAGCATAGACCAGCATTGACCAGCACAACAGCACAAATCCACCAGCACAGCCAGCACAGACCAGCACAAGAGCACAATTCCACCAGCACAGCCAGCATGACCAGCACAGCACTGACCCAGCACTGACCAGCATAGACCAGCATAGACCAGCACAGTGTACAAAACTGAACTAAAAAATTAAAAAAAAATGCCTACACTTCGAATTAAGGTCTGAAAGTTTGCAGGGTCATAAATCGCTACTAGGAGAATCCAAAAAAAAAAAAAAAAAAACCTTCTGAAAAACGTCGTAAAAAACGTGAAATTTTTTTTTTCTCCAAATCGAGCAAACCTAGTCTCAAATTAAAGATAAAATCACGACTAGAATTATGGTGAAATTCGTTTTCGAAAATAATGTCGTATGAAAAAGTTATTGTCGTTTAAAAATTGGGGGAAACTTGAATAAATATGTTTTTCCAGATTTACCCTTCCAGTTTTTAGATTCCCTCCACTCTTTCTCTCTCATCTCCTTCAATCTTATCCATCCATCCACTTGATCTAAAGGCCCAAAATGTGCCGCACCGGACTTAGGGAAAACTTGGTGTCGCATTTGATCCGAAACCTATATATATATAATATATATATAATACAATATAATATATATATATATATATATATATATATATATATATATATATATATATATTATATTAGAAAACCGGTTGAACCGGAAAAAACCGGAAAACCCGTCGGTCTAACCCGGTCCGGTTATTGACAAAAAACCGGGATATAAAAAACCGGTGAGGAGGGCGGTTCGCGGTTGAACCGGCCGGTTCGAACTGGTTTTTAAAACATTGCTATATATATATATATATATATATAGGGTTAGGTTCAAATGAGAACTTTTTCTTTTGAGAACTTTTGAGAACCATTCTGAGCCACTAATTTTCAGGGGGGAAGCATTCAAATTCATTGGGGGGATTTCCATATATATAAACTAGTGGCTTAGAATGGTTCTCAAAAGTTCTCAAACCAAATTGGTTCTCATATATATTATATATAGGGAGAGGATCATTTGAGAACAATTGGGTTTGAGAACTAAAAAGAACTAATTTGAGCCACAAGTTTATTTACATGTATCCCCCCTCCCATGAATTGTAGTGGTTCCCCCCTGAAATGTGTGGTTGAGATTTAGTTCTCAAAAGTTCTCAAAATAAAAAGTTCTCATTTGAACCTAACCCTATATATATATATATATATATATATATATATATATATATATATATATATATATATATAAGGAGAGGATCATTTGAGAACTAATTGGGTTTGAGAACTAAAAAGAACTAATCTTAGCCACTAGTTTATATATATGGAAACCCCCCCCATGAATTTGAATGCTCCCCCTTGAAAATTAGTGGCCCAAATTGGTTCTCAAAAGTTCTCAAAAGAAAAAGTTCTCATTTGAACCTAACCCTATATATATATATATATATATATATATATATATATATATATATATATAGGGAGAGGATCATTTGAGAACTAATTGGGTTTGAGAACTAAAAAGAACTAATCTTAGCCACTAGTTTATATATATGGAAAACCCCCATGAATTTGAATGCTCCCCCTTGAAAATTAGTGGCCCAAATTGGTTCTCAAAAGTTCTCAAAAGAAAAAGTTCTCATTTGAACCTAACCCTATATATATATATATATATATATATATATATATATATATATATATATATATATATATATATAGTGAAAAGTTCATTGTAGACACCCCCATAAGTGTAGACAGGTAGACACCCTTTTTCACCATTAGATCTCTTGATCTAATGGTTGTGATTAATTTTCTTTTTTCTTTTTTTCTTTTTTCTTTTTTTCTTTTTTCTCATTAATTAGAAACTTTCACATGTGAAAAAGAGCTATTTCACATGCGAAAGTGTCTACAATGAACCTCACCCTATATATATATATATATATATATATATATATATATAGGGGAAGGATCATGTGAAAACACATTTTTTTTGCGAAAACGCGAAAACAACACATATTTTTAATAAGGAGGGACCTAAGTTTCACTTCCCCCATTTTACATACTAAAAAATACGGAGGGTTACATTTGGAATATTGAAAAAGTAGAAGAGTAATCCCTTCAAGCCCTAACTCACACACACATACGTGTTCCCTCTCATTCAACCAGCCACAAAGAAACCACCGGCGACGACGACGATTGCACCATGAACGGCCGATCACCACCACCAACGACCGATCACCACCACTAGTGAGCGATAGCCACCACCAATGACCAATCGGAAGACGACGCCGACCAATTCCATTTAAGGATCGAAGGAAAAAAAATGCCCCTAAAATACAACATCGGCCACGACGAGGAAGTCCGACGAACCACCACCACTAACCACCGATCAAAGGACGACGGTGAGTAATTTTACTTCGGAATACAACAATTTCGCTCAGATTTTAAGGTATTTCGTTACTTATTCTACCAAAATACATAAATTTTTTTTTCAAATTGAAGACAACATTGATTAATACGAGCATAACATCGCATTTTTTAGGTATTACAGATCACACACAAGCAGTTGGTTAGTCATGGTGCACATGTGCAGCAATCACTCCAAAGTGATAGATTAATACTGGTATCAATTTTGGACTAACAACAAGCATGCTATTGAAAATGAACTACTAAAAAAATACTATAGTTCAATCAATGAGGCACATGTGCACTATAGTGCTGAGCACGACTGTTAAATAATGTTATACTATATCTGGTCATGATCAGTTATTGATTCAGTCTTGATACGGTTACACATATTGAATATTGGCTGTTTATGGACTATGATTTTGAGGCTGGATTGTCAAGATTTAGAAATTAGATGATTTGGTTGAATGATTCAGAGTGATGCACATCACTTGTTTGACGAAATGCCTAACTCAATGCCTTTGTTCGCTTAGTAGCTCATTGATTCCTCATCACCCTAATTTTAAGACATAAAACTAATGTTATATATCACCTCTTAGTTAGTTATGACTAACTAATAATATTTGATGTTATGGTATGTTAGTCTTTGAAGTGTTATATATCATATGTTAGTTAGTTATTGACAAAAGTCTCATTATAATGGAGACTAGGAAGAGGAATGACATATGCACGTGCACTATTTACGAAAAGTTTTGTTACATTTATGATTAGCAAGGTGTGACATGAATATAACGCGCATGTGCATTAATGATCAAAACGGCCATGAAAACAATTATGTGTTGTAATACTCATGTGAAAATATGGGTACAAGCTGCTTATTGACCATATCACACATATGCAGTACGAACTCGTGAAACAATACAACCATATGAGAATAAGGTACATGTGAAATATATTTGAAAACTAAGACATGATTGTACTACAATTGTGTAATACATGTGAGATCATGAAATAAGAAAACTATGTGATAATAATGCACGTGTGCAACGTCTTCAAAATTGATCATAAACCTGCAAAACTTAATGTTTATAATTGCCATATGAAATGTAAATGTCACATATAATGCGCAAAGGTAACCTTGTTTCATTTTGTCTCTCTAGAATCAACCTAATCATAAGAATATGGATCGTAAACCAAGTAAGTCATCTTTGCATATACACATAGTACACACGAAAGAAAACTCATCACTTCCATATACATGTAGTATAAAGGCGTTAGAAAGCTACAAAAGAAGCAGCATGAATGCGTAAGAAAGATGGGGATGGGGCGTATGTTGAAGTTTCGAATGGACGGGATACCCAGGAGGCTCGGGCACTTTGTCGTACACAAATTCAATCCCGAATCAATGGAAATCGAACTAGATGATATATTGTAATATTTATATACATTTAGGTAACATGTATAATCAACGCGAGATATCCGCAGTTAGCATTATAAATAAGTTAGGTCAAATGATATTATTGTGTGGTATGATGCACGTGTGCATTATAAAAAAAAATCCATGGTACATGGAATATCGTGATGTTGCAACTAATATTCATAGCATGATATGAGTATATTGAACATGCGTGTAACTAAGACGTGATGTATGAGTATGATGCACATGTGCATCACGATCAAAATAGATGGCATCTGTACATAGTTATGTCGGGAAGTTTATTACACATGTAAATTTTGCGGTGTTTAATCCACCGAATGTATTATATAAGTAGGTAATAATGCACATGTGCATCACATATAAAAAAATAGTGCACCTCATTGACGATTTTAACATATATGTTTTATATTGCAATAATTTTATGTACGTTTAGGTAACATGTATAATCAATGCACGGTCGGCAGTTGGCATTATAAATAAGTTAGTTCAAAATGATGTGTTACGCTGTGTGATGCACATGTGCATTATAGAACAAATTCATGGTACGTGACATATGAGTATGATGCAAAGCATGGTATGACTATATTGAACATAGGGGTCACGAGAACATGACGTATGAGTATGATGCACATGTGCATCACGGTGAAAATAGATGGCATCTGCATATTTGGGATCCAATCATATATATGCGCGACACTTTATTATACATGTAAAATACGTAAGGTTTAAATCACAAGTGTATTATACAAGTATATAATAATGAACAATGTGTACGTTCAGTGCAACTGAAGTCCAGTAAAACAAAAAACAAAAAATAAACATTGTTTATCACAAATCCATAAAAAAACACCAAACATAACGCTAATCCCAGTATATCCAAATTAGTATATGTCGAACATAAAAGGATGGATGTGTGGATTGCATCGCGTAACTGGTGTAGATGGCGACCCGATTGCCTAGATTCTAGACGAACATTTGGTGGTGTATACGGGTTGTGGTCGGGAAGATGAAGCAACATAACCACCTGACTAGAAGAAAAAAAAAACAGTGATACATGAAGGATGAGTATATTTTGAATAAGTCAGTTCATGTGTTAAAACATATAGGATGTTTAGTGACATAATGAACAGTAATCACTTATAATTGCTTTGTGTTGACTTACGATGCGCATGTGCACTAAAGTAAATTTTACAAAAGTTTAGATAAAAAGTGTTCCATGTTGTTCACCGAATAATGTCATGACAAGTTGTGATTCAAGTGAGGTATTATCGGGCGTATGTGGACATTACTGCACATGTGCATCATCGCCGTTGGTATGAAAACTTTATAAAATTTTAGATAAAAAATGTACCATATTGTTCACCGAATAACGTCATAACATGATGTGGTTCAGGTGAGCTATTATCGGGCATATGTGGACATTACTGCACATGTGCTTCATCGCCGTTGGTATGAGTAGAACCCAAAAATGTCATAGCAGGTATATTTTTTAAACCGTTTTAACAATATCAATGGTTAAAACATGTCTATATTTCACAATATCAATGGTTAAAACCGTTTTAACAATAGCAATAGTATGTAGTGTTGGCCGGATATAAATAATGGGAGAGACCGATAAACACGTGTAGGCGTATTACACATATGAAACACTTAAAAAAGATTATAGCTTAAAAAAACACACCTACATACATTATTGCACACGTGTAGCATCATCGTTGGTATGAGTATAACATTTGATTGAATACCTCTTTTGTTAGGTATACACCTAATACAAGAAAAATTCATCAAAATCGATACAAAAAACAGAAACAAAGTACTTAATTTTCACATAGACATTTCATCAAACACCTTGCGTGCATTAAAAAATCACCAAAATCATGAATTCAAAAGTTATAGATAGCCCCAAATTAGGAACTGCTAGTGAGCAGGGAAGGGAAAGAACTATGATCAATAGAATTATGATCAAGAAATTGACTATATATATGTATATTCAGAGAAGGAAACCAACCATAACTCGTGCAACTGAGCGACTTATGCTGGGAGAAGGAGGGCCTAGGGAAACCCTCATTAATTTGTGAATGGATCAGTGTGAAGGAGGGACTTGTGTTGGGAGAAGTTGTTGCCATTCGATTCCTTGAATGAATCGCCGGAGCCGGAGAGGAATGGATCACCGGAGAAGAATATAGCCGGAAAGGAATAGACATCGCAGGTGAAGGAGACCGATGATTGAGATGGTGAATGAGGTTAAAAAGAGAATTATGTAACCTGACAAATATACCCCTCATTTAAGTTGTTTTCACGTTTTCGCAAAATAAATGTGTTTTCGCATGATCCTTCCCCTATATATATATATATATATATATATATATATATATATATATATATATATATATATATATAGGGTTAGGTTCAAATGAGAACTTTTTATTTTGAAAACTTTTGAGAACTAAATCTCCACCACTAATTTCAGGTGGGGACCACTATAATTCATGGGGGGTTTTCCATATATATAAACTAGTGGCTGAGATTAGTTATTTTTAGTTCTCAAACACAATTGGTTCTCAAATGATCCTCTCCCTATATATATATAGCAATGTTTTAAAAACCGGTTCGAACCGGCCGGTTCAACCGCGAACCGCCCTCCTCACCGGTTTTTTATATCCCGGTTTTTTGGCAATAACCGGACCGGGTTAGACCGGCCGGTTTTCCGGTTTTTTCCGTTTCAACCGGTTTTCTGATTTTTTTTTTAATTTTTAAAATTTTTTTTTTTATTTTTTATTATTTTTTAAAGTTTAAAACTTATATTTTCTTATGAAATACATATTTGATGTTATTTTTGAGTGGATTATAATTGTATTTTAACTACTTTTGTTGGGGTGTACAAGTTTATTAGCATTTTTATAAAAAAATATATATAAATCCCCTAACCGGTTCAACCAGCCGGTCTAACCGGCCCGATCGGTCGAACCAGTCCCGGAAGGTTTTCCGGTTCAACTAAAAAACCGGTTTTTAAAACATTGATATATATATATAGTCAAAGGTTCATTGTAGACCCCTTAAAAAGTTTAGACCCCGTAGACCCTTTTATTGTTCTATAAAACTCACTAAAATTATAAAACTTATTGCTGTTGAAATTTATCTTTATTTTTATTTTGTCATATTTCTATCTTTATATTTTAATTTAAGGTTTATTTCTTATGTTTTTTATTTTTTTTATTTTTTATTTTCTTAATTTAAAATTATAATCTTCGTAAATTTATAGAACGTCGATTTTTAAGTTACATTGAGTTTTAAAAACAATGAGTTTTAAACGCAACTGTGAGTTTTAATCTAAATAGTGAGTTTTATAATTTGTAGTGAGTTTTATAATTTTCAATGAATTTATATAACATCGATTTTTAAAATTATAGTGAGTTTTAAACACAACAGTGAGTTTTAAAACTCAGCAATGAGTTTTATAATTTCTAGGGAGTTTTATAGAATAATTTACTTTTTTTAACAACAATTATATTTCATTGTCTCCAACAACTTTCTAGGTTTTCTTTTTTATTTTAAAAAACTTATCGCATAAAAAAAACCAAACCAACAGCAATGAGTTTTATAATTTTTAGTAAGTTTTATAGAACAATATAGGGGTCTACGGGGTCTACACTTTTTAAGGGGTCTACAATGAACCTCACCCTCTATATATATATATAGGGAGAGGATCATTTAAGAACCAATTGGATTTGAGAACTAAAAAGAATTAATCTCAACCACTAGTTTATATATATGGAAACCCCCCATGAATTATAATGGTCCCCACCTAAAATTAGTGGTGGAGATTTAGTTCTCAAAAGTTCTCATTTGAACATAACCCTATATATATATATACATATATATATATATATGGGAAAGTTATTGAATAATTAACGTTTTCCGTGCGAAGGGATCTCCACCACTCATATGCTGGCTTTTTTTATCTGACGGCGTTAAAATAAAACACGCTTAATTAATTTTAAAAAAAGAACGCGGAGTCATTAAAAATGGTATTAAAGTCTTTTCAACATTAAATGAAAACACGTATACGCAAAAAATATTTACGCATCAACACAAAAAAAACAACGCAACCTTTAACCTTTAAACAAATAACGCATATTTGAAATAAAAATCACGCATACACTTTTAAAAACTCACAAAAACACAAACCTAACTAAAAATGTCTTACACTTAATAAAAAAAATGCATATGTTCCAATAAATAACGGAAACTTACTTTTTATAGATAAAAATAACGCATATTTGATATGAAAATAACGCATACACTCTAAAAACTCACAAAAACACAACCTACCTGTCTTACACTTACAAAAACACATGTTTTTAATAAAAATAACGCAAACACACAGAACATAATCGCACCTGTTAAAAAATCACGCATTAATAGCCTAAGATACTTTAAAATTCACGCATTATATTTAAAAAATCACGCACGTTGTTCTAAAAACTCACGCACGTTGTTCTAAAAATCACGCATACACTCCAGAAACTCACAAAAAGCACCTGATTTCACACTTAATAAAATAACGCATGATGTTCAAATAAAATAACGCATACAATATAATTCAAAAGCATATAATAGATTAAAAAGAAAACAGTGTCATATATTAATATTTATAAGTATTTACAAGTTGAAAAGATCAAAAAAATCATAAGAACATAAAAACAAAACCCCAAAAAAATGGGTGCCTAAATCTTATTAAATATTCCAGCAGGCTCCACCCTGTCCTTACCCTTCTTAATGGTGCTGTCGACAACACCACTAAGGAGGGTATGCATCTCCTCGTTCAGCTCCAGCTGCTGAGTAATATACTCAGCATCAGCCTCTTTCATCGCGGACTCCGGCTCGTCTACAAGCTCCTGAAGCATCCTGATGTGGCCTTGGATGCTGTTGACAGTAAGACCCCTGATCATGACGAAAAGAATTACGCATTATGCGATCATCCTTCGATTCTTTGGCATGCATTTGTTAAAAAGATGAGAAAATTATATTTAGGTCTGGGATATATGGGGGATATGAGGACTTTGTGCGTCGAGTAAGGATTGTGCATGAAGAAAGACACAATATATATACAGAACTGAAAATGGAGGGAAAATGAATAGCAGGATAAAAAAATTACATAATAAACTCGGAAATAAAAAAATTTAAAATCGCTTCCATTTCACCTCCCCCAACCATCCCTATTAATACGGTAATAAATAAAAATACAGGTGACGCATTTGATACCACGCGAATCTCATCATCCACCGTCTATAAAACTAGGCACTCGATTGCATTTTGAAATCACGCAAACACAGTTCATTAAATTACAAATCAAATCACAAATACACAGATAAGCGAAAAAATGTCTTCATCTTCCTCCAACACCACAGAAGCCAACAACAACAACGCGCTCAAGGAGAAACTAACTCGGCAAATAATGCTGGAGTACAACAAGGAGAAACTGTTGATAGACGTCCTCGAACAAAGTTTCGAAAGCCTCCAAGAAAACACGCAAGCCAGAGAAGAAATCACACAGAAGATAAGTTGTCTGCCAAAAAATTCACTTCAAGATGTTGTCTGTTTGTTCATGCTAGACCAGGACAAAATGGATATGGAGCAGATGGAAACAATAAACAAAATACTTGAGACTATGAGTGACTCTCTTGAGTTAAGAAAGTCTTTTTTACAAGCCTATCAATAGAAATGTATCCCCGTTATCAGATAATAATAATAATAATAATAATAATAATAATAATAATAATAATAATAATAATAATAATAATAATAATTTTTGTATTTCTTCATTTTATTCTTCATTTATGTTGAAACACAAACTACAACTAATCACGCAAACGATAAAATTACGCAGATATTAAAATAAATCACGCAAACACAAAAAACTTTAGTAAAAAATTAAACAAAATACTTAACCTTTATCAATGATTTTGCAAAAAAAAAAAAAACAAATCAACTTTAAAAAATAAACAAGTGTAGCAATAAAAAAACAACATTATTACGCACACTATAATTGTCTATGACACCAGCTGAAAATACATGAACATATGTTCGAAAATTTTGAGATTCTATTATCATGCATTTTACTTGTAATTTCTCGCATTAAGTAACTCATAAATTTAAGGTCACAACAAACCATGCAACGACATATAATTAAAAGACAAAAAAATAATATTCACGCAAAAAAGAAAAACAATAAAATAAAATTACGCAATTATTAAATAAAAACGCAAACAGAAAAACTCTTACAAAAATAAAAAAAAACATGAACATAAGTTAAAAAAAAATTAGTTAATTGACTCTGTATAATCACGCATATTGTTTTTATTTTGACGCATGAAGAAACTCGATATAAAACATCTTACAACAAAAATAACGGACCCCACATGAAGAAACGCTG
>JBCNJP010000003.1:14860896-14896433 GCA_039602395.1 Deinandra increscens subsp. villosa
ATGACTTTTTTCTTCAGTCAATGTCACGTTCTTCTTTGGTCGACTGCCTTGATCCATTTTGGCTTCTCTAGCGTGTCTCTTTACTGATGAGAAAGAGGTTCCGCATATGTCAGATCCCCCTGAGATGAAGTTGATCACTTTAGCATTTGCTGGCGGTGACTATGCTTTTTTGGGCAGCTCAGCAGCTTCTTGAGTTTTACTCTTCTTCCTGCTAAACAATTCTTTGAGATGCCCCTTGCTGAGCATGTAACTGATTTCTTTTCGAAGGGCTATGCAGTCATCTGTTAAGTGCCCAAAGTCTTCGTGGTAAGCACACCACTTAGACTTGTCTTTTCATGATCCTTGTTTCTCTGATTTTCTCGGCCACCTGGCTTTATCACCTAGATCCTGCAAGGCACATAACAAACCACATATGTCAACCGAAAAACAGTAATCAGATACCTTTGGGAAGTTTTCTTCGTCTTCTTCTTCTTCAACTTCATTGACCCTGGGATTATCATTCCTGTAATAGGGTTTGGTTCGTTGTTGCTTTCTGGGAGAATCTGTCCTTCTGCCCAATGACTCATCACCTCTTTTCTGGATCTTCTTATCATCTTCCAATCTGATGAACCTTAATGCCCTCGTTCTGACTTCATCAAGGTTCCTGCAAGGGGTCATAACCAAGTCATCATAAAAGCAGGAATCCCCTCTAATTCCCATTTTGAAAGCTTCTACAACAGCTGCCATATCCAGGTTGGGGATATCCAAAGCTTCTCGACCGAATCTGGCCACATAATCCCTTAAGGATTCGTTGGGCTTCTGAACTATTCGGTATAAGTCACCCGTGAGCTTCTCAAAGCTCCTGCTGCAAGAAAACTGGTTATTAAACAGGTTAACTAAATAGGGAAAAGAAGTAATGGTATTAGGAGGGATACTGAGCAGCCATTTCAAGGCTGGTCCTGTTAGTGTTGAGCCGAATCCCTTGCATAGGCAAGCTTCTTTGATGTTCACAGGAATGGGGTTGATTTCCATCCATTCCCTGTATTTGTGCCACGTGCTCCTCAGGATCCGTGGTCCCATCGTAGAGTTTCATGTTGGGGGTTTGAAATCTTTTTGGTATCTCTACGTCACAAATGGGCCATGCAAACCTAGAAACTCTGTGGCTGCCTGCTGGCACTTCGGGAATTGGACGAATAACACCAGAGACACTCGAGATCATGTCCTTTAACCTCTAAAGTTCCCTAGCAATAGTCGGGTTGATACCTGCATCCTGCATAGTTCCTTGGTTAGGGTTAATATAAAAATTATCAAAGTTGTTACCAGCCCTGGAAGTTTGAAGATGGATCTGGGGTCCACATTCAGCATCTCTAAGGATAGTCGGCTCACTTGTGGTTCCCACTTGCATGGGGATGAAGTCTCCCTCATGCATCTCCTGAGATGAACCTGGGAAAATGCCTGCAGAGATAGTAGGGTTAGAGAATAAGGATCCTTGGGGATCTTGAGCAGCTCGGAAGCGGCTCGGATATTGCTGGAATGGTTGAGATGAAGATCCCCGTAGCATCTGAGTAGTAGGTGCCCCTGACTTCTGAGTCCAAGGCTCTTGAAGGTTTGACGTTGTAAACCGATTCGGTTGAGGTATAGGTTGTTGTACCGAGACTCTCTGCATCTACTAGCTTAAAAACCCGGCTGGTTGCTGGCTCGAGCATCTCGGCGGTTGCTGACTTCCATATCCTCTGTAGTAAGATTCTGGGGGCTGCTCGGAGTAGAATCCAGAGTATTCTAGATCTATCACCCTGGAAGTCTTCTGATGCTGAGAGCCTGAGAATCCTGCAGTAGTAGCCATTGCAATACCTGATTTTGGGGCAGTAGAGGAATTTGCTTTCTGTTTCGGCTGCTCCGATATTTCCGGAGAGTCAAAATCGAATGATTTTGGCATCAAAGGACTGATTTCCTCTATCGGTTACGAGAAGAAGATCAAGGCTCTTAATAGAATTCAAACACCGTTTGCCCCACGGTGGGCGCCAAATTGTTTTGGTCAAAAACTGCCTAAGCAATTAGTTGATCACACTTTGTAAGTGAGGTAGAGTGTTTGATGTAAATAGAGATGAAAATGTAAATTCGGAGATTGACACGAGGATGTAACGAGGGAAAAACCCAGGAATCCTTGAGTATCCTCAAGGAACCTAGCAATAAACCTCGGGAGCCGGCTTAAAGTGCCTGCTGCCTGAAACTTTTATATAATCGAATAGTGTTCAAGTACAAATGAAATGAGCTTGTATTCTACGTGTTACAGAGAGTTGTGATAGCGAGTATCGTGTGTTCTGTGCAAGCCTAAAGCTCAATATAAAGAGATTACATCGTAACAATATCTCCTAAAAACTAGCAACTAACTCCACGTCTCCCACTTAGCCTTTTGAAGTCCATTTAGTCCACGTTTCTGTTAGCTGACCGGGTCTTTAGGACACGTGATCTATGTTGGAATTAACCTGCGAATAACAAACAAAAGGGGAAAAGCAATAGTTAGTCTAGAAATATAGTTCAGGATCCTTACAGCGAAGTGCTTCCGAGCTGCTTGGCATATCCTGAAATCTGGTACCAACAAATATCATTCTCCAAATTTGTTTGACAAAAAAAAGAGCCGATGATAAAGGATCTTTTCCCCTTTTTTAATTTTTTTTAACTATTTTAACTCTATATAAACCCCTTTATCACATACATTTTTTATATTAATTTCTTCTACTTTCATCACCTTCTTCTACACTTTCTCTTTAACATATTTTTTTTACTCTCAATTCACTAACATGCAAGGCCATGGTGCGTCAAACCCGCGATTCCAACCTCCCTGACGTACAGGTGGTAACGAACAACCAACAAACGACGATAAGTTGTTCGCGTATATGGCTAACTTGGGATCACCGCAACAACAACAAACGTACGGGTTCTCTCAAAGATTCGGGTTTAATGCTTTCTCACAATAACAACAACCCTTTAATCCCTTCCAAGTGTTTCAACAACAACAACAACCGTTTCAAGCATTTCAATCATCTCAACCGTCACAAAGTTCTCAAGAACCTATTTTGGTCGACGACGATTGTTTTCGTCAAAAATCAACAAGATAATTTCGTATTCCAAACTTACAATGTGAGGTAGTGTGCTTTTAGGTTAGAATGAGAATATGCTCAAAATGTAAAATGAACACAAGGATGTAACGAGGGAAAATCCAGAATCCTTCGAGTTGCCTCTAGGAATCTTGGCAAAAAACCTCGGGAGCCGGCATGAAAATCCTGCTTCCTCACGATATTATTAATAAGAAACTAAAAATTACAATGCTTTTGGAGGATTGAT
Source organism: Deinandra increscens subsp. villosa (assembly GCA_039602395.1). Taxonomy (NCBI): domain Eukaryota; kingdom Viridiplantae; phylum Streptophyta; class Magnoliopsida; order Asterales; family Asteraceae; genus Deinandra; species Deinandra increscens. The sequence continues at coordinate 14,864,221 of JBCNJP010000003.1, forward strand.
CGATCGGGGCTAAGTGTTACAATAATTGGGCACTATAAGAGCTAGAGTGTGTAGGTGTTGTGTGTTCCTAAACCGATCGAGTCCTCGATTATATAGCGAATATATGAATAACAAACATTTCGGGATTCTCAGGATCCTATCCTCCAACTAACTTTACCGTTAGAGCTGCATTCGTCCACTTGGTCCACGTTCTTCAGTAGCTCGAGCTAGTATTTCGGAGGTAGTTGACGACTCAAAGGTACCTGGGTCAAATAAACACGTGGCAATTATAAGGGTTAGTCGAATATAAACAAATCAAGATACCTGGACAAGTGGGATTCCCAGACTGTAGTAGGATTTCTGAACCATATGAGCTTCCTGCGAGCATCGTGAAAATACACCCTCAACAATTACCCCTTGAATATCGACAGTTGTAGATAAGCTCAACAACTGTCAGAATTCAAAAGATGTCAAATTTACGGCGTTATCACGGTAAAAGCAGTTGAGATGGGACGTTTTTTACGACGTCCGAGGGATGCGACCTTCCTTTAAATACCAGATTCCAAACTCGTTTAACCTTCATCTTCTCCCGGAAATCCTCTTGAGCTTCTCCGATAATCCAGGTCAGTTCTCACTGTCTTTCTTCTTCGATTTTCTAGTTTTTCGGCCATGCCCAAGAAAAATACGCGTTCAGCCTCTTCGTTGAACTCCCAGGTGATCGACGATTTCCACAATTAGGGATACATTGTCTCTGGTGAGGAGGAAACCTGCACATTCGATGACGGTGACATCCACGACCTGAAAAACTCCGGTATCTTTCCTCCGGGCACAATTTTTTGACCTTTAGATTCTAGAGTCAAGTCAGATTTCACCTCCACCACTTGGGTTTGTTTTACGTATTATCCTTTTCTTCTCGGTATGATATTCCCCTTCCCGGAGCTTGTTACCCAGTTTTTTAAGACCACCCGGCTAAGCTATGCCCAAACAATGCCTATGGTTTGGCGCATTTTGTATTCCTTGGACCAACTGAATCAAACCCGGAACCTGGAGATTGGGATTCCTGAAATCTGTGAAGCCTACCAATTCAGAACCCATGGTTGCAGCCGATTCGTCTTAAAGGCTCGCACCTCTACTTCTCAGTTGATTCCCCGAGCTTCCCATAATGATCATGATTGGAAGAAGCGTTTCTTATTTGTGAAGCGCGGCTCGATTCCAAGGGGTAGAGAGTTGCCATTGAAGTGGGTTGATAAGGCTAGGATATTGATTTCCTTTTCGTTGCAAAACTCTGAATCTGTGTTTAACTCCCTTAATGTTTTTTGCAGCACCCAAGTTTGAGAATCTCATCAAGACGCACCCGGATCCCAAGAAGCTTGAAGCACTCTACTAGATTCCAGCCACCGAAAGAGCCCTAATCCTCAAAGCAACTGCCAGCGAACAGAGCTATGCAGCCGACCATATTCCTGAGATGTATGGTAAGTTTCTACAGGATCTTGAACTGCATGTTTATCTGAGAATCCTAAACACTGATGATTTGATTTTAATGCAGCCCCCAAGTCCTACTCCTCATTCTCCCTGAAGGATCTTGATAACCTCCTTAAGGTTAAGAAAGGGCAAATGGAGTAGCCTGCCACCTCTAAGCCACCTTTCAGCCGACCTAAGGCCTCGACTTCCAAGAAGCGAAAGACCACTAAAGCCACCGTGTACTTGAAAACCTAGGCCTAGCTCCTTCCGAAGTGAGCAACAAGGTTCTCTCGATGCAGACCATGATCAACCTGGTAAGAAGCTCAACAAATACATATATTATTTTTATACCTGTCACAACCACTGATCAAGATTCTCGTTCTTTCGTGCAGGGCATCGAGAAGCTTAGCACCCAGGCCATGGACATGGAGAGGAAGCTGATTGAAGCTAAGGATAAGATCCAAGCCCAAGCTGATATTGCCAAGGGCAAGACCCTGTTCTACGAGCATAAGCTCACCGAGCAACGCCTGGTATTTGAAGCTAAAATGGTCAGGGAAGCTGAAGTAGGCAAACTCTCAGCTGCCAGAGCGTCCTAGAATGTGAAATTTAAATGGCGGGCGAGGCTGAAGAGACAGGCTTCAAGGTGCGTGGCTGGGATGTTACGGACTGGAAGGCTATTCTGGAATCGTTGGGGGGAGGTGATGGTGATGCGGCTGGAACTGGGAAGGATGGGACCGGTGGCTGCTCCTCGAAAACCGAAAACCGAAATTGATTTATTCGGATTGAATTCGGTTTATTCGGTTCGGATCGGATATGATCCGATTTAGATTCGGATTGGTTCGGATGAGTGTCTTATTCGGATCGGTTCGGATTCGGATCTGGCCAAAAAAATTTCCAATCCGATTAAACCGAACCGAATAAACCAAATTAACCAAAATCCGATTCGATGAACACCCCTAGTTTGGGCGTTGAGCTTGAATTCAACTGGCCCTGGTTCGAAACCAGCGTCGTCCCTTCTTTTGGGAGGGAGAGTTTTATGCTAGATAGAGCTTTTTTTTTAATTTAAAAATCTCCCGTTATTAATTGTTGCAACTTGGATACACAATACCGTTTTTTACGTTTAACATCTCTTAATAACGAATTACTTCTTCTCCGTTTCTTTTTAATAACTTCATCGCTACGTTTCTTTTATTTAACAAACTTTATGTTTTAATAACGAATTAATTTTCGTGCGTTTCTTTTTAATAAATTCATTTTTGGTCCCCAATATTTACATATTTTAACACTTTTAATACAATTTCTGAAATTATAACATTTTAGGGCCTGAGGTTTGATTATTTTCTCAATTTAAGTCACTTTTTTAATTTCCATCCAAATTAACGGTTGAAATCAGTCAAATAGGTTATTAATGAGGGGTATTTTCGTAACTTAACCATCCTCTTTTATTTATCCCCCTATATATACATATTACAACCAATTGTATAACTTACAAAACAAAGAGTACAATCTCCTAATGCACCCATTGTACCAAAATTTAAGCATGTTGTACAAGTTAGCTTTGCACAATGAGATTGTGTTGAATTCAACCGCCCCCCATACCTGCTCCTCTCCTGCTCCACGTTTTCTACCATATCTCTTTTCTACCATATCTCTTTCTCTCTCTACAATTTCAACTTTGCATCCCTCTCTCTATCTTTTTACTTAATCTATCACATATGCAGACCACTCCTCATTTATCTCTCTGCAAGTCCTCTGTCATTTATCTCTTTCAATCTGGTCGATCATTTTAATAGTTGATTCTGGGTTTTTTTCGCGATTTAGGGTTTGTCGGTCGGATGGTTACTGTCGCTGATCGGATCCCTTTTGTGATGCTCCTTTTCAGGCGAACGTTGAGCTTTCTCTTATTGAATCCAATAGCGTCTTTATTATTTATCTAATTGCTCTTTAATGGTGCTGGACTTTTTCCTTTGACATACATGTTAAGATTATGGCGTTTGAGAAATTGGAGTCGGACAATCGCTCACTCTCTCTCTCTCTATTAACCGCCGCTGTTGCTCCGTTTACGTTGAAGCGACGACGGTTTGGTTGATTCTCTGTTCTAGATTTAAAACTCAGACATGTTGGTTGATTTATTTGGTTGTTCGATCTACACTGTTTTGGTTGTTTATGCTGCTTTTAATGAATCAATTTTTGGGTTTGGTTGATTCTCTGTTCAGATCCAAAAAACCCAGATATTTTGGTCAATTTGTTTGGTACTTTTGGTGTTCAATCTACACTGTTTTGTTTGTTCATGTTGCTTTTGATGAATCGACTTTGGGTTTGGTAGATTCTATCTTTTGGATCTAAAAATCCAGACATTTTGGTACGATTTTGGGTTTTTAAAAACCCAAATGTGAAAGGGACCATTTGGTTTTAATTTTGTACCGATGGAGTATTGATTTGGTTGTGTTTGGTGCTTTTGGTGTTCGATCTCCATGTTCGTGTTGCTTTTGATGGCTCGATTTTGGGATTGCCAGGTTACATGTGTGATGGTGGTGTTTAGGGGTATTTTAAATTACTGCTCTTTCAGGTGTGGCCTTTAACTTCGTTGGCTTTCATGGTGGTGATTATCTTTATGATGTTCTTGAGGCTTAGTCTTTTCAAATCAGATATGTTTGATAATGTTGGTATGATTTGAGCCTAAGTTGATTCCTGTTGTCCCTTTCCGATGCTGTTGAGGTTTGCTTATGATGAGCTTAAGGTGATTTGAACCTCTTTGGATAGTTATATGTTTGCTAGACGGTGGTTTGGTGGTTGCCGGTCTCTGTTGTGTCACCGCTACCGGTGTCTTGGTGATTGCTGGTCCCCGGTGTGTCGCCGCAACTGGTGGCTTCAAAGTTGGCTATGATGATTTGAGTTTCCTTTTCTGAGCCTATAAATTTACAGTGCCCTTAATATTCATGGAATGTGGTTGTTTTTTAAGTGCTTTAACAGTGACCTTAATGGCCCAGTTCAGTTTTTTCGGTTAGGAGTTTGTGAAGTTTGACTGATTTTGAAATTGATTTGCAGGTGGGATGTTAAGCTCCTGAGGAAGTAAGGTATCTTCTGATTGATTTACCGACGATCAATTATATGCCGTTTTTCATTTCAAAATAATACTTGAATATCTGTTATGTATGGTTATGAGAGTTTCTTATAGTTTCAGTTTAAATGGAGTGGTTATTATATGCATTCTGGTCGCGATACAATCTCTTCCACATAGACATTCGCCATTCCTTCGGATGAATACGACTCACTAATAGGCAAGAAGTGTGCACTTTTAGTAAGTTGGTCCACTATCACCCAAATAGCATCGAAATTTCTCCTCGTTTTTGGCAGCTTTGTGAGCAAATGCATCGTGATATGCTCCCATTTCCACTCCGGTATCTCGAGTGGTTGCAGCTTACCAAACGGCTTCTGATGTTCAGCTTTGACTTGAAGACAGGTCAAACATTTCTCCACATATTTTACTATATCCCGTTTCATGCCCGGCCACCAATATTCGTGTTTTAGATCATGGTACATTTTTGTGGCTCCCGGATGGATTGAGTACCGCGATTTATGAGCCTCGTCTAAGAGCAACTCTTTCACCCCGCAAGTGTTAGGAATCCATATCCGTCCAAATCGATATTTAAGACCATTGTCCTCGTGGACCAAGTCTTTCACCGCCCCCTTTATCCGCTCTTTCTTCCAATTCTCTTCTTTCACCGATTCCTCTTGCGCTTTCTTGATTGAATCAAGATTACTTGAGGTTATAACCAGTTTCATCGATTTCACCCTAATAGGAGCGTAACCTCCTTTTCTGCTTAAGGCATCCGCCACCACATTGGCCTTGCCCGGATGATAATGAATCTCGCAATCATAATCTTTAATCAGCTCCAACCACCTTCGCTGCCTCATATTTAACTCCTTCTGATCAAACAAATATTTCAAGCTTTTGTGATCAGTATAGATGGTGCACGGAATGCCATATAAATAGTGCCGCCAAATTTTCAAGGCGAACACCACCGCTGCCAGCTCAAGATCATGAGTTGGATAATTAACCTCGTTGCTCTTCAATTGCCTCGAAGCATAGGCTATCACTCTACCCCGCTGCATAAGTACACACCTCAAGCCGAGGTATGACGCGTCCGAGTATATCACCAAATCCTCCGTCCCATCGGGTAAAGCTAACACGGGAGCATGTGTTAACTTTTCCTTTAGGGTCCGGAAAGACTCTTCTTGTTTTTCACCCCACTCAAATTTCACATCCTTCCTTGTAAGTCGGGTCAATGGCAAGGCTATTTTGGAGAAGTCTTGAATAAATCTCCTATAGTAGCCTGCCAATCCTAAGAAACTCCGGATTTCAGTCGGGTTCTTAGGTGTTTTCCATCCCGCTACTGCTTCAACCTTGGCAGGGTCTACTAATACCCCCTCAGCATTCACCACATGTCCCAAAAATTGTACCTCCCGTAACCAGAAGGCACACTTTGAGAACTTCGCGTAAAGTTTCTCCCGCCTCAAAGTTTCTAACACCTCACGCAAGTGTTGGGCATGCTCTTCCTGGCTCCGCGAATATACCAAAATATCATCAATAAACACAATAACGGATCGATCCAACATCGGCTTACACACGCGGTTCATAAGGTCCATGAAAGCCGCCGGTGCATTAGTCAATCCGAAGGACATTACTAAGAACTCGTAATGCCCATACCGCGTTCGAAAAGCTGTCTTTGGGACATCCTCCTCTCTCACCTTCAGCTGATGGTACCCTGATCTCAAATCGATCTTGGAGAACCAACTCGCCCCTTGTAACTGGTCAAACAGATCATCGATTCGGGGCAAGGGATATTTGTTCTTCACGGTCAGCTTATTCAGCTCACGGTAGTCTATACACATCCTTAGACTACCGTCTTTCTTCTTCACAAATAACACCGGTGCACCCCAAGGGGATACACTTGGCCGAATAAACCCCTTATCAAGCAATTCCTGCAGCTGCTTCATCAATTATTGCATCTCAGTAGGGGCTAGCCGATACGGAGCTCGTGCCACTGGCTTTGCCCCAGGTACCAAATCGATCCGGAATTCCACATCCCTATCCGGTGGTATACCCGGAAGGTCTTCAGGAAAAACATCTAAGAATTCTTGCACAACGGGTACCGCTTCAGCTTTATTATTCTCACGTTCGGTATCCACCACGTATGCCAAAAAGGATTTACACCCGTGTTGGATGTATTTTCTTGCCTCCATCACTGAACACAACGTGATCTCATTCTTTCTTTCTCCTTGAACAACAACCTGCCTCCCGCTCGGCGATATTAATTCAATCACCTCGCGGTTACACACCACATTGGCTTGGTATTTAGATAACCAATTCATTCCCACTATCACCTTGAATTCCCCCATCATCATTGGTATTAAATCAATAAGGTAATCTTCATCTTCTATAGAGATCTTACAATCACGATACACATCAAAGACTAAGACACTCTTGTTATCTGCTATTTCTACTTCTAAGGGCACAGACAGCTTGTTAATAACAAAAGAAGGGTGACGGGTAAAATCATAAGAAACAAATGATCTACTCGCCCCCGTATCAAACAATACATATGCAGGGATAGAATTGACAAGAAAGATACCTGTCACTACCCCCGGATCCACCTTTCCTTCCTCCACAGTCAGCTGATAAGATCTTCCTCTCACTCGAGGAATATCCGGCTTCACTCCGCTTTGACCCGCCCCCGCGCTCGGGTTTGGGCATTTGCTCTTTTTATGACCCGTCTTTCCGCATCCAAAACATACCCAAGCCGGACTAGGACATTGTGCTATACTATGCCCCGTCTTTCCACAACCATAGCACTGCTTTGTTAAAAAGAAACACTCCCCCTTATGAGCTCTCCCACAATGTGGGCAATCAGACAATCCACTCTTTTTATTTTCAGCTTTCTTGGGTGATTCATTCACCCTTGGCTTCTTGTTTGGGGTAGAACTGCTTTCTACTCCCCTCTTCTCGCCCCTTTCCACCTGCTTTTTCAGTTCCAGCTCTCTCTCTCGACAATCATTTATTAGCTCCTCGAGAGTTGCACATCGGGAAGCATTAATGAACTCCCTAAAGTCAGCATTCAGCATGTTGTTAAACTGGAAGATCCACTGCCTCTCTGTTCTCAACAACTCTTTACAGAACTTTACTCGATCCAGGAAGTAACTGATTACTTCCCCGATCGGTTGTCCCTTCTTTTGACGAAACTGCATCAACTCTTCTTGTAATTTGTTCGTTTCGGACTCAGGGCTATGATATACCGAAAACACCGCTTTGAACTCTTCCCAATTCATGGCCTTTATGGCCTCCTTCCCTTTTTCCTCCCGTGTCATATCCCACCAGTCCTTCGCATGCGACCGGAGTTGACCGGTTGCAAACATCACTTGATCCTCCGGTTCACAGTGACTTCGTTCGAATACCGCTTCAATTTCCGCTAGCCATCGGTAACAGGCTATCGGATCTTCCTCACTAGTGTATAGGGGAGGTTTACATGCCATGAAATCCTTGTAAGTACACCTCCCCTTATCTTTCTTCCCGCTTCCTTCCGCCATAAAGTCATTCCTCATCGATTCCAGATTCTTTTCCAATTCCTCCATCAAGGCATTTTCCATTTGACCCACATGGGTTCGTACCGCTGTTTCCACCGATGTCTCAATTTCATCTGAGATCAGCTTCTTCACTGCTGCAATCATGGGCTCTGTAAGAGCCCCAGCTGGGTTGTCTTCATCCGCCATAGTAAACTGAAAGTTTACAATAGGTTAGCATCATAATTACATACTTCCGCTTTTCAATCACTCAAAATTTTCAGCTTAACCATTCGAAATGGTCCATACTGCACATTTCATCATTCAATATCACAATATATAATTTAAATCACATACTTAAGTCACTTACCGGGTCAGAAGATCGAACCTTGAACCGAACATCCTTCCCCATCATGAGCACTTGGTTTGAGTTCAAGTGCCCCCACGACACTTGAATCCCTCAAACCGTGGCTCTGATACCAACTTGTAAGGCCCCAATCCCAATTACACGTATTAATCTCGTTTTAAAAAAATCAGAGTTTGAAATTTCATAACTTATATAAATAAAACTTCCACCCATTACTATGCCACATTTATAAAATCAGGTGTTTGACACCATTGACTCCAAAGTAATACTACAAAACATTCACATTAACAAACATGAACATCTAGGTCCCAAAAGATGTGATGTTCGGTTCCTAAGATCTTCGATTCGATCCCGACCCGTCTACAATAGTTTACCTGCCAAGAACACTAGTAACACGTTAGTATTAGTGGCACACAACAGCAATCAACCTATCTTGACCCGCCAACCCAATCGTTTGGAACATAAGAAAAATTCCATCTTTCACCGTATGATCCACCGTATTACAGAATCATTCCACCGTATCCCCAATCTGGTCACTGTATCATACTCCCAGTTCCACTGTATGATACAGTGGTCCTGATTAATTTTCATACTTAACTTCAAGTTTTACGAAAATTTTTCCATTCCTTCCTATTTCTTCAAGACCACATCTTTATTTAGGAAAGACCCTCACAACACTTGTTTTCACATTCTAATCTATGTATTAAACGATTGAGAATCTAATTACCGAAAACTCAACCCGTTTGACCCGCTAACACACCCATCACATGTAACATCCCAAATCCGAATTAAATAGTTTAATCGAAATCCCCAGGTTCTAATTATTAAATTACCATTGCATAGGTAACTTTATAATTTATGAATGACTTATCTAAAGAATATGTTGAATTTAAGTCGGTTGAGTTATCTTCCAAATTAGTTTTGGGGGTTAACATAATCAAAGTTAAGTAGATTCATGAAATATTACCCTAAAATGCCTAAAATGTAATGGCACTTAAAGTGGAGGGGCCATAAGTGTCAAAGTCGAAATTAACATAAGATGGGGAGGGGAAAACGTGGGGCAGACAAAAAATAGAACACTAGAGTGTTCTTGAAGGAGTAGCGACTATCTCCCCTAAATCCATGGCAAAATTGAGGATGAAACCCGAAATTAGAGTTATGCATGCATCAAAAATCGATTTAGATGGATGGAATGGAACAAGGATGGTCAAGTATGCTTCATGGTATGAAAACCTAACCATTTATCCTCTAAAATTCGTAACCCACTTTTGGGGTTATAAGAAAAGTTGATTAAAACATCAAATTGTTGGTTTTGTAGTGTTATTTGATCATGACTATAGCTATATTAATGACTATAGCTATATTAATGATAGTTGTGATGAAATTCCATGATTATGATGTTGTATGTGAAATTCTAGCATAGTTGGTGAAGTTGTGAAATGCTACATGAAGCATGTAGTATAATGGATGAAAGTGGATGAGAAATATGAACTTTCACTAGATTAAATGAAAGTTTTGATTAGTGATGAAGTAATTTGGATAATGAGTTGAAAGTATGCTTAAATGGGTTATACCCTTGGCTAGCTAAGTTGTAAATTTTGTGTAGAATTTGTATGCACACCAAGTGTTTGATGAAATGCCTAAGTGGATTTAAATACTTTAATTCATGGTTAAATGTGGTGTAAACACTATATAGAAGCATGGTAACTTATCGGGCCTAAGTATGATTCTCCAAGTATGTTTAACAAGTGAATTTGGTGCATAAAGTTGAGAAATGGTGGGTTATGGTTAATAAGCATAACCCATGTAGTATTGTGTGCATATCTAATGGTACATGTAATATGTATGTGTTAAATGTTGTTGAATATGTTGGTAATCATGTGTAAACATTAGGGAATTAGAAATCCTATGTTATATGCATGAATATATGATTAATTGGATGGTTTAGTTTTTGGATAGTTTGACTTTTAAAAGTCAAACGCCTAAAAATGAAGAAATTGACCTATGTGGAAATTGATCCATGGTGTATAATAACCATGTTGTGAAATGACTAACTAGTCATCTTATGAATGTAGAACATGGTAATGTTGATAGTTGATAAGCTAGGTGGGAAGCTTGGAAACAAATCGTTCAAACGGAGAAAATGGCGACGGAGGCTCAAGCCATCTTTCAAGTAAGTATATCTTACACCATAATTAGAGGATTACATGTTGTATGCCTAATATGATGTACTCATGTAATTATATGATGAAAACATAGGTGGTAAGAAAGTAAAGGTTGGATATAAAGTACATGTGGGGGTTTAACAATATGCTAAGTCTAAATATGACAATTAGACATATGAGCATTTTATTTAAGTTGAAATTATAAGATGTGATTGCAAAATGATCTAAAGTCGTTGGTTGTGTAGTGGATATTCCAACGATAACAATCATATATAATGAGTCGTCTTAATGACGTTGACGTGTGATACAGTAAGAGAATTACCCAAGTTGTAGGTTGAGAAAGATTACATAAATGACACTAGCAAATATGGTCCATTGTGAAAAGGGAAGTGAAGGTATGGGCTCATTGCTCTTGTTGCTATGATTGCATAATCAAGGTATGTGAGAAACTATGTCACTTGATAAGTTGTCTAAATTGTTATAACCAGCGTGAATTGTTTATGATGGAAATGCTGGTAAAATAATCGCAAGGTAAGTTGTAGTCGTCAAATAAAAGGGTGGAATTGATGAGATTTTATATATGGAAGTATGCTAACTAATAAAGGATGTAAATCCCGAAGTTTGTGGACACTTAGTTGTCCTTGCAAAGTGTCAGTCATCTAAACGGGTCAATGGGTTGAAATTTGGAGCATTGTTAAATCAATTTTAATAATGGTGGATTGATTTATTATGATGGATTAATATGTCTAAAAAGTGGTTGTAGGTGAGTTGGAAGGTACCCGGGTTGATCCTGAACCTTGGTTGCAGTGTATAAATGAAAATCAGGAAAAATAACTCGAAACATGGCAAAATTTGGCTAAGTATGAGATGCAGGTGAAAACGGACAGAATGTCAAAACGGCCGTTTCAGAATCCTGCACGGCCGTTTTGAGCTGCTGTTAGCACTTTTTATGATTTCCATTTACTTAGTTGTTGGTTACGTTTTGACCACTCTGGTCTAGTTGAATGCTTAAAAAAAATCATATACACTAACATGCTGTCGGTGTTTATGGTAGGTCATGATTAGGAACCGGACGACATGCGATTAAGCTAAGGTAAGCGTCATGAATAAGATTATGAATGCGGTCAAGGAAATGTGAAGGACCGTACACGTGGAAGAATGACTCGGAAGATTAACTTTTCCATGACGTTATTGTCGGGTCTTGATCTGAAGCAAGTAGAGTGGAATTCATGTCTACGAATTGGATTGTGCGTAAGAAGAAGTGGTGGTTAGATACTCTTTATACTAGTGATCAAACCATACACTAGAATTCAAGTTGAGTCGTTTTGAGTTTAAACGAATACATCAAGTGGGTGTACGGGCTCGTTTTAAATAAACCATTGGACTCTTTCGGTTGTGGGATCACTTGTGAAACGAGTGATTAAGTCATGATTTTTAAAAAAAACTGGAGTTGTACTAGTTTTGTTGAAAATTCTATGTACAAGTTGGTTTTAAATCAATAGTTGCATTTCAATATGTTAAGTTGTGGTATTTTCTTAAAAAAAAAATGGGACCTATTTTCCGCTGCAAACTATCGTGATTGAGTGATTTTGTTCAAGGGTGTTACATCACAAAACCAACTTATGATTACCCAATTGGGGCAATCTGATTTTGTTCAAGGGTGTTACATCACAAAAAATGGGACCTATTTTCCGCTGCAAACTATCGTGATTGAGTGTTTTAGTTTCCCCTTAGCACACGCACAAGGTGTTAATCCGCTTGAATTCCATGTTGGGGCAATCTGAGGTCCCAAAACTCTCATGGTTCCTCGTCTTGCCCTAACATCCAGCTTAACCCAAATTGGGTCATATACCGCAATCCTAGTTAGTCATATTACATAACCAACTTCCCAATTTGATTACCCAATTGCCTCAACACATATAAGTCATCCAACTTCCGCTTGAATATCAAATTATAACCAACTATCTAATACTAACCACTAGCTACTACGTGTTACCTTTTAAGCTTTGTTCTTGCCTTCGCGTTGATGGCTTGCACTTCCTCCCGCTTCACCTATAGTCATTACGTTGTTTAGATTACCATTACACATTCATGGGTCACACAATTATCATACCAACACCTAAACAACTCATGAAATCAGCATATACACAAGTTCACTCTCATTCAAGCATTTCATCAAACACCTTATGTGCATAATTGGTGTTCTTAATGTTTAGAAGCTTACATTTTTCCATTCCACCCATAGATCACTACATAACATTAAATTCAGATTTTACACTAAATCTAAAACTTTCAACAAGTCTATTAGCATACATGGACCACAATTAGCCAACCTAAATCACCCATTCACCATGGATTTCGAAGTCTATGGGGTGGGGCTTAAACCCACCACAATTTCTACTAATTACACACATAAATCAGTCATGCAGGGCAAGATTATGCTTCATCTAGACTCACTAACACATAATAACTCAGATTACTACTCCAATTTAACCTCTAGATGAAACCCATAATATCACCCTATTTCAAAGCCACTTACTTGACAAGAATTTATGAAATCTAAGATGGAAATCGTGATGTAGGAAGCCTCCTAAGCTTGAATTCGATTTCCTTTACTAAAATCTCCAACACCCAAGCTTCAATTTGAGATTTCTCCACAAGAACTAGGTCTCCACCTCTCCACTCTTTCTCTGCGTCGTGAACTACAAGTCTGGGGAGAACCCAGACATGTTTAATCCATCTATTTACTGCTTTGGTCCCTCAAGGTTCTAATTTTTATAAAGTCCATCATAATTTCTAATTTACATCTTAAATCCTCCTTCTTTTCTAGTCATATCATTTCTTAATAAATTTAACTTAGAAATTTAAAATTCTCATTAGTTATCCCAATTTAAATTTCTAGGCCTGCTTATATTACCAACAACCCGGATTGTCATAAAATAAAATAATGCACTCATTTTAATACGAAATTCGGGATGTTACATGTTATGTTTGCATATGATCTTTGTTTGTGTCTTTTAGTTTTGTGCTTCAATGTTCACATCGTGAAGCATCCCTATAGTTTACCCAATGCAATAAAAAAAAACTTGAAAATTATTTGTTTTATGGATGTTATGTTTATGTATTCTGGTTAAAGAGTATTTTGGCAAATCCCTAAAATCATGTAACCCATTGCTTAGTGCAGGTTAAAGAGTCTATTAGGCAAAACATGGATGGACTGATTATTTGAAATGATGTACTTAGTTTGTTGGTGCAAAAGTGAAAGACTTACCAAAGACATGAGAGTTATCAAGTTGGTAGCAAAAGGTCAGCGGTCTTTTAATTAATTTTTCTGTTTATTTGATGCCATCATATAATGCCTTTAGGAAATATATAGATTTAATGGTTTCAATCACACCTACTACGTCAATGGTGGCTATGGCATATGGGTATGACAAAAAGCAGGTTACTTTGAAGCTTTTCCATACATTATGGGTTTTGCCTATGATTAGTTGTGGGAACATTTTATAACAAACTGTTTATTTTTAAAATGTGTTGTATTGCCATTTGTTTATCCTTGATTTGTCTAATTTTGTAGTAGACATTATCTTTTTATTGAATAGATATCAAACCGTTCAATATATTAGAGTTTTTTATACATGTATATTTTGCCATTGCGACCATAGATTTTCACACGGCCCTTTTCTTTACTAATTTGGCTAACCGACTTTTAAAAACGGTCCGATTCCGCTGATCGTCCTTTTTAAACGGGTCGGCTCCGCGGCAGCGCGTGGGTCGACCCACTTGTTTGATACAAAACACAATAATTGACTTCCCCCAAAAAACACTATGTAACTTAGCATTTTTCAAATAAATAAAAGGGGAAGTCAATTACTGCATTTTGTATCATATAAATAAAAGGGGATGGTTAAATTATGAAAATATCCTTCATTAATATCCTATTTGACTGATTTCAACCGTTAATTTGGATAGAAATTTAAAAAATGATCAAAATTGAGAAAATGATCAAAATTGAGAAAATAATCAAACCTCAGGCCCTGAAATGTTACAATTTCAGAAATTGGATTAAAAGTGTTAAAATGTGCAAACCTTGGGGACCAAAAGTGAAGTTTACTCTAAATTCATTGATACTTTTCTTTTTCTAACAAACTTTATGTTTCATAAGTTTTCAAAATATTTTCAAGATATATTTTGTTTACGAATCTAGATTTTGACAATTTTACAATTCTATTGTTCCGATGTAGCATAATAGTGTGCGAGCCTTTTTTTAAGTGTTTTCTAACTTTTTTGTCGAATAGCATGTTTTGTTTTAACTTTTAAATATACCAACCACTATAAACCACTATAATCGTCGCAACACGCAGTTATGCTTTTCACATTCACAGCTACGTTCGTCGCAACGCATGGGACTCTACACCTAGTTTTTTTTTTTAACTCATTGTGATTACCTTTTTGGTCATTTTATATAATAATTCAAACAAAAACGTTTTAGAAAGAAAATCTTAAGCTAATAAAGAGATTCCAAACACATTTGAGAAAAGGAACAAATGTGCCAATTCTCCATCTACCAAACCCTAATCAAACCTGGCCTTCATCTTCACGAGTTCATGCTCGATTGGCATTTCACCGGTCCCTATTCGTGTTCATCAGCATTCATTATCGATTGTAAGGTTCGTAAACCCTACGCCTAATCAAACCCATTGTGTTTTACGTTCTTTATTACCGTAGGATTTCTGTTTTTGAATCCCGTTGAAGTTTTTTTGAAATTGCCCTAAACCTAACCTAGTAATCCCGCGATGTCTGCCTCCGCTCTTCCGCCGGACATCACCGGAGCAATACTCCTTCTATTACCGGCTAAATCTCTGGGCCGCTTCAAGTCCGTTTCGAAAACATGGAACTCGCTCATTTCCGATCCTAAATTCATCAAAAACCACCTCAAACGTCATCAAATCACAAAACTGATTCTACTTTCCCACACATGTTCTATCTACTCAGTCGATACAAACCAATTTCTCCCATATCTCAACATTAATAACAATGATGATGACATACCCGCAACCGCAAAAGAACTAATCTTCGGGTCACCTCCAATCCAGTGGTCAGTGGTCTTGGGATCGTGCAATGGGCTCGTTTTAGCGAAAGACGTAAACCATAACATCTTCATGATCAATCCAACCACACGTGAGCTCTGGAAAGTTCCCCCTTTTGCATTTCCAAATGGAGACGTTTTTGTCAGGTATGGATTCAGTTACGATTCATCCACTGACGACTACAAAGTAGTTCTTCTCTCCTTTTGGGACCCTCAATGCGAGTTTGCTGTTGGTCCCACGGGTACGTTTGTAAGCGTTTATAGCTTGCGTAACAATTCGTGGAAGAGACTGCCTAATCCTCCATATGCTAACGGGGCCTTCTATGCAGTTGTCAACCAGAACTTTCACTGGTATGTAAACTCAAGAACCATTGTTGCCTTCAGTTTCACAACTGAAGAATTCAATACATTCAGATTGCAATTTCTTGATTTATATGGGGACAAGAGTGTTGCGATTTACGATGTGGTTGCTATCGGTGGTAAACTTGGCTTTTTTATTAGTGTTGGGGATGCCTTTGAGCTTTGGGTAATGGAGGAATATGGTGTTGCTAACTCTTGGACCAGGATTTGTCCCCATGAGTTCAAAGATCCTGTAACGCCGGTGTGTTTGGTTGAAGGAAGCAATCGAGATATGGTGTTGGATGATGAAGGTGACATTCTCGTCTTTAATATGGATGAAGGAAGATGCAGAAATGTAAGGATCAAGGGGGGGCCTGAACGATTCACTGTTGGAGGTACCTATGGTGAAAGCCTTGAATCACCTAAACGCATCCTAGGATCATCTTAACCTTTAATAGTGGATTGGAATCAAGCAGTCAAGTTTTAGATTCATGCAGCCGTTTTGCAACTGATAGGTTGGTCAAAAGTTTCATGATTTTGTGCATCTTGTAGTTGTTCTTACTTAGGATTAACAAAGGATTTCTTTATCATGGATCAACTATTGGTATTATATTGGAATGAATGTAGGCAGAATGCTTTGGATTAGTCTCTATTTTTATCTACATTTTTAAAGTGGAGGTGTTACAGTGATTTATCTGGTGAAACAGGCCAAAATGTAGTTATTGATATCTTTTCATGATCTCAATTTTTTTAGTTTTCAGGGGGGGGGGGGGGGGGGGGGGGGAGTGGAGGAGGTTCGCAGCCGGCTACCTCACTTTGCCACCGGCAAAACCATTGCCATACCCACGACATTCTCTAGCGGCTTCAACTTTGGAAGCTTTGCGGCATGAAGTAGCCTCGCCAGCTACTTTGTGTTGTGTGTGTAATTGTGGGTCTCATACCCACTTTTACCTCTACCACTTAATTCCTACCACTTCCCTCATAAAATTCTTCAAAAATCCTACTCCTCTTTCATGTGTGACAGTTACAACCAATTCTTCAAAAACCAAAAAAACCTACTACTCCCTCACCCTCATGGATTAGTAATAAGCTTTGATTTGGCTGTGCATTAGATTTGGATACATAAAGCAGCATTGAATTAAGGAATAGTACTTTCTGCTATAGGTTCAAAGTGCTTTTAAACAGTTGTGTAATGATGTTATTTGTTTGATTTGAGGAGAATTGGATGTTGTTGAATTATGCCGCTGGAATTACCAGCGCCACAAACTTAGGAACTTTACTATCAAGGTATGGATGGAACCTTTACATGAAAGATTTGTTTGTACGCCGGATGGTAATTAGTACTATGAATTCAAATGACTATGGGATTAAGATTTTGTATTACCAAAAGTCAATGTTATCCAGAAAGTCAACTATGGTAATTAGTACTATGAATTCAAATGACTATGGGACTAACAATTTTTATATTACCAAAAGTCAATGATATCCAGAAAGTCAACTGCGGTCAAACCATTGATGTGAGACCCATGGGGAGCAGTTAAAAGGCTGGAGAACTCAAGGCTCCTAAAACTTTTAGGGAGCTGATCCCGCATGTACAAACCATTAATATGTACAAACCATTAATATGACCATTTGGAGTAGTTTAAGGCCAGAGAACTCAAGGTTCCTAAAACTCTTTTTCTTCAATAGCCAATCATTAAAAAAAAGAGAACCAACGCTAGGAAGAAAATACAAACAGTCACGAAAGAAAACGCAACAAAACAAACAATAGGAAATACAACACCCAGAAAATAGCACCACGAAAACAGGCACCAGTAGTAGCAGGAGCGGCCATCTCTGGAGACCAAGAACATAATACACCCCCTATAATCTTGAACAGATGCTACTTCAACCTTAGGTTGATCCCAATACCTCCATTGAGATCTTAGGGAGTTGATGATGTGGACTTCGGTGCTCGGTGGAGGCATTGGAGCTGGATCTCGGTCCCTCGGTGAAATCCTCAAGGGACACAGCTCGGTTCCTGTCCCCCGCACCCCTTATTCTCGGTGGAATGTGAATGTTTAATTATTATTTTTTTGTCGAAATCTATGAAAATAACAACCAGAAATTACCAGATCTATGAAGACGATATTGAGAGAGAATTGAGTAGCGGCTGTTAAGAATGTGCGTACTTTTCCAAACCCTAGCTTCCGGAGGCCATATATTCATCTCCAAATGACCGGTTCAAGCCATACACTTTATTGTAGAGGTGTACAAAACCTGTTTTTTTTTAAACTGGTTCGGGTTGAAAACCGAAACCAGTTTGGCCCAAAATCGATTTGGGTTACAAACCGGTTTGAAGCAACAAAACCCCAAACCTATAGAACTGAACTGGTTCAGTTCAAACCGGTTTGGGTTGAACCGGTTTATAAAAGATCCGGTTTTTTTTTTCTCTCTCAAATAATCAAGTAACAAAACTTAAGGATTAATACAAGAGAAAAAAGTTGGCTAGAAGTATATTACTAAAATTCTAAAGCTCAAAATTATAAAGCTTGAACACCAAAGGCTACAAGTATTAGTAGAACTAAACATCCTATTTGTACTGGATTGAGTTCGTTAGAGCATAAACTTGCACCAACTCCAAAGGTGGTCATACGTAAATAAATAAGAAGTTCTGACTTATATTATCCCATCAAAAGTTTACATTGTCACTTAAGGCTAATGGAGAACCATCTCTTTTAAAATGCAACGACTATTTCAATTGAGATCCATTTAAGTACTGCTAATAGGATTTAAGAGATTAATGGTTAATTGAAATTAGAAAAGAAGATGAGTTTTAAAGCGGTTTCAAACCGGTTTCTAAACCAGTTCCAAACCGGTTCCAAAGACAACCCAATGGAACCGGTTCGCTAAATGGGAATGCTAAATCGATTGAGAACCGTCAGTTTATACTCGAACCGAACCGGTTTTCTTAAAACCGATTTTTATCTCGAACCGGTTTTAGTTTTTATACCGGTTCGATTTGCAAATCGGGTTTTTTTACACCTCTACTTCATTGCTCCATAACCCGATCTTAGCCCCCTTTCTTTACATTATTTAAGCCCAATAACCTAATAAAAATAATACCACATAAGTCCAATAGTGAGATATAAACCAAAGCATGATCTTTGACAATAAATTGCATATAATTTTTACAGCTTTTTTTTTCTTAAATTTAATTGAATAAAATAGTAATAAAAGTAAATTGAGTGGAGTGAAATGTGAAAGGTGAATCTTAGGAAGTGTTTTTTTAAAAAATTTAGGATGTGTAATTTTTTTTTTAATGAAATGTAATTTTTTAAATTTTATTTAATGAAGTGTTTTTTTAATCTAAATTAAATTTTATTATTTTTTCTTTATTAATAGAATAAAATAATAATAAAAGTAAAGTGAAATGAGTAATAGGTGAAAGGGGGTATAGAAATGAGATGAGTGAAAAGTGTGGAAAGTAAAATATGATGATGTGACGCTGAGTTGGAAAAACAATAATATAAAAGGTGATAAGTGATCATTGGTCGGGCCCTCCCCCCCCCCCCCCGGTTTTTTTTCGGCCGTAGTGCTAGTTTTTGTGATTTTTAAAACTTTTTTTTTATATATATTGAGAACCGCCCCCTGAAATTAGGATCTATTACTTTTCACCCCCTCAAATTTTTCACGAAAACTTTGCTAGTGTAAGTGATAGAAGTGTCAGCCCATGAATCCCAAGCTGGACCAACCACCGTTTGGATCTAGTCGAGTACATCACTAACCCCCTCCGTTTTTTTGTTAAATTTTGATATACGTTGAGTACCGCCCCCCTCCGTTTTTTGTTTGTAAAATTTTTTGGCCCCCTTCTTTGTTTTTTTTCCCCTAAAAACTTATGGCCCTGGTAAATTTTCCCAAAAATTTATTTTAATAAAAACTTTCCCAAAAATTTATTTTAATAAAAACTTGATTTTGTTTATAAATAAAACTTCCATGTTCCATTTATAAATAAAACTTCCAAGTATAGGGGGCATTTGAAAGTTAAGCTATAAGCGGCCTTTTGGCTATCCAGTTGAGACCGGATTTCATTGAGACCGGATTTCATTGAGCTGGCTGTTAAAGTTATTGGGCTCGACTAAAATGAAGACACGGAACAAAATTAAGAAAATTACTATTACAAACTTTTGAGATAAAAACCACCCACATCATATATACATACATACGTATTTAGATAGATATCAAACAAGTAGACGCATACGATGATCAAGTGAGTGACATGACATGATCATGTATATTTTAGCTAGTATTTATTTGTTCTGTTGGTTGAGTCTTGCTGCTGCAGCCATAGACGCAGCCACCCCACCTGGGTACGTAGCCAGCTCCGGTTGGTTCCTAATCTCAGCCCCTATCACCCCCTCTGCATCCTCCCTTGTTACCGCTTTATCTTTTTCCAACAAACTACTTGCATCCTGCATGTTATAATCATGCACTGATTTATTAATTAATTAATTATCAAAACAATCTCTCAAAAGAACAATAACTTACCGCCAACACATCTCCAAGCTTTGTCTTGTCCTCATCCCGCATGGCTCGCACATTTTGGGAAGCCGCCGCCTGTGCTTTTGCGGCCACGCCACCGGGCGTAACTTGCATACGCCCCGTGGCACGGACTTCCGCAGCTTGTATGGCGGCGGCATCACTCTGTTCCACGGGTTTCTCTCCGGCGGACATCGCGGCAGCCTCTAGTGCTTCTCCGATTGTAACCGGATCATCAACGTCACCACCGCCGCCCCTCTCCGACCCTGAGGTTGGACCCGCCCCAACATACTGCCCCACCACCTACTCAAATAAAAAATTTTCAATTAATTAATTATTAAGATGAATTAAGAAGTTACTATATAATAAATTGAAAATTTTAATTTTATGCCTGGCCGCCAACTGATTGGGTTATGATGTGGTGACCGGCGACTTCTGCGTCGGAGACGGTGACTTCTTGATCAAGGGTGGTGTCGTTATGGCCTACAACGCGGCGGTTTTCGTTGACGGAAGCGGCAGACTGCATGACGGCGGCAGGTCCTCCTTTCTGGATGTGACCAAGAGCCATGTTCTCGGCGGTTTGCATGGTGGAGGCATCTTGTGGGGTGATGGGCTTGCTAGCCAGCTCACCGGAGACTTGGAATACGTCGCCGTATTTGATGGCCTCCTGCTCATTTTGATCAGATCGTTGTGGTTGTTCTTGACTCATCTTCGTGGATGCTGTATACGTATTCTTCTTGGCGGTAACTGGGAACTCATGAGCCCTATTATATTATATACTTGATTCTAGTTGGTAAATTCTGTGGCAGAGGATTTACACGTGTAGGAAGAGGAATGTATGCACTTCTTTTTGAGGTTCGTTACGTGTCAGTTATGTGGAACGGTTTCGTGCTTATCGTGATCTCATTTTCTACTCTTATAGAAAGAGGATGATCACAATATCCTCTCCCACTCTTCTTTTACAGCAATATCATATTACCATCGCTGCTAAAAAAATGTCTTTTTCGACGCGCAATTCGTAGTTAAGAAAGGGGTCAGATGACGCGTATTTATGCGTCAGAGCTTCTTGACACGTAAAATGCGTGTCATCCCGTTCTTAACGCGCGAACAATGACACGTATTTTTAAGTTTAATATTAGGGGGAAAAAAATACAAAATGGCCACTTTGACATAAAACTGGCTCAATATAGCTCTTTGAAAGTTAACATTCTCAAAATAGCCTGATAACGGTTTGTCAGACCGTCACAAATCCCCAACTAAAATTGATTTGTAGTAGTGGAAGTTAGGGTTATCGAACCTAGGGAATATGTGGAAGTTGACGAATTGATTAACTAACTATTAACCAACTTAACTAAAATTACCAATTAACCTAAAATTGAACTAAATTGCCTCTTGGCTGTTTTGAATGAGTTGTGGTGAATTAACTAAAAATTAACTAACTTGATACTAAAGAATTGATTAAACTATCAAATGCGAGAAAGCTAAGTACTTTTGGATCCTGGTTGGTTACCGATCTAGGCAAAACCTAATCAATTACTAATAACACATAGACATGTTCCCCAATTGCCTAATTGACCTAATATCTTAAGTTTCTAATGACCTGCTTAGTTCCTGCCACAAGAAAGTGCTAGATCATGACAGTGGACCATTAAAACCCTAATTTACTAGTTAGGTTAAACAAATTCAGCATGCGGGTGCTCAACAGTTGCAAGGAAAACCGGAACAATTAGTAATTAACGGTTAGGAATAGGACGATTTTACCACCCAATCACCAAAAGCAGTTAGAGGTGATTAGCCGGGCATGGCTAATGTGACAAACATTATTTTAACTAAAAATTGCATAAAGAAATAATACCGAATGATTGCAAGAACTCCAAGATCTCTAAACAAGGTGAAAAAGTCGTAACCCTAGCTCTGGACATCCAAGAATGAGAGTGTGTGTATAATGACTTAACAAACAAGTTTAAATAGTAAACCCTAATTTTTCTTCCGTCGATCGATTTGGGGCGTACCGCCCCAAAGTGTAACATTCTGAGCGTACCGCCCGAGATTATAATGTCGACTGGCTTCCTTCAACTTAGGGCGTACCGCCTTATTCTCTTCATTTCTGGGCGTACCGCCCCATAATGCATCTCAGGAACTTTCTTCAATTCTTCTAAGTCTTCACTCGCTTCCCGATCATTTCTCGACCTCTGTACCAATCAGCTTCAGATTTCTTCATAAAAGCTCAGATTTCACATGTTTAGCTCCTGGTACCTTAGAACACAAAAACCGTGAAAATGCAATGTAATCCAACCGTTAATGTTAATAAAAATTGTAAATTAATAGTAATAACGGATGACACTTTGGACTAACATCATAGCCCCCACGCACGGTCGGACGACTGTCGCCAACTGTCCTCACGACTTGACCAGTGAAACACTACCACATTTGTTATCCAAGGTCGTCACGACTCTCCGTCGCCGATAATGACCGTGCAGGGTGGACCCACGACCGTCCCCTACCTGACACTTTTCAGGGTCGTCCACGAGCCCCTGACGGTCGTCTGACACGTGTTGGGGGATTGCGGCGACCCTGACCAATAAACCTTTTTTTTAAACCCACGAACTCGTTGACCATGCATGAGGGTCGTTGACCTTCACGATCGCCACGAACGCCTGCACGGTCGCCACGTGCCCCCGTTTTAATTTATCTTTTTTTTTTATTTTTAATTTTTTTACTTCTCCTTATAATTACTTACCACTTCATTCTCTTTATATATCACACATATCCCTTTATTTACCAACACCTTTCACTAAAAAAAATTCTACAATCTCTTCTCTAATCAAGTTTTTTTTTAAGGTAAACATGCAAATGGCTAACCCTTCACCTATTTGGGGTCAACGTGAGGAAGAAGATCTTGCAATTTCCTGGTTAATGGTTCGTGACAGAGAGCCGCGATTAAGGTACGGGAATAGGTTCTGACACCGAGTGAGAAATTGTTTTTACTCTCGTTACCAGACTCCGTCTAAGCATACGCACATCAGCTTATCTCTCATTGGCATCAAATGCGATACAAAATGAAAAAGTTTAATGACACTTTTATTAGAGTTTCCGACCAAGCCTCGGTTCACTACACTCACGATGATATTTTGAAGTTGTCCAAAGATATTGTGAGGTTAACGAGTTTGAACATTTTACAGCTTGGATAGTGCTAAAAGATCATCCTACTTTTAAATTTTAATATGTGGGCTGTCTTAATGTAATTTTTCGTTTTATTTAGCAAGTACTTGTTTTTTAATGTATTTTGTAATCTCTTTAATGAAATTGTCGTTTGAATATTTTTTTAGTTTATAGACTTGTTTTATGGGATTCCTTGTTTTGTTTATAAAAAGAAAATTTGAAAATATATTAAATCTGAAAATATAATAAAATTACAAAATATATTAAAAATAAAGTATAAAAAACACAGAAATACTAGTAAAGTTTAAAAGAAAAATCACCCTTATCTATTCTAAACTAGACGAGGCAAACATCATCAAAAATAAAATGTATCAGCCATGAAACGCCGATACTCCATACAAACTAGTTTAATATCAGTTGCCTTGTCGAGAGGTTTACGAGTCACTAGATGCTCCATTAGCATACAAACGTAAACAACTTCATTTCCAAGCATGTCTTTGGAAGTCCGGACGTGATTATCGTTAACCTCATATAAAAAAAACCCTCTCTTGACGAGGTGTTTTGTTCCAGTATCAAACTTTCACCAACAAACAAGTTAGATAAACATTTATTTTTTGAAGCTTAGGTAAAACAAACTGTATGTACTTATCACTGTCGAAGGGATAAGAGTAGTAAATCACCAAATGATTATTTTCTAGATCAACTTTTATGAATGACCAATTTTCACCTTCCAAACACACCGGAAAGTATATATTTGTCAGATTTAAAATTGACGGATATATGCTAAACTTTCCAGATGCTAATTGAACTGCATTTTTATTACAAGAGTCTATTAAGTTTTCATAGAAATTGGGTGGTAAGATAGTCCAGTTAATTTCGCCTTGTTGTCGATTTCTCATTTGCATTAGTCTTCCAACCCAATCTTCAATATGTTACAAAAAAAAGAATTAAATAAAATAAATTATATATAAAAAATTGAAAATATAATAATAAAAAAACGTACCATTGGTTTTAAAGAACCGTATCCTAATAGGGCACCCCAAAAATTTTAGTCAAGCTTTATGTTCGTATTAACGAACAGGACAAGATAAAAAAAATTTATCTCCTTTTGTATAAAATACCATGACATCTTTAGACCAATGATCAGACTCATCATCAGGAATGACCCAACGACATTTACCTCCCTTTTCTATAACTCGTCGTTTTGGTTGAAGCATCTGCTGTGCATACACATGTGGATTTATTTTCTCCACCTCTCTTTCATCAGCTCCAAGTGAAGATGTAGAAGCCGAACCTTTATTTTTTGGTACCCGCCACTTTGAAAGTATGAAATCATAGGTTTTTTTAACGGGTTGTGAGCTATATTCATCATTATACATTTTTTGTGATGGTATATTTGTAAAATTTAGTTCGGTCTTTTCTCATTTTATACTAATAAATTAAAAAATTTTAAAACTTCAAATTTAAATAAGTCAATAATTAATGAGGTAGTTGACAGGGTCTTCAACGACCGTCCTTTACACGGTTAACGACCGTCAACGACCATGGTCTTATCGAAGTCAGATCAGCATTTGTGAATGGTCGTGGCGACCCTGTCGTGGTCGTGGCGACCGCACATAAATTTTTTCAATGGAGCATTAATAAGTACTATTGAATTTACGTTAATTATAATATTATAATAATTATAAACATCATATAAAATATTTATATCAAACATAACCATATATTAAACATATTAAGCATACATTATAAAATATTAAACATAACATAACATTAAAACTTCTAAAAATTAAGAAAGATCACGATCATCTTTTAAAATAAACCAACAATCAACATAATTGAATCTTGGTGGAGTGTGGCGATAAGATTACGTTTTAAGTGCCCAAGGTAATTTTTCCTCTTGGGGTATGAAGTAGGGAGTGCTGTCGTATACGGTTCTAAAGTTTTGCACTTTGATTCGTATGTCCCGCCATTTAGAAGTCAGCATGTCTGTAGTACGGTAACCAACTTTCATTCCAACCAAAAAGTGAAATTCAAGACTTACCCTGCGCCAGAATTCTCCTGACCCCGGGCTTGTTTCTTTACGAACCGTAGACCAAGCCTGAGCTAAAGCGAGCTCCTCACTAGGTATCCACGGGGTCGGAGCCCTCCTAGGTGTGGAAGTTGAAGATCTCCTGGAGGATGAAGGCGAAGAACTTGAAGACGTTTGAGTCGAAGATCTCCTCAGTGGTGTGGGTTGTGGGTTGTGGGTTGTGTGATATGTGTTTCTAATAATATTTATAGCTGAGTGGAATGCAGTGTGGTAAATATAATACAACGAGGGGGCAAATTTTAAAATAGGGATCCCTTAATTATAACATAAAAGTTAGAACTGATAAAGTTAAAACATAAAAGTAAAACAGCTAAAATTACATTTACTAATTATTTCCAAAGACAGTCATCGTTTGACCATTCCGAATCCGATGAATGCTCGTCTTCTTACAGATTATGATATGGTGCCTCATAATCGTCTAATATCGTGTAATTATAGGCATCTTTTAAAAAGTCTGGATCTTCGTTAGCTGTTGGATCATAGTATTCAATTTCTTCATGTTTTGGTGGTGTTGGAACAGATGGGATCAAAGGCAAAACAGGTATGATGTGGTACCCGGAGTTACAGGTTCTAATGTGGTACCCGGAGCTGACGGTGTTGATGAAACAGCGGGTGTTTTACTCACTGGTTTATTCTCCTCTCCAACATTTTGTGTAGACTTTTTTGATTTCCAACACTCTCGTCTAGTAAGTTGTTGAGCATCGAAATAGTTGCTAACGGGATTTCTGTAATGATTGGGGTTTGCCATGAAAATGTTGAGAAATTCTACAAATGTTTCATCACTACTCACATGTGTGTATTTATAACCCAAATAATGTACTTTAAAAAATAAAATAAAATATTGACTAAAAAAATACGAGAGAAAAATCAATAAATAAATAAATAATTACATCATTTAGATTAAACAGAGTACAATTACAATGATAAAAACTACAACGATAATACAAAAGATCATAGATTTTGCTCTTTCAAGCTTCATCTTTAAATTATTGTTCTCTTATAATAACATCATCTTTTCCAGTTCTAAATCTGTGATTTTCATCTCCAGTGCGTTCTTACTGAAATCAACATCTTCTTCTCCAAGTAAATTACCCAAATCTTCTTTTCACATAAAAAATTACATCCTGAATTCTTTTAAGAGGTACAGAACAGAAAATTAAAGATTACTTACATAAAAATAATGAAAAAAAGTAAATTTATTTCTCAGATTACTTACAGGCCAAAAAGAGCAGGAGTAAAATTCACGACCTGGTCTTGTAATTCAACTTCCAGCAACTTTTTTTATTGCAAAAATCCCATGTTTACAACACAAACCGCCATTTACACCAACTTTAATCAGTCTTGGTCTCCTACGTGAAACCGAGCTTGACGAAGAACAACTCATGATGTTGAAATAGTGAGAGGTTTAAGAGGAAATTTCGTTTAGTGAACTTAGAAGTTTTTAGAATTCGGGTTTTAAAGGTAAATTTTTAAGTTAAAAAAAAAACTAAAAAAGACAATAATAAACAGCGTCACCACGACGCTCGGTATGGTCTAGACGACCCCGTCAAATCAACTCTACGTATTCAGTCTGACTTTCCCCATGTCACTTGACAGTCGTCTCGACTTTAATTGAGTCGTGGCAACTTAGGATTTTAAAATCCCAAAAAAAAAATTTACCCCCCATAAAAGGGCGTTAGAACTTTGACCCTAATTATCTATTACTGTCGTGGGGACCAAAAGAAGACGGGCGTGGAGACCAAGACCTCCAAAGAAACAACATCGTTGTGTCGCATTTCAGTCGCCATTTAGCCACCGTTGGAGTCGCCGTTAACAGTTGACGATCCCAAAAACGCCGTACACGACTGTAGGGACCACAAAAGCGATTGTTGGCAGCGGAGTCAGAGAATCGTCCATTATAATGGATATTGTATGTTGAATCTTCTTTTTTGTTCCATAGTTACTATTTTATTTTAAATCTTCACATGTTTTAAATACCCTTCTAACGTTAATGATAGATATCTTGCCTAGACAATGTTCATCGTTTTCATTTTATTATTTGTTTTATTTTATGTAGGATGAAGGTCCTCGTGCATCAAAGGTTAAACTTAGGATCCATATGGGAAATCAGAAACTACTAAAAAAAATTTTAAAATCAAAAGAAGCTATCGATAATATGAAAAAATTATGGGAGGCACGGGGTTTATTCGGGCAGTGGCTCTATGTCCAATGTGACACCAATGACACTAAGCTAATTTATCGTGCTTTGAGAAGTCAGGTACCTAAAAACCCTGATCCGCAATATGATGGGATTCGTTGCCAATTATGGAGGATAAATGTTATCGTTTGGGTCCAAAAGAATTTTGTCTTCTAACGGGATTTACATTCGGAGAAAATATTTAAAAAAATATACCCGTTAACCAAAAAAGAAAAAAGAAGACAACCGACGATGAACTGTTTGTGCCTCCTTTTAAGAAAATCTCCAATTTGAATTTTTACTTGACGAGCGTGTAACTTTGAAAGTTTTGGTACAATTTCTAAGTGCAAATTACAAAAATTTAGGGAGCGATGAAGACGTACATGTGTGTTTACTGGTGTTGCTATATTCACTTTTCATGGGTGTTGAGATCGATCACCTAATCATTGATGCACATTGGTTGTTGTTGGAGGATTTGAAAGATTGAGATAGTTATCATTAGGGGTCGTATGTGTGGGACAAAACAATTAACGGCATTTTAGACAAACATAAAAGAAGCGGTCATAAACCCTCATACATAGTCACTGGGTTTGCTTGGATTTAGGTAATAAAATTATAGAAACATTTATTTACTTTTTTAGAAACATTTATTTACTTTTTTACACTTTTAAAATTAATTGATCTATATGTTTATCCCGTAACTCATTAATTGTATTTTTTAAGTTGTGGATTCATGAGACGTTCCCCGAGTTGCGTGCTACTGCGGTGGGTTATCTTAAGGACCTAACACCTCGATTTTTGTGTTTGTGTAACACGAATAAAATTCAATCTCATACCGCTAAGAGTGTTTTCACGATTGGTCGGGTAAAAAACTTTAAATTGTATATTTTATTTAAAAATTAATTAAAAATTATTATTTCAGGATGACAGATATTGGCCGGAGCCAATATTACCGACACCGCTAGAGACCACTATGTCGTGGTTTAAGTCTACCGTTGCTTATATCGATAAGATGTGTCAGATGAAGGCAAATGAACGAATTCAATCCGCACCAAAATCGGCTGAATGGGCCACAAATGAGAACCTTCAGTAAACCTGTGTCAATCAGTTTATGGACATGGCAGACGAGGACGAGAAAAAAGAGTCAAAAGGGTTAGGACAGACTGTCGGTTCTCAAGGTTATAGTGATGATCTAATTGTGAAGATTGAAATGATGATGTTGGAACAAAAATCTGGCCGGTTATTTATCGAGGAATTAATTTAATTAAAATAACTTCTTTTTTTTTTCTCATGATAGATGAGCATATTAATATTTTTTAACAAAAATATTTTTCAGACAAAGTAGACCCGTTTATGCAGCATGGTATGCTGGCGTTTAACAAGATTGAATGTGGTAATCAAAACATCAATCAGTTTAGTCCGGCAAAGACCCAGTTTACCCCAGCACCGTCAAAGGAGTCTACTCCAGCACTGGTAAAGGAGTTCACTCCAGCACCGGTAAAGGAGAAACAGTCGTGTGACACTCCAGGGTCAGAAGTTGTTCTAATTAAGCAACTGGATATGGGTCGTGAAAAACGTTCAAAAAAACCGGCAAGGAAAATGTTGAGCCGTTTCCGTAGTCAACCAAGAATTTCTAAAAGTGGGGTTGAATTGTTTAAGTGGTCCCAGAAGTAAGAAATAATTTGATGAACAACAACGATCTACTTCATTACACGACCCTTAAGTTGGAGACCAGTTTGACCGCCGAATACTGGAGACTTCTTCTTGGTCAAGAAAAAAGTGGTTGGCTTGACAATTGGGTAAGTTATTTTATTTTATTTTTTAGAAATTTATTATATATATAATAAAAATTAATTATTTTTAAATCTTACGTTTTATAGCATATAAACACATGGATTTTCAGTCTCCTGAGAAATAGACCGTCTCAAAGTAAGTGGACCATTTTGTGTGTCAATTTTATTATTAATGCTGTTATCATGGAATCAATGAATGGACAGTGCAACACGTACCCGTACCCAAACATTCATGACATTGAAATTGTAAGTGTAAAGTCTATTTTTTTTATTTAATACTATAATTTTTTAAAAAGTTTTTAGAGTGGACGGTCGTCACGACAGTCATCGTGATCGAAACGACCGCGAGGCGTTGGGAAGATTGAAGAATACCTTGTTATGTGTGCACGGTTGTGAGGACGCTCCTACAGTCGCAACGGCCGTTAATTTTGATGAATAATTATTGTAATTTTTTTTTTAAAAAAATCTCCTTTTTACAGTATTACATACCTGTTGTGATTCCGGATAAACATTGGTTTTTGGTGGCAATTGAACCGTTAGAATGGAAGATGACGGTCTATGATAGGTAAAAGAAATTAATATAATTTCTTTATTATCTTGTTGTCATGTTGACACATTATGTGTGAACTGTTTTTTTTATAGTTGTCTCGGTATTTATCAAAAAGAGCATAATGGAAATTTAGACAGGCTCGATCATTATTTTCCTATTTGGATTAATTATAATGGAGCTAATGTTGGAAATGCCACCTATCATAAGGACCCTTTTAAACGTGATGCAGTCTTTTGTACTCAACAAGACGGGCCACTTGGGGATTGCGGTGTGTGTGTTTGTATTAATTTGCTGCGTTTGATTACTGATGAGAATGTTGGGTCCCTTGAAGGGCTCTTTAACAATGTTGGCACAATTTGATTTAACACAAGATAAATAAGTTGCGGAAAGTAAATCAAATTAGAAGACAGCAATTCATAAAAAGGGTTATTTTGTATATCTCAAATGTAAATAATGGTTTACACGAGTTTATGGTATGACTATGTATCAACAAAAATAACTTTTCTACGGGAGTAATGTTGTAATTGTTTTGAGAAGATATTGAATTATATGCTTGATGTCTTCCTTTGTTTGGTGAAGTCAGCTTGCTATTTATAGGCAGATGTAGCAAGTTGTATTTGGATAAGGTGGTTGAGGACGGTTGATGTTGGAGTGTGTCAGAGTATATAGAGATAAATTGAAAATATTCAATTTATCTCTTTTTTCAATTGTCTTCAACTGCCTTGTTGATTAATGCCAAGTTGACATTCATTTTGCTTGTTCTTCACACAAAGATAGAAATTATTCTTCTCGTATTATTTATCTTCTAATGATCCAGAACTCCTTCTGGATTCTTCTTTGAAGACTGTTAATGCTTCCCATTAGAAGCTTTCTACAGAAATGAGGATTTCTGTAGATTTTAGTCTGTACAGAACTACTTTGGAATTTCTAGAGTAGTTCTGTATGAATACAGAAATCATGCAGAAATCTGTAATTCATACAGCCTTTCGTATCCTTTCTCTTTTAAGGATGTGTCTTATCTTTTCTTCTGATACTTGATTGTTTTGTGTTACAATTACATTGTGTTCTAACAATCTCTCCTTAAGTATTTAAAGAAAATGAATAAAAAGAGAAAGTAATATTAAACTATAAATTTTTTTAGAGGACATCAGGATGCATGGAACTGTGAATACAATTTTTAGGAAAGAAATCCAGTTACAGAGTCTTCTTTTACACATAGTTTCTTGGGAAGAGGACTCCAACAGGCTTTGTGCAATTCCTTTTGTAGCTTCAGATCTTCTATTGTTTTGAGTTATAGTCTCTGGTTCAGACTCTCTGTTTTCGTTTAGTAGGAATGAGATGAACTCTAGAGATGTATCGAAGTAAGCATGACACTAGCTGATTCTGAAGAACCTCTTCTGTGTGTTATGATTTCTGAAGCAGATTCCTATTTCGCCAGTGCTTGGAATTACTTTGGACCCTGTCCACTTTAATTTAGAGGGAAGTTATTCATTTGCAGTTTGGATGGCAAGTTTCTTCAGATTTGTGTGTATTGCTAGTTCATAGTCAACCAGAGCAAACCTATTGTATATCTTCTTTCCTGCTTCTCCGAGTCGATGTATTGCTCTTCTGCTTTTGAGACTTGTTGAACCATTTGCTATGAAGCCTTTAATGAGGGACATAATGTGCATTTCACTGAGTTGATCAAGATCTGCATCGGTGAATGTGTAAGGTTGACGATTGTTTGCAGTGGTAGTGATCCTGTAGGAGTTGAAGTAATAAGTGAAAGGATTTCTCTTTTGTTGTTTTTCCTTAACTTCATCAATCTCCACGATGGTGGCATCTGAGTGTATCCAGTTTCTTTCAAATGGCACATTATTGATTTCTCCTCAAAGATCTTTTTGCTCATTGGGCTGATTTGAGGAGGTTGCTCGGTTTCTTTGAGGAATATGTCTTCGCATCTTCTCTTTTCATGCCATAGT
>JBCNJP010000003.1:14896933-14931458 GCA_039602395.1 Deinandra increscens subsp. villosa
ATATAAAGAACAAAACGTTCACCTATATTACCACACAAATCATCAAAATTAACTCATGTCTACCAACATACCATAGAAGCACACATCAAGTCTTGGAAGTTTAACCACACACACGAAAGGTAAAGATAGAAGGGAAGCAATACATGGACCTGATCAATGAGACTCGTGATGAATCCTTTCTTTTCTCCCTACTCCCCGAAAATTACGATTGTCACCATATTCTAGAATCCCTTGTTCCAAATCCTTGCCACCGCACTCCAATAGTTAAAACCCATAGATAGGTCATAACAACCATTCTTCAAGTCAATGAATTAATTGAATGACCAATAAACAAAAAAAAATAAAAACAAGTGGACCACTAACTTATAATCCACGAATTACAAACTAGTAAAAATATTGAACTTAATAATAATAACAATACTACTAATATGTGCAAACGGTATATCTAAAAAGCTACCTTTTTTCTTTAACATTAATATTAAAATTACCTACGAATAAAGCAAAAACAAATTAACTTTTTTTTTGTTTTTTCTTTTTTTTTTGTTTTTTTTTGTGTAAACATTTAAATGATCATCCAATCCGAATCTTCACATCACGTGTAAACCGCTCCCCCTCCCCAACTTAAGGGTGCATTGCCCCAATGCATATGCCCAATTATCAACCGTAAATCCTTTAATCTCCAACCCCCCTCCCCAACTTAAACTTGAACTATAACTAATAAACTAGGTAACTAATACAATCTATGTGTGTGGTAACCTTGAAAAGAAACAAAAACACATGCACACAAACAAAATAAAATCACACAAACAAACAAACAACATGTTGCCTCTCGTGTAGCGCTGCATTTAATGTCTACAACCCGACAATACCTGGCCCGTAGGCGGCTCCATATTTTGGTGAGTCTTCAAGAAAACTCACGACATCCAATTTCTTCACACTAATGTCACCGGCATCGAGATATGGCTTCAACCTATGATCATTCACAAATTGTTTTTGAGTTTCATGTTGGTATTCGATTTCAATATCACCATGATTTCCAACTCTTGTAACCTTGAATGGTTCGAGCCATTTGCTTTTGAGTTTGCCCGGAAATTTTTTGATCTTGGAGTTAAATAGCCACACCTTTTGACCCACCCTCGAACTCCTTTTTCATGAGTTTTCATCATGAATCGCCTTCATCGTTGCCTTGTATGTTGACGAACATTCATAAGCCTCATACCTTAATTCTTCAAGTTCACTTAATTGCAACTTTCCTATCATCCCTGCATTGTCATAATCTAAGTTAACTTCTTTGACTGCCCATAATGCCCGGTGAGCAATTACAATCGGGAGATGACAACCTTTCCCATAAACCAAACGATATGGAGTGGTTCCAATAGGTGTCTTATAAGCCGTCAGATAGGCCCACAGAGCATCATTTAGACGTAAAGACCAATCCTTTCGGTCCGGCCTTACTGTCTTTTGCAAAATATCTTTTATTTGCCTACTTGACACCTCCACATGCCCACTTGTTTGTGAGTGATATGGGGTTGCAATACGATAATGAACACCAAACCGTTTTAATAACTTGTCAATCTTAAAATGTTTAAAATGAGACCCCCATCACTTATGATAGCGCGGGGAGTACCATTACGGGTAAAAAATTAGTTTGGACGAAATCACATACAATGGAATGGTCATTTGTTTTTGTGGCTATTGCTTCAATCCATTTCGATACATAATCCACAACCACTAAAACAAACGATTTACCATAAGAAGTAGGCAAAGGCCCGATGAAATTGATGCCCCACACGTCAAAAATCTTTACCACAAGGATCGGTTTCATGGCATTTCATCAAGCTTCGTGATATTTCTAACCTGTTGACACCTCACACAATGTTTAGTAAACGCATAAGCATCTTTAAAGATAGATGGCCAAAATAACTTGCATGATAACACCTTATAACGTGTTTTCTGACCACTAAAATGACCACCATGTGCATAAGAGTGGGCATGTGCAATAACATCTTGTATCTCATCATCTGTAATGCATAGTCGGATGATTTGATCGGGTCCCCCCTTAAACAAAGCTGGATCATCCCATATATATTGTCTTGCTTGTGATAAAAATTGATGCTTTCGTCTACTTGTAAAAAATTCCGGGAGCTTACCTGCAACAAGATAGTTCACAATATTAGCAAACCATGGCACCTTAGATATTGAAAATTAATGCTCATCCGGAAAGTTCTCATTTATCTCCTTTAAATCCCAATCATCAAACCCGGGAATTCATGACAAATGGTCGGCTACAACGTTCTCACAACCTTTCTTGTCCTTCACTTCAAAATCAAATTCTTGCAAAAGAAAGATCCATCAAATCAACTAGAGCTTGGCATCTTTCTTCTCCATCAAATATCTAATGGCACTATGATCCGAATAAATAACTACCTTGCGTCCCTAAATATATGACCGAAACTTGTCAAGGGCATATGCAACCGCTAGTAATTCATTTTACGTTGTGGTGTAATACAATTGGGCATCAGAAAGAGTTTTACTAGCATAATAAATTGCAACAGGCTTTTTATTCACCTGTTGTCCCAATACCGCCCCCACGGTATGATCACTTGCATCGCACATGATCTCAAATGGAAGAGACCAAACGGGGGCTTGTAATATTGGGGAAGAAATAAGTTTCTCCTTCAATATATTGTAGGCTTTTATACAAGCCTCATCAAAGATAAAAGTTCCATCTTTTAAAAGTAAATTGCATAAGGGTTTAGAAATGACACTAAATTCTTTGATGAATCGTCTATAAAAGCCCGCATGCCTTAAAAAATGAACAAATTCCCTTAACATTGGTTGGAGCGGGTAATGTAGAAATGATTTAAACTTTTGCAGGATCCACTTAAATGCCTTGCTCTGAAAATGATATGACCAAGAACCACTCCTTCCTTCACCATGAAGTGGCTCTTTTCCTAACTCAATACCAAATTCGTTTCCGTGCACCGCTTGAGCACCTGTTCAAGTTGAGACAATCATAAGTGAAATGTGGTACCAAAAATGCTAAAATCACCCATAAAGTTTCTAATGAATCTCCTATCAAGTCAGAAAAAATACTCATCATGCAACGTTGAAACATTACGGGTGCATTGCATAAAACAAAGGGCATCAGACGAAATGTGCGCAAATGTACCGTAAGGACAAGTAAATGTTGTTTTTTGTTGGTCTTCGGGGTGAATAGCAATTTGGTTATACCCCGGATAACCATCTAAAGAGCAGTAAACTTTCTGATCGGACAGTTTATCAAGGATTTGATCAATGAAGGGTAATGGGAAATGATCCTTTGATGTTGCCGCATTGAGTTTTCTATAATCAATGCATACCCGCCACCCGGTGACAGGGCAAGTGGTGACTTCCTCACTGTTTTCACCACGAACAACTTGGATTCCCGATTTCTTTGGAACTGTTTGAGTCGGGCTTACCCAAGTGCTATCAGAAATGGGGTAAATAATACTCGCGTCAAGCCACTTTATAACCTCCTTCTTGACCATTTTTCACATATTCGGATTCAACCTTCTTTGAGCATCCCTTAAAGGCTTCACACTCTCCTCCGTGATGATTTTATGCATTACTATTGATGGACTTACTCCTTTCAAATCTACAATTGTCTACCTAATCGTCGACTTATTCCCCTTCAACACTTTCATCAACTCTTCTTCTTGTTCCGGTTGCAAATTGGATGAAATGATGACCGATAACGTTTCCTCTTCTCCTAAAAGTGCATACTTTAGGTGCTTGGGCAACTCTTTCAACTCCACCTTGGGTGGCTCTTCTAGAGATGGCTTTAATTTTGAATCAATATGGTCCGGTAAGCTTTCTATTTGATAGGTCCTTGGTGGCCTTCCACTCTCAATTGCTATTAACTCATTGACATTGCCATCTATTGTGTCCCTAATATCTTCCATCTCCGACCTATCATACATGAAAACATTCTCTATGGTGTTTTCTTCACTTACACATGAAGTGTAAGGTTCGATATACCCGTCAACTATGTCCGCCATATAGCAATCAAGGTCGACTAGAGAGTTAGAATCACTTGAAAACACATTTAATCGCATCTTGCAATTCCCAAATGTAACATCAACCAACCCATCCCTACAACCGATTTGAGCATTAATTGTTGCTAGAAATGGTCGACCCAAAATAACATTTGGTTGTCTTTGCTTAAATGTTTCCCAAATTTCATCTTGTTGTTAGCTTTTCTTTGAAGATGATGTTTTAGGTTGTCCTAACAGGGATTTTAATTTGAGCATTAATTGTGGATTTTAGGTTTATTAATATTATAATTTTTTATAGAGATTTTAATTTGCAATGAGTGTTTCTTGTACTTTTGTTACAGCACATTGAAGCCTAGGTTAACAGGCTGATGTGTCACAGGCAGGGCTTACTCAAGAAAAATGGTCCCTCGGGATTGCGTTGGTCGATCTTACCACCACTATTTAGAGAGGACTTGTGGCATAAAGAATCAAAGATTACAGCCAGATACGGGAATGGTACGGATGAACTATTCCCCCCTTTCTGGGAGGTCGATTACGTGTATGTGCCATTAAACGTAACGGATGTCAAAGAGTGGTTGTTGTGTCGTATCACTGTGCAGACCTTGGAGATGGTTCAGTTCAGGACAAATCACTGGTACAAGAAAGAGTATTCGCGGTTATTGTTTGGTCCTTTATTCAAGCTGATGCCGATATGTTTTGGATGGCTTTTGGACGCGATACATTACCGGTGAAGGTATAACGGACCGTACATAGAACGGGGTCAAAGGTGTATGACATTTTCTGTAAACGAAGAGTATCTACCCAAAGATTGTACCAGTGTAGGTTCGGACTCAGGGGTGGTTGCATGCATATAGATGAAAAAGTTGGTAGAGATGACGCCATTAAATATGGACGGTGATTTCAAGGAGACATGTACATCTTACCATAGGCATATGGCTGAGAAATTATATCTGTGTCGTTTTGAACGTATTATTTAGTCCCATTTAGTTGTACTTTATCATTTAAATGTAATATTTATTTTAAGCCAAGCAAATGTTTATATTTTTAAACTAATGCGTCAGCAAATTAAATTCATAATCATTTATTATAAAAACTTAGAGATACAAACACATTAAGCAACGTTAAATATTAAAGAAAAACAAATGTTGTTCGACTTAAAACAACAACTTTCGTCTAGAAAAAGTGCTTGTGACTTGAACTTTCACCCGGGTCTTCGGATAGTCTTTTTCTGTTTTTGCCTCTAACTCACTGTCAAGAACGTACACAACGAAACTCCGGATGTTTTCATAGATGTAAGAAATTAGACGATCAACATCTTCATCACTCCTTAACGGTTCCAGCCCACTATCAAGATCAAATCCCGGTTTCTTGTAATAAAACCACATGTTGTTTGTATTTTCATACCCCAAATGTGGCATGATCAAACCCATATCAAAGAACCTAAACTCATCTACATGGCAGTAATCAGCCAGTGTACAAAGGTCTTGTACGTATGTGCTTAGAAGTCTCCATTGTTGGACCACATTGCTATGAGTTTTTTATGTTTTTTGGACACCATAAGGTTTTGTTGAAAATGTCGTATTGGGATTTTTCTTTTTCCCGAATAGTCTTTTTCCTATGATTCAACATGGAATCCGTCATCACAACATCCAACGTTGGATCTTTCATCTCAACAGTCAACGTGGGTTCCATCATCACAACAGGTTAACACTTAAAAATATAAATTTGTTATGTAATTTAATGTATATAATTTAAGGATTTTAATATAATTATTTTATGTGTGTAACTTTTTCATAAAATGTTAAACTAACATAAAATTATTTGAAATATTTTTTTTCAGGGTGCGTCTAACCCGTCGGTTTCTCAGGCGTCGTTCGATTTAAACGAGGCAAGAAAAAACAATATAAATGTTTAGTAAATTTTAAGTTTCTACTTGTTTTAAATAATTTTAAAGCTTAAACTTGTTTATAGATACCCGGTGGTTATTATGGTTATGACCAAGAAACTCATGTCTCCTCGGTCCCCCAAGGTGGTTGTCAATTTGAGGGTGAAGACGGTGACAGCTCAGATGAGTTTGATGAGTTTGGTAAACGTAAAATATACCCAAAAGACGGGGACTATACCACTAATCAGGTAATTTATTTTTGCATTAATTTAAAGTCATTTTAAACAGTTTATACTATGTTTTTAATAAATTATTTCAAACATTTTCTTATTACATTATTTGTAGGTATTTAGAACTCACGATGAGCTGGTAGACTGGGCGAAGGAAAAAGCCCTTAAAAATGGTTACGTGCTTATAAGACGGCGAACCAACCTAAAGAAAAAAATAGTCGTCGTTCAGAAGGTGTGGCTAATGTGTAATCGTTGGGGAGTTCACGTAAGCACAGCTACCTAAAAAAAACTGGTAGTAAGAAAATAGATTGCCCGTTCGAGTTGACCGGGCACTACGAAAATGTGAGAAACTCATATCGGTTGGTGGAGAAATTTCCATGTCATAACTATCGCCTTGCTAGCCATCTCGGGGGTCACTCATACGCAAGGAGACTTCGTTCACTAGAAGTTTCCTTGCTTACAAATCTAATGGAGCAACACGTCCCGCCACGAGGAATACTATTAACGATAGAGAAGCAATTTCCTAATAATGTTTTTGTCCTGAAAACAATTTACAACGCCCAAGATAAAATTAAAGCCAACAAGAGAGTCGGTACTACCCCGATGGAAGTTCTCGAGAACTTGCTCCTTTAGAGGAACTACATGTATCACATCCAAGTGGATGAGGATACCGATATAACACGAGAGATTTTCTTTTGTAGTGAGACCGGTTACAAAATATGGCGGGCATTCCCGCACATTTCGCATATTGACGCGACCTACAAAACGGACATGTACCACCTTCCGCTTGTTGAAATGGTTGGTGTCACGTCAACAGGCCAGTCATTCCTCATTGCGAATGCATTTCTAAGCAACGAACGTGAGGACAACTACAGGTGGCTGCTTGAAATGGTCAAGGAAATGTTACGGGGGTATGTAGAGCCACACGTTATAATTACCGATAGAGAACTGTCTCTTGTTAATGCATGTGAAAAAGTATTTCCACAAGCTTCTGACCAGCTGTGTAGGTGGCATATTTATGAAAATATTAGCAAACATTGCCAGCCCTCGTTCGGCAATGATAAGGTTTACAGCTGGAAGAAATTTCAAAAACATTGGTGGTTGTTGTGTAATTCGGAAGACATTCAAGCATACAAGTTTAATAGAAACACACTATACGAACGACTCACACCAATTAACCGACTACGTTAGCATCTTAATCTAAAATATACTGCAATTTCAATTATAGTAAAGAATTTTTAATATTTATCTGTTGTTGTTTTTTATACTTTTTGCAGATGTATTGAAATATCTCGATAAAGAGTGGTTGGGTCGGTTTAAAGGAAGGTTTGTTTGCGCATGAATCAACCAAAATCGAAATTACGGAGAATACACCAAGAACAGGGTTGAGACCGAGCACTCAGCCCTAAAACGATACCTGAACACACCTAACGCAAGGCTAGATCAAATCGTGGAGTTCGTTCGAGAAGTACAAGCACTGCAGTTGATAGCTTTGAAAGATTCTATGGAGACTAGCAAGATCAAGACAATGAATCATCACAAGGCCTTTAAACTGCTTGACCGTCTTAGGGGCCGGGTATCACACAAATGTCTTGAACTGTTAGTGAAAGAGATTCACAGGCTACAGAATGTACACCGGAAGCACAATATTACTTGCGACCATCAAATTTACACCGGTTGTGGCATTCCATGCGCGTGTTGTCTCGAAAGAATGTTAGAGAATCCAGGTGTGTGTACTTTTATGTACAGTGAAATTTACTTAAAATTTCTTCGCTATACAATATAATTTAGTTAACATTTTGTTTTTTAACACATACCACATAATGTCGTTAGAAGAAATTGACGTGTTCTAGAGGAAACTGGATTATCATAAGCCAGCGTGTGTAGATGAGGGTGAGGTTTTAGATTTTGACGCGGGTTTCGAAGAAATGAAACAAGACCTAAAGTCGAAACCTAAACACGTCCAACGGATTATCTTTGAAAAAGTCAAGCCAGCTTTTAATCATAGCAAATCCAAGACCAGGAAGAAAGAGCGGGAAGTGAAGAAAGATACACGTGGTCGCCCATCACAAAAAGCCAAACAAGAGAGGGCACGGGAACAAGCCAGGCACAGTTCGTACATGGGTTCGGAAGAAAGCGTGAGAGAGCAGCCCCGGTATAGTTGTTATACGAGTTCACAACAAACCATTGACCTGGACAGGAGTTCTCAGTTCGTAACACCAAGTGCGCCAAACACACAGAACAGTCGTAGTAAATCAAAGAAAAAGGAAGCAAGGACTACACGTCCTCATGATATTAGCACGAACATTTACGAAAGATACCTCATATTCAAGGATGGCTGAAGTCAAAATACATATCACGTATACATGATGTAAGTGGCGATGGTAACTGTGGATTCCGTTCAGTGGCCGTTGGTCTAGGCTTATACGAATCCCAATGGCCTTATGTTCGAAATGAGTTGTTGGATGAAATGGAAACAAATGAGTTGTGGAAAAGGGTATTCGACTCACAGGGAAGTGGCTACGACTTGTATCGTGACGTGTACACAACCCTTAATTGGCAGTACGTGGCACCTGCTCCAGGAAGTCATTTGATGCTTATGTCATACACTGGCTTGTTAATCGCAACAAGATTCAATTGTGTTGTCCATCACATCTCAGTTATCGGGTGCGAAACCTTCTTTCCAATATAGGCTGGTCCGCAAACGAATGACAACCCTCATGTCATAACATTATTACACGTTGAAAGGGTTCATTTTATCAATATGGTTTTAAAGGGTGACTATCCCATGCCTACACCGTTTGCTTTCTGGCTAGCTCATCGTAATGAAGAGGCTGTGGGATGGATCGATCGATATTAACCACAGCTAGAAGTTTATGGGAAATACATTGAAGCCAACAAAACCCAAGCAGAAGTACATCTTGATTCTACATAATTTAAAGTTTGTGTAATAATTTATTGTCATTTGTATTAATATTATTGTCTTTTATTTATTATTTATTATTACTACTGTTATTACTTATTATTGTCATTTATTATTTTTTATTATTAGTATTATTACTTATTATTATTACTATTAATTATTTAATATTATTGTAATTTATTATTATTTAGAGTGAATTACTATTTGCATTCCTGAGGTTTGGCCAGTTTTATCACCTGTATCTGATTTTCAAATTATTAACAAATCTCATCCGAGGTTTGTATTTTATTGTCATCTAAGTCCCTCGGACTAACAAGGGTTAAATTTATCTGTTAAGTGAAAGGGTATTTCGGTAATTTTGCAAATAAAGGACTATTTATGTTATTATTCAAAAACTATTTGATAAGTCTTTATTTTTAAAGAACTATTTATGTTATTATTTATAAAAGAAAAAACAAATAAGAAATAATAAAAAGAAAAAGAAAAGAGAGAAGAAAAAGAGAGAGCACTCCCGTCTAGGGGTGTAAATGAGCCGAGCCACTCGTGAGCTACTCGAGATCGACTCGATAAAAAGCTCGAGCCGAGCTCGAGCTTTGTAATGGGGCCCGTTTAATAAACGAGCTCGAGCCCGAGCTTTACATATCGAGCTCGAGCCGGCTCGCGAGCCTAAACGAGCTTTTATTTATATAATTTTTATTTAATTTTTTTAATATATTTAAAAAATAATGATTAGTATATATAAGTTTTTAAAAATTATGATAAAAATAAGTAAATAATATGTATTATTTTTTA
This sequence comes from Deinandra increscens subsp. villosa, assembly GCA_039602395.1. NCBI lineage: Eukaryota > Viridiplantae > Streptophyta > Magnoliopsida > Asterales > Asteraceae > Deinandra > Deinandra increscens. Next base: position 14,906,801 of record JBCNJP010000003.1, read on the forward strand.
TAAAAAAGTATAATTCTAAATATATACAAATTTTATTTTAAAAATATATAAAAAAATAATAATTAATAATAAACGAGCCGAGCCCGAGCCCGAGCCAAGCTCGAGCTTGAATAATTTTGCACGAGCCGAGCTCGAGCTTTGAAAATAAAGCTCGAATCGAGCCGAGCTCGAGCTCGAGCTTTGTTAAATTTAAACGAGCCGAGCTCGAGCCTAGACACGAGCTCGGGCTCGGCTCGGCTCGTTTACACCCCTACTCCCGTCTCCCTTATCTCCCTCCCCACTTCCTCTACTCCGGCGACCTTCACCAACCAGCCACCTCATATCATTGCGGGCGACTCCGACAACTCCTTATTTGGCCGAAACCGATGGCCTCAGCAATAGATCGACCAAGATCTGAAAACCAATTCGCCAGACCTAGCTCTCGATCTCGCCGGATTTAAGTCCCTTTTCTTCTACAGTCCACGTATTCACCGGATTAGAGGTGCTAATTTTTGTTGCAGCAATAATTGTTCCTACATGAAGAATATCAAATAAGAAAATGATGAGCATGTCAAAGGGGGATACGGAGATTTGGGGATTTTTTTTTTTTGTTTGTTTTTTGTTTTTTTTTGATTTTTTTTTGTTTGGGGACAAAAGGGGGCATTGACTAGAATCTGATAAGGCACTTACAAACACACATTCCTTTGATTCCAGGTTGGGATTGTGAACTATAATGAGAAATAATCAGTACTGAAATTTTGGGTTAAATTTAAAAAAGATACAAAGATTGCAGAATAGTAAAGAGACATTGAGGAAATATCTATTGTACTAGGACGGTAAACCATGATAGATGAAGAAGGGTAAATGGTAAAGATGTAACCAACCGGGAAGAATAAGTCGAATCTGAGTGAAGTACATTTAGTGCAAGCTTGAGTCCATGGTCGCCGGAGGTGGAGAGTTCTCCGGCGAGTACACCCGTGAACGGAGTGGGAGGGGAGTACAGAGAGAAAGAGAGAGGACCGAAAGGGGACTGGTCCATGTAAGTATTAGACGTGTATATATTCTGTTAACTTATATTTGTATAGGGGCTCAATTGTAACATGTGTAATTATATATAGGGGCTTGTATTACTTTGGTGATCAATGATAATTCATGAATACGTTTATGGTTATCAGAGCTTAAAACCCTAATCCTTTTTTTCTCTCATTGCCGCACCCATCCCCTCCTGTCCCACAGTTTCCGGCCGGCCATTCTGGCGTCACCGCACCCCTCACCGGAGCACACCAACGCCCCTCACAACAGCCCCGTCAACTCCGATCACGACTCAGATTTGTCGGACGCTACTTCTGACGCTACCATGGCCGAACAACAACTGAAGGAGGCTACTGATAAGTTATCTCATGCGTACTCTGTCACCAATATACACTTACGAGTGAAGATATTGGACGGTATTAAAATCAATTACAATCTTTGGATCAAACTGTTTTTGAATCATGTTCGTGCTTATAAGGTTCTTGATCACATCGATGGAACGGATCCTCCAGAAGACAACGATCCGCTACATACGATTTGGAACGAGATCGACGCGGTTGTTCTCCAGTGGATATACTCCACCTTATCTGATAGTTTGTTACCCAGGGTTGTTGAAAACGAACAAACTGCCCGAGATGCTTGGGTCAAGATCCAAAATATTTTTCAGAACAATAAGGGTTCACGTGCTGTAGCCTTGGAACAAGAGTTCATCAATCTTACCCTCGCATCCTGCGCATCTATGGATGCATATTTTCAGAAAATTCATGAGCTAGGAGAACAACTCACTGATATTGGACGTACCGTTGATGAGAGTAGAAAGGTACTCCAACTTGTTCGGGGGTTACCTCCCGAGTATGATACTGTTGCTGCACTTATTAATCAAGGTACCCCGACGTGGGATGAAGCAAGGAATATGATTCAATTGGAGATGCATCGCATTCAAGCCCGCCAAAATCCTAATCAGTCCGTCCTCATTGCAAATCAACAGCCCCACTCACGAAATCCAATCATTCCTAAATCTTACATGGCACCCATCCTATCATCACCTACGGGCATTTGGTTGTGCGTGCTATCCTAACATGTCGGCTACCCAACCACATAAACTCCACCCTCGGACCGCAAAATGTATTTTTCTTGGCTATCCAAACAATTTTCGCGGGTACCGATGTTATGACCCATCAACCGGGAAGGTTCATATTTCCCGTCACGTAATATTCGATGAATCGTCTTTTCCATATCATGAACTTCAAAATTTGGCAACCACCTCTGATCCTGATTTTCTATTTGATTCACCTCCACCTCCTGTTACGTCCACATCGCACCTACCCTCCACCTTGCATGGCCCAACTACCCAAACCCATCCTATCACTACACCTCAGCCCACTAACTCCAACCCTTCGGCCCAACCTTCCCTTGTTACCACCCCCACGGCCCAACACGTATCTATCCCTTCCCCCCCCTTCGACTCCCACATCAGCCCAAACCTCTACCCCCTCACCCGCTACTCCGCAACCTACACCCGTCCCATCCCCCACTCCTTCACCCCAACCCGACGCATCCCCTCCACCAACTAATATTCATCCTATGCGCACTCGCGCTAAGTCCGGGATCTCCAAACCCATCTCTAAATTAAACCTTCATGTTGATCACCAGCCTTCTTTATCACCCATACCCACTTCTTATACTAATGCATTACATGACCCTAATTGGAGGAATGCTATGAACGATGAATTTCGGGCTTTACAGGAGAATGAAACGTGGGAATTGGTACCTAGACCTTATGGACAGTCGGTGATACGTTGCATATGGTTGTTTAGACACAAATTTAAATCAGGCGGGTCATTAGATCGATATAAGGCACGGTTGGTAGTTAATGGTAAATCTCAGACCGTTGGTGTCGACTGCATGGAGACTTTCAGCCTGGTTGTCAAACCGGCGACGATCCGCACCGTTCTTTCCTTGGCAGTGTCACGACACTGGCCTATTCATCAGTTGGACGTGAAAAACGCGTTTCTTCATGGCGACTTAGCCGAAACCGTTTACATGCAGCAGCCACCCGGGTTTATTGATCAGTCGGAGTCGGCCCCTGACTACGTGTGCAGGCTTAAGAGATCACTTTACGGTCTCAAACAGGCTCCAAGAGCGTGGTTCACTAGGTTTTCTAATTTTTTATTATCTCAGGGGTTTAAAGGAAGCTTATGTGATACTTTCTTATTTATTTTCCGTCGGGGACAGCAGACCGCTTATTTGCTCTTGTACGTGGATGATATTGTCCTGACCGCCTCAGATTCTGGTCTACTGCGCAGTATTATTGATTCTCTATCTCATGAGTTCGCCATGTCGGACTTGGGCCTGTTACATCATTTCCTTGGCATTGCAGTGACACGCGACTCATCAGGTTTATTTTTGACCCAGTCTCAGTATGCCCGGGAGATTCTACAGAGAGCTTCCATGAGCTCATGTCGTCCGTCTGCAACTCCAGTTGACACAGGATCGAAACTGAGTGTCACCGATGGTCCATTGTTAGCGGATGGCTCTTTATATCGCAGCTTAGCCGGAGCATTACAATATCTTACATTCACCAGACCGGACATCACTTATGCTGTCCAACAGGTTTGTCTTTTTATGCATGCTCCACGCGAGCCTCATTTTCAGTATATGAAGCGCATTCTGCGCTACCTACAGGGTTCCTTAGACTATGGGATTCGTTTGTCTGCCACCCCAGTCACATCTCTCACGGCATACTCTGATGCTGACTGGGGTATGTCCGGATTCTCGACGATAGACTTCTGGGTATTGTGTCTTCATGGGCGATAATCTGTTAGCATGGTCCTCTAAACGACAACACACGGTTTCCCGATCTAGTGCAGAGGCTGAATATAGGGCCGTTGCGAATGTTGTGGCTGAGGTCAGTTGGTTGCGCAACCTGTTACTTGAGTTAGATGTTTCGCTTCGATCTGCCACTGTCATCTACTGTGATAATGTCTCTGCCGTCTACCTATCCGGCAATCCTGTGCAGCATCAGCGTACAAAACACGTGGAGATTGACATACATTTTGTTCGAGAAAAGGTGCGGATCGGTCACATCCGGGTTCTTCATGTTCCTTCACAATTTCAGTATGCTGATATCTTTACGAAAGGTCTTCCTAGACACCTCTTTCAGAGCTTTCGTGACAGTTTGAGCGTCCGCTCAACTCCCGCTCCAACTGTGGGGGCGTATTAGACGTGTATATATTTTGTTAACTTATATTTGTATAGGGGCTCAATTGTAACATGTGTAATTATATATAGGGGCTTGTATTACTTTGGTGATCAATGATAATTCATGAATACGTTTAGTAAGGAGTTGTGGACTTTTGTAGCTCTGGTCCATGGAGATTACCGTCACCGTCGGCGGAAATTTCAGAAACTTTTTTTTTGTTTTTTTATTTTTTTTTTGTTTAGTGGATTTAGAATATTAATTTGATTATTACATAAATAGTCCTTTAAAATATTAGAGTTATTAACTTATTGTTTAGTTATGACATAATTAGTCCCTGATTTGTAGAATGACTAAAATATCCTTTCATTTAACAGAAAAATATAACCATGTTAGTCCGAGGGACTCAGATGGCAACAAAATGCAAACCTCAGGTGAGCTTTGTTAATAACAAGCCGAATACTACCCGCGCGTTGCAGCGGGTAGTTTGTTTTTAAAAATGTATTTTGTTATGACATTGCAAACAAATTTGTAATAAAGTATATACATGCTACTATGACTGATTGAAATTGTTCTAACTTGAGCAATCTTGGGTTAACAAATATTAACAAAATATTGATCCAAATAGCTAACCTCAACAATGAAACATCGTCTGGAAATGGCCTAAGATGCATTAAACACCGATATTTATGTTCAATGTTAGTATAATCTAGTTTCTAACTTACTGGTATGCAGGTTCAGTGACTGAATGTCCTGCTGGGCAGATCGGTGTTGGTTCTTTTTCATTCTGTTCTTTATCATCACGGACTTCTTCAAGTAGTGTTCTTTCACAGTCTGTGTGTGAGCATTTATGTAGAAACTAATGGTGACCTCTTTCATACTCTTTCATTGTTGCAAAACATGTATAAGGCTTTGAGTGTTTTCAATAGAAAATATAAGTAAAAGTAGCAGATTAGTTTTTAGTTAAACTAAGATAATTAACAATAGAAGACAATATTAATTCAAGAAACTAACAACAAATGAGATAACTTACCTTTGAAAGCAACACTGACCCACAAAATTTCCATTACTAATTCTTGATATCAGCTGAAATTAAATTCACTACATGGATCATATCCATAACCGTATATAGGCAGGTAGAAGAAAATATGAACATAACAAAGAAAAATGAGGAAAAAGTAACAAAAAAAGATTCATAACCTGTTATATCCTTGCATACTACCACTTTCTTGTTCCTTCTACCTGAGTGAAAAAACACATGATGTAAAACATAATTTTAATGGGCAAGAACTCATAAGAAGTAAATTAAACTGTTAAATTTTAAGGGCTAGGAGTATGTACATTAAGAAAAGTAAAGAACATAAGTTTCTAAATACAATTACCAATACCTGCAGCCTTAAAGAACATGTATACAGCTGACTTTAAAAACACATTATGTAAAACGTATTTTCGAGGGGTAAGAACTCATAAGTAGATTAAATTGTTAATTTGTAAGGGCTAAGACTATGTACATTAAGAAAAGTAATGATCATAAGTTTGTGAATACAATACCAACACTTGCAGCCTTAAAGAAGAAGTAAACACCCAACTTGAAGTCGGCAATAAGGTGCCACTGGAAAATTAACTGGAAACTTTGTTCTAAAAAGAAATAATAGCATCCAAGAGTTGGAGAAACTGGCTTTTAGATAGTTTGAGCAAATAGATTGTACGTAACTTTTACCCTAACAACAAACCACAGAGCTGCACTGAAGCAATCCGTCAACATATTAATAATAATATTAATTATTGAGTAAATATAATACCATTGAACAGTAATTCAATGTAACAGATCACATAAAGAAGTAAGCAATCATTTATACTAAAGTTGGTATATTGTCCCTTCCATCTAAGATTTGCCTTTTTTCTAATTTAAGATGGACTCATAATGTATGAACCATAGGCTACGATATTATGTGATCATTATATGCTAAAACTATTCACTCCTTTAACTGTATATCTAACATGTGCTAAAATCATAGCATACCTACAACTTAATAGACATCAGAATATTTTATAGTAATAGTAAACATGAAAAGCCAACAATGTATAACATAGAACAATAAAACTAACCTACTTTTGTGTTCCATGGCATTGTTGAATCCATACAAAAGTGTTCTAAAGAGATCCACACAACCAAATGTACTAAGAATTTCAAATCCAAAAGAATGACTATATGACACAATATATAAAAAAAACTTCTGTTTAAATTCATTCAGGCTAGAAGAATGACATGATAAAATGCAACTGTTAGTAGAATGTACCTTTGTGAAGGAGCCGGCCCAGATTTCATACATTCTTTATAAGCCCTTGGTTTTGATTGATAAGAGTTGTAATGGGCTGAACAGTATAGAGTAAGTGTACATATAAGCTTCTCCAATTGATATACATGTACAGATACACGCGATATCCAACCAATTTCAAACCAACTTTAGACAATGAAACCTATGAACATAAGCCTTGAATATACAGTCCAAATAAACTGAAAGTCAACAACAAAAGTCAAACATTTGAAGATTTGGATCTGTCTTACTCAATTTCTGTTTATGCTTAGCTTCTGCATGTTCCTCTTCGAACCAATCTGTATAACACGGAAATCAGTTGGCCAAAAGGCAAAGATCAAAAACGCAGGTAAAGATCGAGGAAGACATCGGAATTTTTTAGGCTCAGACTTGTCAATCGAGTAAAGAGTTACCAGGAATGTCTATGGCTGCAATCATGTATTTTTGCCTCGCCAAGGGACAATCCGGCATCTCTGTGCTCGTCTACTCGACATGTAATCATCATTGCCATTTCACCTGCATGATCAGAACCAAATATCACGAACCAACCGAGTAGCATTTCAGGCTCATCAAAAGCACCAACGAACCAACAAAGAATAACAGATAAGATTCAAGATATTAATCTTCATTGTAATCAAAAGCATCAGCAATTCAAGATATCGTAAAGCAGTAACCCACAAATAATAAAGACTCAACGCATTCAAGGCTCATCAAGAGCATCATTATCATCGCCAAAAGGCTCCATCACCTTCAAGGCTCAACAGTAACATCACTATCATCGCGAAAAGGCTCAGATGCAGAATCACTCTAAGATCTGGCCTACGGCTGCACGCAAACGCCACGCCATGGCCAGAAATGTTATCAACAGCCCAAACCTTAAAGCACACACACAAACAGTCATCGCCAAATCGAGATCCGGTGAAAGAGTAAAGTCACATTTCTCTTGAAATAAGAAAGAGAGAGTGCGGTGAGTGGCACCGCCACACTTCACCAATAAGAGAAAAGAATATAAGAAATGAAGCCAATAGAAAAACTTAAAACGATGTACAGTAACGTGAGAGAAGGTAACACAATGGCTGCAAAAGAACTCATTCGCCTTGCCAAAGTGTAAAGTTTTTATAATCTTGTGAGCACAATGGCTGCAAAACAATTCATTCGCCCCGCCAAAGTGATTCTCAGATCCTGTAAACCGTTTCTTTATCATGATCATCATAGCCTTTTACAACATCAAAAACCGAAAAAATAAGACATCTTTAAGCATACAAAATCATAATGGTTATTCTCCACAAATGATCATGACCATATAAGGTAACTGAGTCACCTATGTAAAGCCAAAAAGAAACCGAATCACCATAGCAAGTTAGCAACCCAACAGTTTAACCACATCGAAACCAACAACATATTCATAAAGCAATTAAAGCCATCAAAGGCATCAATTAGTTGCCTCTGGTTCTTCAATCGAAAGGCCATAGCAAGATAATTGTTATACATTCAAGAAAATAAACAATGGAACATGCATATCAGAGAACGCAATCGAATATGTTCATCATAGCCGAAGAAGAGAACAAATCGGAACGAATCTCAAACCCTAATAATTTTTGTCACATGCAACAGTACATAACCCCATATTCACAGTGGCGGCGACCTTAAAGAGGGCGCTGGGAAACCGCCAAATGTAAAACGGGCCAACGACGCAATGGGTGTTGCAGATCTATACCGGAACGAAAGCAAGCTTAACGTAACTTACTGGACTTAACGGAGTAAACTGTCAACGGCGTACAACTGAACGCCAAGATCGAAGGTCACCAGCCGCCAACGATTCGACGGAGCAACGCCGAACGGCAGCCGCTACAACATCAGCACCGACGGCCCGAATCTTGACGAAACCCTAGCGTCAACGGCGTACAACTGAACGCCAAGATCGAAGGTCACCAGCCGCCAACGATTCGACGGAGCAACGCCGAACGGCAGTCGCTGCCGGAATCTTGACGAAACCCTAGATCAGAATTCGTTTGAGAGAAGTATAAGAAAGAGAGAGTGCGAGATGAACTGAGAGAGAGAGATCCGGTGAAAGAGTAAAGTCACATTTCCCTTGAAATAAGAAAGAGAGAGTGCGGTGAGTGGCACCGCCACACTTCACCAATAAGAGAAAAGAATATAAGAAATGAAGCCAATAGAAAAACTTAAAACGATGTACAGTAACGTGAGAGAAGGGGGAGTGAATTTGTTTTGTTAATATATATAATATATATAATTTGAAAATCGGATACTGGTGACAAAAGTGACCAAACCTCAGGGATGCAAATAGTAATCTACTCTATTATTTAATACTATTTTATTTAATATATTGTAATTTATTATTATTTAATACTATTATTTAATTAATTGTTGTTGTTATTTATCTATTTGGATATGCACCATATGTTTCGATACGCGCCATATGTTCTGATATGCACCATATGTCATTTTTTGTTATAAATAGAGAGGCTTGGGTCATTTATATTTGTTCAAAACATGTCTAGAGACCCAAACCTTCTATCTGTTCTACAGCACTTTCACAACCTCACAATGGAAACACCACCAAGGTATGTTCTACAAGATTACCATGGAGGAAGACGATTTTGTTTGTATGCTCCCCCTGCTCAACCTCCGGTCATAATTCCGACCCCAGGTTTTGTTCCGCCTGTTAAACAACCTCCCCCCCCCCCCCCCCCCCACACACACACAGTTGTTCAACATCCACCTCCACCTGCAACTGTTAGACAACCACGAAGGTCGGTTGTATACGTTGAAGAGGAGGACGATGTTGCATTGGAGGAAGCACACCGTGAGGACTTGGCTGTCCTTCGTGAACTGTGTGAGGCGGAACACAAAGACATGGAGGAGGAAGCCGAGATCGATGCCCGATTATCTTCGGATTCGTCATATTAGCTTAGTTGGTATTCCAGTATGCTGTAGTAATTCCAATAAGTTGTATTTCTAGTACTTTCTAATAATTAAATTAGGTGGTATTTCTACAATTTGGAGTATTAGTTGAATATTTAAAAAAAAATTAAAATTAAAAGGCGTTGGCAATATATTATAATAAATAAACGGTGCCTCGACGGTCGTATCCACATGGGGCGCTCCCTTGTACCCGGTCGTGAGCCCGCCGCATGTGTTACTGCTGCCAGACTTGTATTCAGGTCTTTACCACCGATCGCAGTACGTGAAGAAGAGGGGATTGAAACCGTCGCCATACACGACGGTGCTCCACCACAGTCACTACCACACCGCCTTTTTCGCCAGCCTCGCCACTGCCATTGCCGCCTCCCTGAGTCGTCGATGAGTTGACCCGCAGGGTCAAGTCAACAGTTTCGGTTCCTATAAACGACTTGTTGCATCTCGGTGTCTCGAATGGTTGTTCGAACCCAACCAAGGTATATCCAAACTCGTTTTTGTTTAGATTTATTTTTCGTGTTTGCCTGTTAGTTACGGTGATTTGATCCTGTGTCACCCCCCAAAAATCCACGCGTGGAATACCTCTGTAAGTCTCCATGCAGGAAAGCATTATTCACATCAAGTTGGTGAATGTGCCACCCTTGTTTCACAGCCACTGTTAGAAGGGTTCGAACGGTAACTAACTTTGCTACCGGAGCAAAAGTCTCATGAAAATCAATTCCCTCCATTTATGTGAAATCCTTCGCAATGAGACGAGCCTTGTATCACTCCACTTCTCTGTTTGGCTAGTGCTTTATTTTATAGACCCATTTTGAATCTATAATGTGTTTTTCTTTGTGCAATTCTTCTAAAGTCCATGTATCATTTTCTTCCAATGCCTTAATTTCCTTCTTCATAGCGTCTCTCCATTTTTCGTCTGTAATAGCCTGATTGAATTGTTTTGGCTCATAGTTGGTAGTAATGGCCGACAAGAATGCTTTATGAGTGTTAAAAATTTTATCAAAGAAAATTTAATGTGCTAAGGGATGTACCGTAAAGAACGCTTGATCTGACAAGAACTGTTCTTGGTCTATAGATGGGGGAAGACAAACATGGTAATCATTATGATAAATTAGCCATGATCTCGTGCGTTTTTTATGTGTTCAAAATTACACATCTATTTAGTAATTAAATGCCCTCATTTGTTTATAGTTTATGCATTATTTTGCTCAGTTTTACCCTTGTTTGCTATGAAATGTCTTAAACAGGTAAATAGAGAGGACCAAAGTGATAATTGTGGATTTTAGAAGTTTTTAGGGTGAAAATGACAAAGATCCAAAGTTTTAACTTATTCTGCACGTCACGACTCGTTACCGGAGAACGAGCCGTTACAGAAGGTTTATCTGAAACCCTAAATCGTAGATTTATGGCGGCAATAACGACCCGTTACGCTCGTAACGACTTGTTACGACTTATTTCCGAAACTTTTTTGATGACTATAAATACATCATATCGTAACGACTCGTTACGACTTATTTCCGAAACTTTTTTGACGACTATAAATACATCATATTCTTATTCGTTTGAAACCTACTAAAAGAAGTTTACCCTCTCTTCTCATGCGAATAACCACGCAATAAGCGCTTCTTACTTCTTAGGCTTCCATAGTATATTATGTTAAAAGGAAAGTTTTAAAGAACTATTTTTGGTGGTCTGATCATCATCATCTCCCAAATTATGGTCTATTTACAGCTCAAGTCCAGCCTTTTTCCAGCTCATGTTTTAATAGTCTTTCCTTGTATAACCTACGTACTTCTCCTATAAATTGTAATCTTGTTCTTTTGAACAAATATCAAAAAGAAAAAATATACAGCCAAGAAACCATTTCTCTGATTTCCATCTGAAAACATGGTATCAGAGCAGTGTTGAATGGTCCTAGGATCAAACAACACACTTGCTCATCATCTACACGGATAGGATCTCTACCCAACCATGCCTGGAGATGACGACACCAGCAATCTGAACACCAATGAGTTGGCAATACAGCTTGCCAACATGTTCAAAACAAGCATCAATAATCAACATCAGAAACAAAACCTTTCAGATGGTCTAAAGATCAGCCTCAAATTAAACAGTCAAAACTACGCCCTTTGGGCTCGTATGATGCGAGTTGCCATAGGGGGGAAATCCAAGAGCCTCTTAAGCCATCTGACAGGTAAACCAGAACCTCCAAAACCATCTGATGAAGAGTATGAGCAATGGGAACAGAATGATCTGATCGTGTTCTCGTGGCTCATACAAAACATTGAACCCAATCTGGCTAGCAACCTTACCGAGTTTCCCACTGCGAAAACGTTGTGGGATGCCTTGGTAGTCACGTATAGCAGTGGGAAGGATAAACTGCAGACTTTTGATCTACACGTCAAGTCCAACGAGATTAAACAGAAAGGAACATCCCTCGAAGACTTCTGGATAACACTGCAGGGCATATGGGGAGAAATTGAACGAAGAGAACCAAACCCTATGACATGTGCCGCCGACATAGCAACATACAATAAACTGAGGTCAGAACATAAACTGTTTCAATTTTTGAATGCTCTTGATAAACAGTTCGATCATATCAAACGTGAGATTCTCCGGTGGGATCCGTTGCCCTCAGCAGAAGAAGCCTACGCGGCTGTGAGGAAGGAAATGGCGCACCAGGGGATACTTGGAGTCACATCGGGAAATTCATCTTCCACAACCGACGTGGCGTCTGGTTTAGCCACGAACAAAGTATCCGAACCAGAGGGGTTGGGGCTGATCTCGCGAGCACACCGCCGGCCAGACCAAGTCGGGAAAGGAAGTTCATCGTCTCGGATTGACAAGTCCCGACTCAAGTGCAGCCACTGCGGGATGTCGAAACACACCAAGGAGCAGTGTTTTAAAATCGTGGGATACCCAGATTGGTGGAACGACGGTCACAGGAAAGGCGGAGATGGGAAAGCAGCCGCGGTCGTTGGCGGATCTGAAGCCACCACCAGTGGCGGCGGCGGCAATGATAACATGAAGAGCGGCGGTGCCGTTTTTGGGTTTGGAGCGGTCGCTGCACATTATGAACAAAGTGGGGAAGAAGGTGCACGTATAGGGTTTGAGAATTTCCACTCAAACCCCTTCACTTCTCCTTTATCAATTTTAAACCCTAAATACTTTAATCATGAAGTTTTGGAAATATTACAAAATGACGCTACTGTTTTAAAAGAGGATAACAACCCCTTAAATTATTCTAATAAAAATGTTTTTCAAAACTCTAAAATGTCGATGATCGAACCAGAAAACCTTGATATTAGTAAGACTAATGTTGCAACAAGTTGTAAAAAATCAAATAAAGCTTGGATATTTGATTGTGGTGCAACGGATACTATGACATTTGAACTCGAAGACATGTGTTCAATGTCAAAACCACAACGAACCCACATTCAAACCGCAAACGGTGATATTGTCCAAGTAAAAGCCGGTGGAACAATTGAAATCTCACCAACCTTAAAGCTATCAAATTGCTTATATGTTCCATCTTTATCTCATAAACTATTGTCAATTAGCCATGTGACAAAAGAATTGAATTGCACTGTAATAATGCACCCAACCTTTTGCATTTTACAGGATATCAGGACGGGAATGATCATTGGGCGTGGCACTGAACGTCAAGGATTGTATTACGTGGATGAAGTGACTCAACAAGGTACTGTGATGCTGGCTCATGGAACTACAAATAGAGAAGCTTGGTTATGGCATAGAAGGTTGGGGCATCCATCCACAGGCTATTTACGTCTTTTATTTCCTAAAATATTTTCATCAAAAGAACTGTTAAATTGTGACACTTGTATTTTGGCAAAGAGCCACCGACATTCCTTTAAACCAAATAACACTAGAGTTAAAATTCCTTTTTCATTAGTTCATACAGACGTATGGGGTCCCGCAGAAATCACTGGGGGACAACACTTTCGATACTTCTTAATCTTTGTGGATGATTGCACTCGCATGACATGGATTTACTTCTTGAAACACAAGTCTGAAGTTTGTGATAAATTCACTACTTTTTATACAATGGTTAAAACCCAATTCCAAAAGGACATCCAAATCCTACGTTCGGATAATGGAGGAGAGTTTGTGAACTCCACTATGAAACAGTTCTGTCAAGAAAAAGGGATAATCCATCAGACCACATGTCCACATACACCTGAACAAAATGGTGTAGCAGAACGGAAAAATCGCATTCTCCTTGAAATAACCCGTGCGCTCCTAATTGAATCTCAAGTTCCTAAATCCTTTTGGCCTGAAGCCCTTGCTACAGCCACCTATCTAATCAATCGACTCCCAACTAAAGCTCTCGAACTCAAAACCCCTCTCCAAACCTTGTCAGAATTTACACAGCTTCCCACCACACTCACCCTTCCTCCAAGAGTTTTTGGTTGCTCCGTTTTTGTTCACATACCTAAGAATGAACGAAATAAACTTGATCCATGCGCTGAAAAATGTGTCTTTGTGGGCTATGGAGTTAATCAAAAAGGATATCGATGTTATAGCCCCAAGAAGCGTCATGTTTTTACTACCATGAACTGTGACTTCCTTGAAACTGAGTTTTTTTACAACACCCAACCCAACGGTCAGGGGGAGAAAGAATGGAATGACACGTTGAGTTGGTTAACTTGGTTACCACCATCAGATGAAGTTAATCACAGTACACGAGCTGAGTCACCATCCGTACAAACTGAGACACTTGCAGACAGTGCCAATGAACATGATCATCTCGACCCGGTATCTAAGGTAAGTAATTCTCAAAACCATGAAGATGATAATTCTGAAAATTTACCTAACCTTGATCATGAGATAGCACAGGACGAGCATGTTACTTCATCACAAGAAGCACAAAACGAGTCAGGGACCGTACAGGAGAAATATGTTCTTCCCCCAAGAGCAAACAGAGGAGTCCCTCCAAAGAGATTCACTCCAGAGAAAGCGCCTCGACACTCCAACTATCCTGTGGAAAATGTGGCTACGGGAAATTTGTCGAAGGAAGCTAAGGCGTTCATTTCCTCTGTTTACTCCGAAGAAATCCCCACTACCGCTAAGCAAGCGTTAAAATCAAAGAACTGGGAAGAAGCAATGAAAATAGAGATGGACGCGCTCAGAAGGAATGACACATGGGAAAAATGTACCTTACCAATCGGAAAGAAACCAGTCGGTTGCCGCTGGGTTTTTTCAATAAAGCACAAACCGGATGGAACAGTTGAGAGATACAAAGCCCGACTGGTTGCCAAAGGATACACTCAGACGTACGGGATTGACTACTCTGAGACTTTCTCTCCAGTTGCCAAGTTTGACACAATCAGAGTCCTGTTCTCAATAGCGGCAAACGAAGGATGGCCACTTCATCAATTCGATGTCAAAAACGCCTTTCTTCACGGGGAACTAGAAGAAGAAGTCTATATGGAGGCACCTCCTGGGTTTGCCGACAATTTCAAAGCTGGAGAAGTGTGTCGGTTAAAAAAATCTCTCTATGGACTAAAACAGTCTCCTCGTGCGTGGTTTGGTAGATTTACTCTAGCTATGAAACGATATGGATTCAAACAAAGTAACTCTGATCATACTCTCTTTCTGAAACGAAGAGGGAACCTCATAACATGCCTAATTATTTACGTTGATGATATGATCATTACAGGGAATGATAAAGAAGAAATGGTCAAGTTAAAGAAAAACTTATTCACTGAATTCGAGATGAAAGACTTGGGGAGACTAAAGTACTTTCTAGGAATAGAAGTACTAAGGTCTAAGCAAGGGATCTTCATATGTCAAAAAAAATATATTCTTGATCTCTTGGCAGAGACAGGAATGGTAGATTGCAAACCCACTGACACTCCAATAATTATAAACCATAAACTTCATATGGAAGAAGGGGCAGAGTTAGCAGACAAGGAAAGATATCAACGCATGGTGGGAAAACTTATATATCTTTCACATACTCGTCCGGATATTGCCTATGCTGTAGGAGTTGTAAGTCAGTTCATGCACCAACCTCAGGTCAAGCACATGGAAGCAGTCCGGAGAATTATCAGATACCTCAAAGGAACAGTTGGCCATGGAGTTCTCTTCAAACCAAATGGGCATTTAAAAATCCAAGCATACACTGATGCAGACTGGGCTGGAGATAAGGGAAACAGAAGATCAACATCAGGTTACTACACTCTAGTGGGTGGGAACCTAGTTACTTGGAGGAGCAAAAAACAGAAGGTGGTAGCTCTTTCAAGTGCAGAAGCTGAATTCAGGGGAATAGTAAGGGGGATAACTGAAGTCCTGTGGATTCGAAAACTCTTGACCGAGGTGGGCTTTCCCCCAGTAAATGCCAGCCAAATTATGTGTGACAATGAAGCTGCAATTCAGATCTCAGAGAATCCTGTCCAACACGATCGAACAAAGCATGTGGAGGTAGACAGACATTTCATCAAGGAAAAGTTGGAAGCCAGAATTATCGAATTGCCATTTGTAAGATCAAAGGACCAACTGGCTGATATTCTAACAAAGGCAGTTAATGGGAAAATCTTCAACGACTGTTTGGCCAAGTTGAATTTTGGGAATCCCATAATTCAACTTGAGGGGGAGTGTTAAAAGGAAAGTTTTAAAGAACTATTTTTGGTGGTCTGATCATCATCATCTCCCAAATTATGGTCTATTTACAGCTCAAGTCCAGCCTTTTTCCAGCTCATGTTTTAATAGTCTTTCCTTGTATAACCTACGTACTTCTCCTATAAATTGTAATCTTGTTCTTTTGAACAAATATCAAAAAGAAAAAATATACAGCCAAGAAACCATTTCTCTGATTTCCATCTGAAAACATATTACTCTACTCCTACACTCACTAGTAGTACTATATCAGTGACACATCACATTCCACTTCAATTCATTCCACTCCGTTCATAAGTTAATGAATCACTTTACTAGTTAGGAAGAAAATTGAGCTTTTAATTCAAACTCAGGGTTATAAGTAAAAGTTTAGAAATAAAATAAGATAAAAATATGCATGGAGTATTCCAAAAAATAAAAAAGGTTTTATTAACGAGAAAAAAAATAAAAGGTGATAGTGTTTCACTCGTTCCACAATTCCACAACTCCTTCCACTTAGCCATATGATCATCATTTACGTGCCTCCTTAAAACAATGATAACATCACTTTCTTAAAAATAGGAAAAATGGATTTTAATAATACAGGTTTTACTTTATTGGCGGATAATAATACGAGTTTTGAAATTTCCTCACAATAATACGAGTTTTGTGGGTATTGGATTCTAATGATACACCGTTAGTTTTTTACTAACGGTGTTAGTCTGTTGCCTACATGGCACCTGACGTGGACTGTTTTCCTCTTACGTGGGACCTGACGTGGCACCTGCCACGTAGGCAACAGACTAACACCGTTAGTAAAAAAACTAACGGTGTATCATTAGAATCCAATACACACAAAACTCGTATTATTGTGAGGAAATTTCAAAACTCGTATTATTATCCGCCAATAAGATAAAACTTGTATTATTAAAATCCATTTTTCTTTAAAAATAATGCAATATTCTTTTAAGTTTTTTTTAACGGCAAGAAGAAATATATTAAGAGAAAGACTAGCAAAAAGCTAATACATCAAAGATTAAAAGAGAAATTACATTATTCTAATCAATTGAAATTCAAGCGTTTTGCACGATGTTTGATTCACATAAAAGATCAATATTTCTCCCCGATAAATTCATCCAAAGACATCAAACGATTGTTGAAGTGCTCCGTTCATATTAGTAAATTAGTAAAGTGTAAATAAGGATATATATCCTTTGATTTTATAAATGTAAAATAGCAATATAATTAAAAATGGTAGTTGGTAGAATTCAGGTGTAGGGTTTGTCTTGTTGTTTGATAAGCAGAGTAGTCATGTGATTGCAGTAGATAGTACTATGTGTAAACGTGTGTCTAGGAATAGAAATTGACACTTTTAATCTATTTGTCTTTTTATATAGGCATGGACCCCAAATTTTAATCAAACACGACTTTTCATGTTAAAACAGGCTTAGGCATTAATGATAGTATATGAAGGATCAAATTAAAGAAATTATCTTTATATTAATGCGTAATTATAAAATGTGATCTTTAAATTAGAAAATTATATCCAGTCTCGCCTTTTTTTTCTTGGAAAATTGGATTTTAATAATCCAAGTTATTACCAATTGGTCAATATTAATCCCAATTTCAAAATTGGCCTACATTAATCCCAATTATTAAGGTGTTGGATTTCATTCGACTCCCGTTAAGTTTTCCTTAACTCCGTTAGTTTTTTGCTGACGTGGCAGCCACGTGGCTTTTATTAATCAGTGCCACGTCAGCAAAAAAACTAACGGAGTTAAGGAAAACTTAACGGGGGTCCAATGAAATCCAACACCTTAATAATTGGGATTAATGTAGGCCAATTTTGATATTGGGATTAATATTGGCCAATTGGTAATAACTTGGATTATTAAAATCCAATTTTCCTTTTTCCTTTTTTGTAAATTGACTTAAAGTCCTTGTTCATTTCAATAATAGAGATTAAGATTTTCTGTTAGTTTAACGATCATTTTATCATTAGAAATTTAAAGGATTGCGTCCCTGTGGTTTGCAAACCTTTTTAATTTTAATTAGTTTTAAGTAATTACATAAACAGTCCTTAGATTTTTAATAACAAATAAATTTTCATAAACAGTCCTTAGATTTTATTTTATTGTTTTATTTTAATTTTAATTAGTTTTAAGTAATTACATAAACAGTCCTTAGATTTTTAATAACAAATAAATTTTCATTCTCAGCCCCTTTATGTAAAATGACTGATATACCCTTTGAGTTAATAGAAAAAATTAACTCTGTTAGGCCCAGGGACTCAAATAGCAAAGAAATACAAACCTCAGGCTTCGGGATGAAAATTTTTAAACCTTTGGACTCAATTCAAAAAGGTTTGCAAACCACAGGGACGCAATCCATAATTTACTCAATTTAAAGGCTAAAATGTGTAATTCTTACATTTTTTTTTCTTTTTTTGTTTTAGTATCATTATTCGATGATATTTAAAGGACTGTAGTTCTTACATTTTCTTTTCTTTTTTGTTTAGTCAATTTACTTTTTTGTTTTTATCACTTTTATTAATCTTGTCAAACATTATTTATATATAAACTAATAACTCAAGTATTGTAACATTTGTTTATTTATTTTTAAATAAAAATACATAAAAGAAATTAAGGGCTATTTTTTGTTTGGAAATAAAATTGGATTTTAATAATTTTAACTATTGTCTATTGAGCGATAATAATATATATTTTATTTTTCCCTACAATAAACCATCTTTTAATCATGTTGAAAATAAAATACCGCCGTTAAAATGACTCTAACTCTATTAAGAAATTTTCATTTTTTGATGATTGGCATCACGGTGACGTCTTATGTGCCATGTTTTTTTGTGTCAGTGAAGAAAAGTTTTCAGAAAACAACACAAAACAGAAAATTCTTCTACTACCGGATAAAAACATTTCTTCATAGCAACAAAACATACAAAAATCCTAAAAAACTTATGTGTTTAAGCTCAGTCATAAAAAACATGTCACATTAGATGCCACTGTAACGCCAGTCATCAAAAAATAAAATTTTCTTAACGAAGTTAGTGTCATTTTAGTGGCGATTTATTTATTTCCAACATAATTAATAATGAGTTCATAGTAGAGAAAAAACGAAATATGAATTATTATCGGTCAATAGATAATATTTGTGACTATTAAAATCTAATTTTCGTTTATGTTTTAGTTTATTATTTATTTTGTTTTTCTTTTCTTTCCTCACTTTTATTAGTCTTGTCAACCATTGTTTATATATAGAACCATTAATAATTTACTAGAAAAAATTTATAGAAAAAATATATAAATATTTAACGTTTATTTTTTCTAGTGACTATTTTTTTATATAATGTGTTTTATCTTTTGTTTTGTTGTTGGGTTGTTTTATGGGTATGTTTGTAATTAATCAGATTATTATGGGTTTTTGTAATTTAGTTTGGAAATTATGATCATATATTTTTTGTTTTGGTGAATTTTTGTCGTTTTTATTTTTACTTTGTATAAGATTGTTTCTTTATCAAATTGATGAAATTTGATTAGACCATCTCCAACATTAATATTAAGGTCATTTTTGTTAGACATGGTATGTATATACCCGATAATTAAAAAGTTTATCGGTCTT
Source organism: Deinandra increscens subsp. villosa (assembly GCA_039602395.1). Classification (NCBI taxonomy): domain Eukaryota; kingdom Viridiplantae; phylum Streptophyta; class Magnoliopsida; order Asterales; family Asteraceae; genus Deinandra; species Deinandra increscens. Next base: position 14,926,523 of record JBCNJP010000003.1, read on the forward strand.
AACCTGTAAGAGTTACATCATAGTTAATGAGTTATAAAATCGATTAAATTAGTTAATCGGTATTAACCGAAACATAATTATTTCATGAAATATTTATTTACTTAATTACTTTAGTAATTAAATAAAATATAATCAATCATCTAATTGTTAACTATTAATTATATATGTGTATAATGGTGTGTTTAATTAAATTAGTTAATTAAACGGATAATTAAGATTTAAACAATTTGTAGTCATCTACACTTGTTGAGGTTGCCTATAAAAACACCCCAAAAGAGAATTAAGTTGATCTCTCTCTCTCTCTCTCTCTCTCTCTCTCTCTCTCTTCTTGCGCTGCTTTCCCGATCGTAAACACACCATATCGCTGCTGCCTTTCGATGTTGCTTCTCAGCCCAACGCGGTCGCCATGATCGGCGACTCACTGTTGAATCCCAGCCGCTCGACAGTCGTATCCACATGGGGCGCTCCCTTGTACCCGGCCGTGAACCCGCCACCCTTCGCCGCATGCGTCGCCACTGCCAGACTTGTATTTAGGTCTTTACCACCGATCGTAGTACATGAAGAAGAGGGGATTGAAACCGTCGCCATACACGATGGTGCTCCACCACAGTCACTACCACCACTGCCTTTTCCGTCGGCCTTGCCACTGCCATTGCTGCCTCCCTGAGCCGTCGATGAGTTGACCCGCAGGGTCGAGTCAACAGTATCGATTCCTAGAAATGACTTGTTGCATCTTGGTGTCTCGAATGGTTGTTCGAACCCGACCAAGGTATATCCAAACTCATTTTTGTTTATATTTCTTTCGTGTTTGCGTGTCAATTACGGTGATTTGATCATGTGTCACACACTAAAAAATCCACGTGCGGAATACCTCTGCAAGGAACGTGACAAACCAGGATCGCAGTCCATTAGTTACACCAAAAGACCAGTAATTGATAAAAACGTTTCATATTTCATTGAAATATAAATTCATAGTTTTACAAATGCGGAAGCATAAATACAAATAAAATTCTAAACAAAACATTGTCACCCAAGGTGACGTGACTTGTTCAAAGACACTAAAAGTGCTTTAACACTCATGCATGCGTACTCGTGACACAATAATCTGAACATTTTGACACAATGACACAATGATCTGAATATTTTGATACAATCGAAAGAGTAAAAAAAATTAATTTTATATATAACAACACTATACGAGTTTTAAAGATAAAAAACGCTCGTTTTTATGGTGTAATTAAAAAAATGTCATATTTAAGAGTTATGAAGAGTTTAAAAAATGGAGGGAATTTGATAAAAAGTCAAAAATGCCCTTCCATCTATAGTTTTCTTTAGTTTTTTACTCTAATTATGCACATGAAAATTTTGGGCCATAGATCTTCATTTAATTGAAAATCTAAAGGCTATGCTTCCTTTTTATCATTCTTATTAAAAAAAAACTTCTCACAATAACCTTATTCATTAGAATGAATGTAATAGTAAAATATGACAAAAAAAGTATAGTATTTTATTTAAGATAGACAACACAATAGTTTGTGGGTATTAATTGTTCATTTATTCAAATAAATTTTATTCATTTATGAGTATTACTCCTATATAAAGAGTGCTACAGTTTACAACGGATATGAATTGCAACTTTAATGTTTGTTATTTGCTTCACAAATATCTATTAAGCTATTTGTAGTGGGACGTTATCTTGTACTTTTTGGCAAGATGGTGTTTCTATAACGCCCCGTAACCGCCCCCGGGGCGCCATGTTAGCGAAATTCGTCATGGCCGTTACCTACATAACGCCTTCCCTTTGATTTTTTTTTCTTTTTTTATTGGTTCTCCACTTCACATAACCCCACCCTCATACCTCCCTCTACACCATAAAAGTGTTTCAGGTTTGAATTATAAGAGTAAAATATTAGAAAATTTTGAGGACATTAGAATAAAATTTTCAGGTTGCCTAATTAAACCATTAAGTAGAAGTTCGGTTAATCTAAAAAATAGGTCAGATATATACTTGACCCAATAACAGTAAATTCAATCACACCCAATACAAACGTCAACCATCTTAAGAATTCAGTACCCTAAACCTGTCAATGCAGTTAAAGCAAGAAGATATCTAGTGATTGCACTTGTTGAGTAAAATGTTTTGGGAATGGATATTGTAATATGTATAGACACACGAAATCTGTCGATGCATTTACCGAGAACACCTATTTAATCATTTGTGTCATGCTAACTTGGTATAATTTCCACTTTTAGATTTTGAAGTTCCAAAAGTCAGCAAGGAAAATACGTATTGGTTAATATATTTGTATGACTAAAACATACAATAATAAAATCAATTCAAAACTCTTAGCCTCATTAAGAAAATAACAGACAAAACTAGTTTCTTTTGGGTCTCTCATAGATTTAGGGGGCTTAAATTTCAGTGGAGCAATTGGTGTAACTTCAACTTCTTCATGTAATTCGGTTTGTTTTGCCTGCCCCTAGTGCCTTGCTAGGCGGTGGGCGGTTTTAATGAAATCGCCGTTCAAAAAAAAAATAAAAAAAATAACAGACAAAACACATTTGAGTGCCTGTTTTTCAAATTTACATGAAAGAGAATACAATTTGAAGTGTGAAAATGACAGCACAATAGGCTAGTCAAAAGATGAATACCAAATTAATATCAACACTGAAAGAAAAAAAATACAACAAACTTTAACATGAAATAAGCAATTCTCAAATACAAATCCAAAAGATGAAATAAGAACAATGAAATAAAATAAATCAAGTATACTTAAAAAAAATGCAATTTTTAGTATATTTCAGAAGCAAGAAACCAATGCTCATGTTGCAAAGCATACTTTTTCACTATGTAGTGTGTACATTTATCTTATGTAGTATCCGAGTGAAAAACATTAAATGGGCTCAGATCAAGAATAGAAACTCATCATATAAGGCAATCAGGTTTAATTTGGCTGCAAAATTGATTGCCACGCCTAAATCAAATCGTGAAAATCCATACATTCCTCTTTTTTTTTATGATCATCATAGCCTAAGCAACCATTCACTTTCGACATCCGAACACAACCAAAGTAGGTCGCCAGAAAGAAACCAAGTATCATTAAAAAGCAGGCAAACCAACATTTCTTACAGGAACTCTTCATAAAAATCCCAACTTGCATGTGTGTCAAAGAACACAAAAGCCCCAAATTTTCAAACGTAAATTAGTTCCAACAATAAAAATCAGGAGAAATGAACAGTGACGAATTAGCATACAGATCAGCGTGAACAATGGCTCAGGCACCAAAAAACCCTAAATCGCCGCAACCTCATACTCGAGAGGTCACCGGAACCGTCATAATACACCAATAAGAAGATACATGTAGCTTCAATAGTACATTTTATGTACACAACTCAGCATATTGTTTTGATGTACAGTATAATCATCGACGCCGAATCAACGTCATCAGAGGTGGTAGGAAAAACACCCACCTCCGGCAAAATCGTAACAACCGCGTAAGAAACAACAGAAAAACACTGTCGCAGCGTTAACAGAGCAACGCCTCTTGGTACTTATTTTGTACAGAGGGAGAGTTTCTAGAGAGGGACAGTTCTCAAGGCGATCGTGATGGAGTGTTCTCCGGCCGATCGTCTGTATTTTGTAGAGAGAGAGAGAGATCCGTCCAGCCGATTAGAGAGATGGAGTGTAGAGAGAGACGCATACGGCCGATAGGTTAATTAGAGAAAGAGAGAAACATTGGTTTTAAAGGAAAAGAGATGGTGCCAGCTTATACCATGCCACATTTATAAACCAATGAAAATAATACATATACCTTGCAAGGCCACGTGGTACCGCCAAAGGAAGCGAAAATTGCACAGTAGAAGAATTGTGTGTACCCCTCAGCAAACTTAAGCTAATGAATTAAAATATATAATTTAATTATATTGGTAATAAACTTACAAGTAAGCACAGTTGCACACTTTGGCCTTCATGATTAAGGAGAATGAACCCTATGTACAAGTTGGCTTATTGGATTTAAATAATCCCAACTATTATCAATTGGCCGATAATAATCCCAACTGAGGAAATGTTTTTTAACGAGCCAAACTTTTAACCTATTTTCCTCTGGCAGTCCCAAACTAACGGTTTGTTAACGGTGTTAAATTTTGATGACGTGGCATGTCTATGTGGCATTTAGTTTTTTTTCCCTTTATTTTGATCCGATTTTTATGATGATGTGTCAACATAGGCGGTATTTGTAAAAATTAAAAAGAGAAGGGGGTATTTGTTTCTTCTCATTTGTGTAGCTGCCATCGAGAGAGAAGAGATCAGAACTCTTAACCGTTTTTCCGGCAGCCGAAATCCGGCAATATCGTGACGGCGGCGCTGCAACTAGAGGAAGACGCCGAAATGGGGCCACAACCTATTGATTGGAGGACAGAATTGGAGCCAGACGCCGCCCGGGTTGCGATAAGCTGCCACAAATGGCGACCCTAGTTTGACCTGGTTCGACATCCGCCGCTATGGTGCGCCGGAAATGGCGACCCTGATTCAACCTCCGCCACTATGGTGGGCCGGAAAAAAACACCAGTTAAAAACCCCCCAACCTATTGGTTCGACCTCCGCCTCGGGTTTTCCCACCGTAGTACTTGTCGGCGATTATGGTGGTGGCGGTGGGTGGGGATTAGGTCTTAAAATATGGTTTTTTTGAAGTTACAAAAATGGTCCCTCGTCTTTTTTATTTTCGGAAATGCCCCTTCATGTTGCCACATCAGATTAAAAAGGCCACCTAGACATGCCACGTCATCAAAATTTAACACCGTTAACAAACCGTTAGTTTGGGACTGCCAGAGGAAAATAGGTTAAAAGTTTGGCTCGTTAAAAAACATTTCCTCAGTTGGGATTATTATCGGCCAATTGATAATAGTTAGGATTATTTAAATCCAATAAGCCGTA
>JBCNJP010000003.1:14931958-14953958 GCA_039602395.1 Deinandra increscens subsp. villosa
GAACGGTAACTAACTTGGCTACCGGAGCAAAAGTCTCATGAAAATCAATTCCCTCCATTTATGTGAAACCCTTCGCAATGAGACGAGCCTTGTATCACTCCACTTCTCTGTTTGGCTAGTGCTTTATCTTATAGACCCATTTTGAATCTATATTTGTTTTTCTTTGTGCAATTCTTCTAAATTCTATGTATCATTTTCTTCCGATGCCTTAATTTCCTTCTTCATAGCCTCTCTCCATTTTTCGTTTGTAATAGCCTGATTGAATTGTTTTGGCTCATGGTTGGTAGTAATGGCCGACAAGAATGATTTATGAGTGTTAAAACATTTATCAAAGAAAATGTAATGTGCTAAGGGATGTACCGTTAAGAACGCTTGATCTGACAAGAACTATTCTTGGTCTATAGATGGGGGAAGACAAACATGGTAATCATTATGATACATTGGCCATGATCTTGTGCGTTTTTTATGTGTCAAAATTACATATCTATTTGGTAATTAAACACCCTCATTTGTTGATAGTTTATGCATTATTTTACTTAGTTTTACTCTTGTTTGCTGTGAAATGTCTTAAACAGGTAAATAAAGGGGGCCAAAGTGATAATTGTGGATTTTAGAAGTTTTTAGGGTGAAAATGACAAAGATCCGAAGTTTTAACTTATTCTACACGCCACGACTCGTTATCGGAGAACGAGCCGTTACAGAAGGTTCAGAAACCCTAAATCGTAGATTTCTGGCGGCGATAACGACCCGTTATGCTCGTAACGGCTCGTTACGACTTATTTCCGAAACCTTTTTTATGACTATAAATACATCATATTGTCATTCTTTTGAAGCCTACTAAAAGAAGTTTAACCTCTCAATGAGAATAACCACGCAATAAGCGCTTCTTAGGCTTCCATAGTATATTACTCTACTCCTACACTCACTAGTAGTACTATATCAGTGACACATCACATTCCACTTCAATTCATTCCACTCCGTTCATAAGTTAATGAATCACTTTACTAGTTAGGAAGAAAATTGAGCTTTTAATTCAAACTCAGGGTTATAAGTAAAAGTTTAAAAATAAAATTAAGATAAAAATATGCATGGAGTATTCCAAAAAAAAAAGGTTTTTTTAACGAGAAAAAAAAATAAAAGGTGATAGTCTTTCACTCGTTCCATAATTCCACAACTCCTTCCACTTAGCCATATGATCATCATTTACGTGCCTCCTTAAAACAATGATAACATCACTGTTTAAAAATAATGCAATATTCTTTTAAGTTTTTTTTTTAACGGCAAGAAGAAATATATTAAGAGAAAGGCTAGCAAAAAGCTAATACATCAAAGATTAAAAGAGAAATTACACCATTCTAACCAATTGAGATTCGAGCGTTTTGCACGATGTTTGATCCACACGAAAGATCAATATTTGATCTCCCCGATAATTTCATTCAAGGACATCAAACGATTGTTGAAGTGCTCCGTTCATATTAGTAAATTAGTAAAGTATAAATAAGGAATCTCGGCCAGGAAGGAAGCTCCTGTTAACTTTCTGTCAGACCCCTTGGATGGGCGTTCAACCCTCAGGCCCGTCGACATACTTGTTTTTTGGTGGCAGAATGGGAAGCATGCCTGTGTCGATTTAACGGGGGTCTCTCCCCTTGTGAGGCTGAGGAGCAGTGTCTTCGTGGCGGGCCAGGCGGCGTCTAGAGCGGCGGCCGGGAAGGTGAACAAACACGAGAAAGCGTACATTGAAAATCAGCACGTGTTTGTTCCCTTCGCCTTTGATACATTTGGGCATCTCGAGTCGGCAGCGGCTGCCATGTTGTGTCGGATCCAGAAAGTCATGTTTGGGAATATCGTAAACTCTAGATTAAAGAATGTTATTTTCATACGTCTAGGGTGTCACACCCCCAAATAACCACTAACGGAGTTTATACCGTTAAGGGGTGCGACCAGACCAGGACCACAACCATTAGTTACAAATACTAAACGAATCAGAGTTAAGTCCAAAGATATATCATAAAAACAATCTCAAGTTACGCAGCGGAACAAAATATCATCTTAGCACTAACCACGTGCTTTACAAATCAGTGTATTAAATTCCCAAGTTTAGTTTAAATTAAAATAAAAGTCTTCATGTGCCATGCCAACCTGCTCCGGATACTCCTTAGCGATCTGCAAAAGTTTAAACCACGCAAGTGTCAACCTAACGGTTGGTGAGTTCACAGTGGGCATGTCACGCATTGGCCCGGTCTCATAATCATAATCGAATCAACATATACTTATGAAATATTCATTTGTGAAAAGCAATGCTTAGTGATATCCAAAATCATATTATTGTGGTTTAGTAAAAGTATTGTCCGTAACCTACGTTATCGGGTATGTACTAGTTTTGTATAGTTAAAGTGCTCAACCGATATCGCGGGTAGCTAATCCGTTGTTCCATGCACTAAGGAAGTTTGTACCAAAGCTGACCATAAATTATTGTAGTGGCCGTGCCATCAGTACTGCGGACCTACGTCATCGCGGTTTTGCCTCCCCCGTGTCCTCTCGGGATCACGGTCAGATAGGCTGATATTGTACCTCCGTGCACTCCCCGTGCCACGGGGCGGAGTTTGTCAAACTCCAGTAGATCTACCCAACATCCCCTCGCTTTACAATTAATGATACAATTTAGTTGAGGACTTTTAAGTTTCAAGGCATCCTTAGAAATCATGTGATATCATGTGGTTTAGACTTTAACCTACGCTAGTCATATTAAAAAGGTTTACCGGATTCTCATGAATCTCAAAAATGTTTTCAGTTTCATTTCAGAAGTAGTTGTTTAAGTAATTCACAAGTGCTTCCCATAAAGCACTTCAAGTTCGTCAAGTGGGTGCCGAGCACTCCAAGTTTTCAGGTTCATCAGGGAGGTGCATAGCACTCATAAGGTTGTCAGCATTGTTTTTCATTTAGTTATTCGTTGTGACCCAAACGGGTTCACGGTAATCGGGTTAGTGACACTCACCTTGGGTTGCACTGCTACACTTGTTAATAATCCAAGTATGCTTAACGAAGACCTATGAACACGTTTAGGTCTTAAGTATTAGTTTTGTGTCTAATCTTCACTTAACGTCACTATGGCCCATAACATAGCACGTTGAAACTATGACTCGACATAACGACACACGACACCGATGGTTGATCATAAACAAGGGTTCATATACATCAGAAATCAAAGCATGTATCATCATGGCATAATCATGTAAGTCATGGCATAACATTCAAGCAAATTGCACAAGTTTGGATTTTGGTCTCAGTTTCGCTAGCAGTTTCGCTAGACAGTTTCGCTGTGTGCACGGGCAGCACTTTCGCTAGGCAATACCCGATGACACAGTTTCGCTAGGCTAGTTTCGCTCGAAACTGTTGGCACAGTTTCGCTAGCCTAGTTTCGCCCGAAACTGGTTTGAACTTTCGTTCAGGGAATTTCGCTCGGTAGATTCGCTCGAGCTGGTCTGGTCGGTTTACCCGGCGACACTGCAGTTTCGCTGCATAGTGTCGCTGGTTGAAGATTCACATAATTTCGCTGGACAATTTCGCCCAGAGAACAGTACAGTTTCGCTGGTCGCGAAAAACATACGGATCAGCCTAAAAATCAACCTAACAGCTTCCATACTTCATGCAATTCATTGTTTAGCATACATAGGCATTTACCAACATCAAACAACAAGTTTTAACACCTTATTCATGCATATTCATCATCAAATCACCAAAATGCATTTAAAACCCTAAAGTGACCTAAATAGCATAAATCTCTATCATGGTTGGATTTCAAACGTAAAGTTGCAAACTTTATGATAGATCTAGCATTCCTAAGCATTCCTACAGAAGATCTAACAATATCATGAAGGTTTAAGCATGCTTTATGAAGAAACACATAGAAAACACATAGAAATGGCATAAAGGAAGGTTTTGGGACTCACGATTCGATCAAGGAATCGAATGGATGTTGTCTTGAGGCTGAGATCTTGGTTTTTCTTGATGGTTTTCAGCTGACCAGATCTCCAGAGAAGAGTGTGTGTGTTTTTGTGTAAATGAGGCAAAATAGGAGAACTAGGGTTTATTAAGATTATTTATATCAGAGGCTAGTTTCGCTGGCAGTTTCGCTGGCCAGGCGAAACTGGCTCTGATCACGAGTGAACCGATTAACTTAGCTGACTGCCGGGCGACACTATAGTTTCGCCCGGTAGTTTCGCTGGTTACCACAAAGTAGGTCAATTTCACATTCTAAGCAAGATAATCACGATTCATAAATTGTCATGCTATTCACAATACTAACTCATGCATTTAAATCACATTGCACATAATGACAACAACAATTGAACACATAGCACATATGGACGGGTTCGGTGATCAACCAAAAGTCGTGGACGTATTCGGCCTAGTTAAGCATTAGTTACTAAGTTAACACTTATAACGTAACTAACGGAATTGTCTAACGGAAGTAAACCTTGAAATTCTCGGATGTCACATCATCCCCTTGTAATTGGAATTTTCGTCCCGAAAATTATTCTTGCGTCGTAGCGTTTGCAGCCTCGGCTGTCGTCTGCTGCGGGGAAAGAAAGCAAAAGTTTTAGGGTTGCCACATCCTCCTCCTGTTAAAGGAATTTTGGTCCCCAAAATTAAATCATACCTTGAGTTTCCGTGGACGTTTGCTCAAACAGGTGAGGATACTTCTTCTTCATCTGATCCTCTCGTTCCCAAGTATATTCTGGTCCACGTCTTGAGTTCCATCGAACTTTGACGATCGGAATCTTGCTACGTTTGAGGGCTTTCTCCTCGCGTCCCATGATTTCTACCGGTTGCTCAATAAATCTCAAATGTTCATCAATTTCCAATTCCTCCAAAGGAATTATTTCAGTGTCTTCAGCCAGACATTTCTTTAGGTTAGAAACGTGAAACACGTTGTGAACTCCATCGAGCTCTGCAGGGAGTCGTAATCGGTAGGCCACCGGGCCTACTTCCCCAATGATTTCAAAAGGACCGATGTAGCGAGGATTTAACTTTCCACGCTTTCCGAAGCGTATCACACCTTTCCAGGGAGATACCTTTAATAACACTTTGTCGCCTACCTCGAACTTCAAAGGTTTACGGCGTTTGTCGGCATAGCTCTTTTGTCTGTCACGTGCTGCGGCTATCCGCTTTCTGATCTGAATAATCCGTTCAGTTGTATCATGAATGAGCTCTGGTCCGGTGAGTCCCTTCTCACCCGTTTCGGCCCAACACACGGGCGATCTACATTTTCTGCCATAAAGAGCTTCAAAAGGTGCAGCACCGATGCTCGAATGATAACTGTTGTTGTAGGAGAACTCCACCAACGGAAGGTGAGCTTCCCAGTCTTTACCGAAGTCGAGAACGCAAGCTCGGAGCATGTCTTCTAAAGTCTGAATAGTTCTTTCCGTCTGACCATCGGTCTGCGGGTGATAAGCTGTACTCATATCCAGTCTGGTTCCTGACGTGAGGTCGAAGTCCCACTCAATGATAAACCCAATTACACTAATTAGATAGTGGTAAGCGGGTGTCGATCACAGGGAGAATGTGGAACATGTGTTGTTTGTAGCAATTATATCTAAGCAAAACGATAAAAGTAAAAATGTAGAAATTGCACTATAGATGATGGAATTCGTGGATTAATAATTCTAAACACCGATTTGAGATTAATTAGTGTAACATCCCGAGTTTTAATATATGAAAATTCCGTTAACAATTGACATTGCCTTGTTATGTGACCAAATTGTTCCTTATATGTTATAGTACTTGCCATACTATAGAAACTTGGGGGGGTTAAATGTTAAATGTTAAGGTTTAATTGGATTTGACCAAAACCTAAACTAGAGGGGCCAGGGATGTAAATAAGGATCAAAAACTAAACAAAATAGGGGAGGAGGAGGAGGAGATCGCAGATTGCGATCTCTGTCTCGACCCCAGCCCTCTCCTTCCTCCTTCTTCCCAAATTCTGCATGATGAGGCTATGGCTGTGATTTTGGTGCATTATAATTGAAAATTTGAAGTGCTCTCAAGCCCTAAATTCGTCCTTGTAACAAGTAAGTGAAACCCCAAGTATTTGCATGTGTAGGTCACGAAAATTAGGGCCTCAAATCTGCAAATTTGTGATGTAATATGAATCTTATGATGTTAGGAACTTCATATGTTACTTAAATCCCCATTTTGATTGTGGAATTGGTGAAGTAGTCACCAAAAATCCTATGCTTGAACTTCCATGTTGCATGACCTCATAGGATGTTTGAGAAATTGTGTCCATTGCTTGAATTGTGTATGAGATTAGTGTTAGATGATAAATTTATGATGGATCGCTGATGGAATTCACCGACACTATGCTAAAGGGCCAAGTTGGAGGTTCAAGGGTTGGGTAATTATGGATGCATCAAAGTATGCACACAAGGTGTTTGACAAAATGCCTCAAAGAGTCAAAATGTGATTAAATACAACAAATTTGCTTGTATTGATGTTGGATGACCATGGGAAGCTACAAGTTCACAAAAATTGAACCAATTAGGTGAAATCATGTGCATTAGCTAAAATGGTTGATGTATGCCTTAGTTGTCATGTTAATGTTGATGATGCATATATATCTGGATGCAAACGTGATGAACATTGCTTGATTGCCATCCTTGTGAATTAGTAATGTGTTTGAGTAGCTTAGAAGCCATGTTATGGAAACATGGTAAAAGTGCTACTATGATTAAGGTCCTAACATTGATAGTGACCCATTAGGCAATCAAGGTTTTGAAGGAAGCAATCAAGCTCACGCCGGTGGAAGTGGATCGTCAAGCAATCGAGGTAACGTACATCTTGTTCGTTACACTAGTAAGTAATAATTATAAACATCTTACATTTGGTTATGGACCATAGTGGGTAGAAAAGAATAAGTCTTCACCTCATGAGGGAATAAATGGATTCTCTCATAGGGGAAAAGAGGAAGTGGCTTAGTCAACCAAATTGGGTTGATTTGCCTACACTCCTCATGCTTTTGCCTTCGGATAATTGACCCGAAGATACCTCAAGGGCTAATTGGGTTCTTGGTGTATGGCAAGGGTGGTTATACACATATGTAAAATGTCCAATTCTAATTAGTATTCTAGGATTCCTACATAGGTGACATGGATACGTTGTAATTGGAATGCTCCTTAAGGATCATTGAAATTCATATGATATAAAAGGTAGGAGTCATGAAGTAATCTGATATATTGTGAACATGCCACTAGTGAATGTGCAAGGTTTGGTTCATTTGTAATCCCGGACGAGTTGTAGCATGGGTTGGCCCTTAACGGGTCAACCGGGTAAGGTAAAGGCAAGGTAACGATGGGTAATTGGTCCATGTTTAAATTTTAGAGTCTAGTAAGTTTTTGGAGCTTAAACCATGTGTTGGTAACTTATGAATCGGTGGAAATCGAATCCGGGCAATTAAGTGGAAAAAGAACCAAGACGGGGTACCGAAACCACAGGTACCACCGTAGCTTACGGTGGCCACCGTAAGCTACGGTGGCCTGCAGCACTGGGCACCCACCGTAGGCCAGCATCAAGCCACCGTAGGCTAGCTGATGCCACCGTAAGCTACGGTGGCCAGCGTAGCTTACGGTGGAGCTGCCTAATTTCTGAAATTTTGCCTCCTTTTTAATGCCTAAACAATGTCCCAACTTGCATTAATGTTACATACTAATGGGGTGTAATTGCACGCAGGTAAAACTACCATGTAGACGCGGATCTTCTCGAGCGCAAGACGAACCGAACACTCGAATTGCCGACTCTTTTGATGTTCATGACTTGTCATAACCATCTTTTGAAAATATTGAACTAGTATTAACTTGCATTTACCACTCACTTGGTTTTGTATATGGTTTCCTATGCAAGTGTTGATGCCACAAACTGTTAAATTTGAACGAAATTTTCTGGGACCACTTTTCAAGTTAAATATTGTTAACGAAATAGTAAAAATAATTTGCGTTGTTACAAGTTGAAATTAGAAATTAAATTACTTTGTAATAACAAGTATGAGAAGACGTGATCCTTCTAGATTTCGGGTTTTAAACTAACATTACATTATGGTTTTCAATTGGGAAGAACCACATAGACATGGTTCATGTGTAATTGAATGGAAGTGATAAAAGAGGACTAAGAACTCGGATAACTAGAATGCGAGGTCGTCACTCGATGATCATTCAATACAAACCAACCCAAATCCCTACCCAATAAATCTCGATTGCCAACGGCACCAAGAACTGATGGTTCAAGATAAAGATTAAAGCAAATACCGAATTGTTACAATCATTCAAACACACGTCATAGCAAAAAGCGTCGAACGCTTAGATTGCTATCCCAAAAATAAAGAAAACCAAAAGTATAATGTCAAGAAACAAACCCTACGTCTAGAAGGAATCACAAGGAAATTTAGCCTCTCATGGTGAAGTTGATTGCAAACTTGATGATTTGATGCTCCATGGATGATTCTTCAATGATTCCTTGATGATTATGATGTTAAAATTGATCTTCCCCCTTGTTTTTCTCTCAAAAAATCGTCCCCAAGGAACCCTAGTTCGTCCCCCTTCGTCTGCCAAGAGTTTCCAATTGATCCGTCTCCCAAAAGTCTCCAAAAAACCCTTATTTACGATTTCAGCGCTGGCAGATTCGTAAGCTACGAATCTCAGTCAGCTTACGAATCTCAGAATCTGCCCAAAATATATTATTTCAGACCTGACAGATTCGTAGGCTACAAATCACTGTCAGCTTACGAATCTCAGATTCTGCCCAAAAATCCTTGTTTTCTTCATAACTTTCTCGTTTCAACTCCGTTTTCATCGCCGTTTTCGCCCATGTTCTCGTATTTTCATCCTCTATCATGCTAACATCCAATGCTTTCACTTACACTTCATTAAATCTCTCTCCAAAGCATGACCAATCTCCGTGGTTTACCTGCAAAGCATCAACTTCTCGTAGTTATTCAATATCATGAAATTAAACCCAACTAAGCATAAAATAAACACATTTATCACTTCTAATCACTAGCTAACGGTGCAACCGTCACATCCCCACACTTACCCGTTGCTTGACCCCAAGCAACTTAACATCATTTTGTTGTCAATCATCCAATCAATCCAGTCAAACCCAGTTTTCTGTTAAGGTTCCAAGTCATACCCCATTCCCAAAATGCATCAATGCACTAGTTAAGCAAAATGCAACAATCAAACTACAAGAATTTTAACCAAACCTAACATGCTCTCGGTCTTTTATGCACACAACAAACCCCTCACAATGAACACTCCTCTCGGTTAAGATTTGAAGGCTAGCGTAATGAGCTAGTAAGCACTCAATTGGCTAATGTGTTGTTTTACTATCATAAGCTTGTACAACTCTCGAACCTCCATCTAAATTGCTATAGCATGCATGCAAATCAAAAGGTCTTATAATGGGTTGTAACGGGGCTAGGCGTAGGGTGTGGAATGGGAATATTTGAAGTGGCTCAAGTGATTCGATCCGGCTTATTTATTACATAAGAACAAACGCTAATAGTTATACACTATGCTAAACAATAACTTCACATTCTTTTTGGTTGCTCAATACTTCAATCACTGATCTCATATTTTGCAATTTTTTTTTTTCTCTTTTTTTTTTCATTTTTCTCTTTTTTTTAAACAGAGATGTAAAAAGCGTCTAACGCTTAGATTACATAACAAAATATCGCAGCTTCACCAAACTACCTTATTCAACTTCTATCTACAAACAGCAAACAACTATAAACCGAATCGACCACTAGGGGTAGTAAGATGAGTGGAGAAGGCTCGGGTGATAAATCAATAGGCAATAAGCACAACATGGCTTCTAATGGACCCAAACCCCCACCCCTCACTTTTACCAAGCTCATATATGTAATGTATGAGGTCCCAACCCCCAAATCCCACACTCACGCACATCGAGAAGAGGCTTCACCTGAATGCCTAAATCATTTTCACATGCATATCATAGCCAAGATCTCAGAACGCAACAGTTGCACAAGTTCTAAAGTAATAAACACATAGCCACACTCAATGAATAAATATATATATGATAAGCAAGAGTGTAAGGCACAAAACTCACTAGTTGTGGAAAATGGGTTACCGGTTTGTTGCATGAATTATTATACCGAAAGCATGCTACCTTTGATTAAAGACTTCTATCAAACTTGCTAGGAATTATTGAGCAAATAAAGGGAATTATGACCATGTCAAGGAACCAACACTTTCAACTCCCACCAATCGGGCCTCTAACCAACTTGCACTTGTTTCAATCACCGGGGTCAGGAACACGTAACACAAAAATTTTCAAAAATTTCCCCCATCCCCACACTTGGGATACATTGCCCCCAATGTATGGCTTTAGAGGTTTTGCAAGGATGCACGGTGCTAACTAAAACTCTTTTGTTTCTTTCTTTTTTTTTTTTCTTTTTTTTTTCTTTCTTTTTTTTTATTTTTTATAAATATATAACTACTAAAATAAAACTAAGAAACATGGAAAATAAATACATGGACCTGATTAGCGCTCGGAGACATATGATGCTCTTGATTCTCCAACTTTCTGCCACATCCTCCCCACACTTAAGTGTTACAACGGCCCTCGGGTTGCCTCCCGGGCAGCGCTAAGTTTACTAGTCTTCAGCCAGACCATGCCAACTCTCAGTTATGGTGGTTTGAAAATGTAGCCCCTGCCATCTTCTCCAGTGTGCTTTTTCATTTGGTGGGGTGCAAACTTGTTGTATGTACTGAAATGTGTGTAATTTTTATACCCATGGGGATCAACATTGAGTACATTACTCCCGGAGCTTCGAAGATCTGGTGGTTTACCTTCTGTTGCACTCGCAGTAGCCTCATCATACCATGCACCCTCACATACACCCATAATGTGTGGAAGAACACCCGTATCAAAAACACATGATTCACCAACCCTTGCAGCAGACTCATAGGTGATAGATTTGGTCCAGGCATTGAAAAATAGCTTACGATTCTCTAGGGTCATTGTGATGATATCGTCCCGACAATTGATTTGAGCGTTGGCCGTGTGTAGGAACGGGCGACCTAGAATCACTTTATGTTGTGCTGGAGCCTTTGTGGAAGCATAATCCAGCACTAAAAAGTCCACCAGATATTGGAATTCGCCCAATTGAATCATAACATCCTTGACCACTCCGCGTGGCTTCTTCCAAGTCTCATCTGCTAAACTCACCACACTATCTATCACATGCAAAGGACCGAAGTCATATAGATCATACAGACTACCTGGTAACACACTCATAGTTGCTCCATAATCCAATAAGGCTCGAGGAATTTTCAGCTTTCCAACTCGAATTGGCACAATTGGTGCTCCTGACTCCTCGTCTCTTTTTCTTTGATAGTCTCACCTATACCTGCAACAACTTGACAAGGAGAGGTTAGACATGTTTCATTAAATTTAATATTAGGAACGACACTTACCATGTTAATATGCACTTGCTTTGTATTTTTCGGATTCACCACTGTGTCACTTGGGAGTTGGCCCTTGTTTTTCTTCAAATCAGCCACCTCGGTAGCAAGTTGACCCATTTGGGTGGTCAATGACTGAATTGCCTTATCTCTTACCTCATCTTGTTGTATACGTGCATCATCCATCTGGTTTCTCTTGTGCATCTCTTGTTGCATCATCTTGAGCATATACATAACTTCACTACCACTTGAATTCGCAAATTGTTGTTGTCGAGGTTGATATGGTTGCTGATTAGATCCTTGAAAATTAGGGTTGGCCTGATTGGCAGGATTACCATAGCGAAAATTTGGATGATTCCTTAACCCCGGGTGATAGGTGTTTGAGTTCATATTATAGTTCCTACCACACCCTCCTTGACCTTGAACTTGCTTGACTTCTTCAAATTGCTCTTGAAAACCTTGACATTGATTAGCTGAATGCCCCAACTCATTACAACTTGCACATACATCATAAACTTGATTAGGAGCTTGGATGGGTTCGTTGGATATGGCTTGGACATGTGATCTACCAATGGCATGTCTAGTCCTCCTGGAAGATTGTGCCTTTCTCTTTGATGTCACCGCCATTTGCTCTAAATATGCCCAATCATCTTGCTCATAATTTGTACCAAAAGTGCCATTTGAGATGGACATCAAGTCACGAGCATCCTCGGGTGTCAATCCCTCATGGAATGCGTTCAATAGATCCCACAAATCAATCCCATGGTGAGGGCAATTTTTCAACATCAAGTTGAATCTGTCAAAAGCTTCATGAAAAAGCTCACCTTGTTGTTGTTGGAAATTTCTCAAGTTCCTTCTAGCATCGCTTGTCTTCTGATTTGTGTAGAACTCATCCAAAAACCTTTGTTGCATTGCAGCCCATGTATAAATGGATGCGGATGGCAATGTGTGAAACCATCTCTTGGCTTTATCCTCAAGTGAAAATTGAAACAACACCAACTTGACTGCGTCGGGCGAAAAACCTTGCCCTCCAATGGTGTTGCATATAGAATCATATGCCTCAAGGTGAAAGTAAGGCTCCTCCGTTGCCAACCCATGAAACTTGGGTAGACTTTGTAATGAATTGGTCCTTACCTCAAATGTTCGACCTTCCCGATTTTGAGGAATTACCACCGGTGATGGGTTGTTTGTTATGATGGGTCTGAAATGTGATTCAATTCCTCTATCCGCATCACGGTTATGCCTTCTTGGAACTGCAATTGGTACTCCTTGCCGTGGCGGTGGGCCTTGTGGAGGACCTTGATGATTCTGTGGTGGCACCCTTTGTTGAGGTGCTTGCCTTTGGGCTGGAGGTGGCTGCTGTCTTGGCATAACCGGGGGTCTCATATACCTTTGTTGAAATTGACCGACCGGTGGTCTTTGTTGAAATGCAAATTCTTCTTGAGTAAATCCTTGACTTACATTGCCCTCTATTTCATATCCTTCTTCATAATCTTCATACCTGCCTTCATAACCATCACCATATCCCCCATATTGTCCCTCCAATGGTATATGTGTATGTTGCTGAAATCTTAGTTGACCTTGTTGTTGGGGTCCCGGAGTTGTAAAAACTGGTGGAAGGTTTGAGGTGGTATGGGTTATAGGTGGGGTTTGCTGAAATAATGGTTGTTGATTTTGTTGAGATGATTGCCCATAAGATGGGTAAAATTGGGCAAAGGATGGAATGCCCGAATAAGATGCAAAACTGGATGGGTGTGATTCAGGCAAACTTGTTGAAGTGGTAGTACTAGATGTGGGTATAGTGGATGGAGAAGGGATTGAAGTAGGTGGTGGTATATATTGATCCGAAGGTGAGACTGATGTGTCCACCGGTTGCTTTCTCGGTTCACTTTGTGGTTCCATTCTCTTGCTTTGCGTACTCGGTGATCCAACAACCTTGTTTTCCCGATGTAAGATTCGGTTCTGACTGATTGTCCTTTCGATTTCTGGATCAAACAATAATGGAGATGATGAACGTGAGCTCCTAGTACGCATGCACCTGTGAGTACCTGCACACTAACACAACCCAGTGTAAAACTGACAAACAACGAAAATAGGATAAAGAAACACACGTTGCGCACGTCTCCCCGGCAACGGCGCCAAAATTTGACGTGAGGTCGAAGTCCCACTCAAAGATAAACCCAATTACACTAATTAGATAGTGGTAAGCGGGTGTCGATCACAGGGAGAATGTGGAACATGTGTTGTTTGTAGCAATTATATCTAAGCAACAACGATAAAAGTAAAAATGTAGAAATTGCACTATAGATGATGGAATTCGTGGATTAATAATTCTAAACACCGATTTGAGATTAATTAGAAATTAAATTACTTTGTAATAACAAGTATGAGAAGACGTGATCCTTCTAGATTTCGGGTTTTAAACTAACATTACATTATGGTTTTCAATTGGGAAGAACCACATAGACATGGTTCATGTGTAATTGAATGGAAGTGATAAAAGAGGACTAAGAACTCGGATAACTAGAATGCGAGGTCGTCACTCGATGATCATTCAATACAAACCAACCCAAATCCCTACCCAATAAATCTCGATTGCCAACGGCACCAAGAACTGATGGTTCAAGATAAAGATTAAAGCAAATACCGAATTGTTACAATCATTCAAACACACGTCATAGCAAAAAGCGTCGAACGCTTAGATTGCTATCCCAAAAATAAAGAAAACCAAAAGTATAATGTCAAGAAACAAACCCTACGTCTAGAAGGAATCACAAGGAAATTTAGCCTCTCATGGTGAAGTTGATTGCAAACTTGATGATTTGATGCTCCATGGATGATTCTTCAATGATTCCTTGATGATTATGATGTTAAAATTGATCTTCCCCCTTGTTTTTCTCTCAAAAAATCGTCCCCAAGGAACCCTAGTTCGTCCCCCTTCGTCTGCCAAGAGTTTCCAATTGATCCGTATCCCAAAAGTCTCCAAAAAACCCTTATTTACGATTTCAGCGCTGGCAGATTCGTAAGCTACGAATCTCAGTCAGCTTACGAATCTCAGAATCTGCCCAAAATATATTATTTCAGACCTGACAGATTCGTAGGCTACAAATCACTGTCAGCTTACGAATCTCAGATTCTGCCCAAAAATCCTTGTTTTCTTCATAACTTTCTCGTTTCAACTCCGTTTTCATCGCCGTTTTCGCCCATGTTCTCGTATTTTCATCCTCTATCATGCTAACATCCAATGCTTTCACTTACACTTCATTAAATCTCTCTCCAAAGCATGACCAATCTCCGTGGTTTACCTGCAAAGCATCAACTTCTCGTAGTTATTCAATATCATGAAATTAAACCCAACTAAGCATAAAATAAACACATTTATCACTTCTAATCACTAGCTAACGGTGCAACCAGTCAGTTCCCAATGCTTCTTGCATCGATTGCCATAGTCGAGAAGTAAATCGAGGATCTCTATCGGAGATAATAGTCTTAGGCACTCCATGACGTGCCACGATTCGGTCAATGTACAGCTTCGTTAACTTATCCATATTATCAGTTTCTTTCATTGGAATGAAGTGTGCAGATTTGGTTAATCGATCGATGATAACCCAAATCGCATCCGGTCGATTCGATCGATGAGGTAATCCCGTTACAAAATCCATTGAGATATCCTCCCATTTCCATTCTGGGATCTTTGGTTGCTGTAATAGCCCAGAAGGCTTTTGGTACTCGATCTTAACTCTTGAGCACGTTAAACACTTAGCCACATATCGCGCGATGTCGGCTTTCATATTCGGCCACCAATACAAACCCTTCAAATCTTGGTACATTTTATCCGATCCAGGGTGCACCGAATACCTTGACTTGTGAGCCTCGTCCATCACGAGCTCACGAAGATTTCCAAGTAAGGGAACCCAAATTCTATCATTATAATACCTGAGTGTAAAGATCAAAATAACCCTCACGCGATATCTTGACTAGTGAAACCGTGCGGAATCCGGTTTTCACTAGTTGATTCAAGAACACAGAAGAAAGTAATAATCGAAAAGTCTAATAAAGCAATGAAACGACAAACCGATTAGAGAAAACACTTGATTGAACACTTGATTGCTTGCTACACCTTGAATCGAAATTCTCTATAGAGAATTTCGATTATCACCACAAACTACCACCAAAAGACACCAAGCAACCAACAACCTAATAATGATGAGGAGGGCTTCCTTTATATAGGGATTCTCCAACTTGCGAGAACAAGACACCCTAAAAACCCTAATTACACATCTAATTCCCGTATTTGCACCTCTAGGCCCACTAAACTCCATCTAAACACTTTCTAATTGAGCCCAAACATGCCTAAAATGGCCCAATGACCTAATATACCCATAACCCAACTCATTTTCACCTATTCTAACACATAGGCCTTCAGAATACTCCGCCAAGTGATGATTTAATACACAAGCCACAAATTATTCCCTTACAATCTTCCCCTTGGCTTGTGCTATTAAATGTCTTCTACTTTCAATCTTCAGACTTGCAGTCTTCTCCTTGGCTTGAGCATGGGTTGGTGAAGATTCTTTTCTTGAACGATCTTCATTGGGCAGCAACGGTCGAGTTCTGGGAGTTTTCTCTCAATCAGCATCAGCTTGGACTTCAAATGACAAACAAGTAATGAGAGGAGGATTCTCAAATACTTGCTTCTTCTTGAAACATGACGAGTCCTTGCTAAACCATCAGTAACTGTCTTGACTTGCATGAGACTTCAGAGGATAAATTTTGAAAACCTCTGTCTTGGCATTTGTGACTACTCTGCATCTTTTCTTCAATTAGCTTCCCCTAAACCTGAGAACGGTGTCTTTGGACGCTTTACTTGAACAACCAACAAACTTCCCCTGAGCATAGGGTAAGTCCTTTTCCGGCTGGTTCTTCAACACAAACAGTAGCAACACTCATTAACTTTTCTTCTCCATGACATCTCATTTAACCTGTCATGCACAACATGGAACAAACACTAACCAGACAATGATGACTGGTTATCGGGTTAGCATTATTTAACCAAACAACTTCCCCTGAACCCGAGGGGGAGGTCACACCTTCTTGCACAAAACCCAAAAAGAACTTATTAAAACCTTTAAATTAACCTGGCCATGGTTGAAAAATAAACAATAAAAACTTAAGATAATACAAAAGAAAAAATAAAAATAAAAACAAACATACCAAATTACTAAACGAGAAGGTTTCTATGGGATCAAACCGTATGAATCTGACTGAGGAACCCTTTTCAGCTTCTGTTACTCGAACACGTCTAGGTGATTGCCAATATACTGATCCACTTTAAACTCAAACCCTTTTCTTAATCAGGCTGTTTGTCACTTTATTATCTTTTATTGGTGCATTAATTATGAACAGCAAGTGGGTTTCAACAAATCCTAGGTACATGTTATTACACACTATCAAGCACATAAATTCCCTACCACATATTTTCACAACCTGATCCAGAAGTTTGAAACTGAGCTCGAGACTTGGTTGAGAAGAGAAAGAATAGATCACATAGATTTTTGGGTATAATATACAAAGTCAACTGAATTTTTGAAACATTTTTAATAATGCTCTCATCAGTGACAAAGGCTGAGGGATTTGGACTCTTGAGGGTCTCTTTTCTTGTGCTCTTTGGCATCTTTTGAGGTGTATACATGCATTTTTTTTAATTTTTTTTTATTTTTAATTGCATATATTATTTATGATGATCTGTAAGCACGTATGTATGGACAACTCCAGGTCATTGCTCACGCAAAGCAGAGGAGAGCCTTACATACACTCGAAGCATCCCCAGGTCATTGCTCACGCAAAGCAGAGGGGACACCGACTTTTTGAGCTCAATTTCACACTCTTGGAGACAAGCGTGTGTATCGGGAACTTGAACATGCAGTCAAATAGAAATGCAATTAACCTAAGTGCTGTTACCCAACAAACTGACATACGTTATCTTTAAGTGTGTAACGCATACCTTTTCAGATTTTAGAGCCGAGCCTACCAGCATATCACCATGGATCATGTCTTTCACATCTGCCTTACGCGTGTCAGCCATCTCCAAAACGGAAATTTATTTCACTTCCCACCTTCTAAAGGAAACAAAAGATTAAAAATTAAAAAGCACAATTTTTGAGGGGTCTACTATTTCATCTTTTCTATTCTTCCCCTTGCTTTTTGATTTTTTAAGAACAACACACCTAAAACTAAAACTCTATTTTTGTAGTTTTTTTTTTTTTTTTTTTTTTTTTTAATGAACGCACTGACACATCACTAAATAATTACTAAAAACTGGCCAAGCTAACCTTCAAAGTTTTTCTTTTGAACATTTTTCCGAACTGGGTTTTGTTTCAAGCACTACCAAACTTCTCATCAGATTTGCCAAGAAACAAACAATTAAGACAGTACCTTGCTGATTTTGCTAGATTTACCTCTTACCAGAAGAACATCCCTACAAATGAGAATCTGCATGTCATGTAGTTGAGAGATGTCTTCTATCCTGTGCCTGGAACAATCACTTTCAAATACAAATAAGTTAATGGAAGTCCTCCTTGACTGTTCCTGCACAAGGTGAGAGATTAGTTAACCATAAGTACCCAGGCCATTGTTGTTCTGGGTATACCTGCAGAGTCATTGAAAGTTATTTCTTTTAAGCACATTCTCTTTGAAAAATTGATACTTGGGGTTGTGGGTGCCTTTGATTTGGGTTTCTTGGTATTGTTTTTGGTGGACTTTGGTGTGGGCTTTGTGGGTTCATTAGAATTCACACGACCATCATTGGAAATGACATTCGTGGGCTGATTGTTTTCTTTCCCTTTACCCTGTAGCCTTTTAGGTGGAATTTGATAAATGTTTGATTTATCATTTTTAACTTCATCAAATTGTTTGGAGTGCTTCTTATACACCCCTTTAGGTAGGTAACACTGATTTACCACCTTTTTCACATTCCACCTCTCTTGATTATTCTCAGAAAGACCACCATGTTTGGGAACCCAACTAGGTTTTAAAGCAACAACTGATTTGTTAACAGAATTCAATTTATGACTTTTGAAATCAGTTTTGGTTGGATGTTGAGGTGACTTAGGCTTTTGGTTAACTTTATGAACCTTTGGTTGCAGGGGTACAGACTTCTGCACCTTAGGGATTGAAGGTGCAGGCTTTTTGGTCACCTTGTGTACCTTTGGTTGTGAAGGTACATGTCTCTGCACCTTAGGGTGTGAAGATGCAGATTCTTTGGTCACTTTAGATACCTTTGGGCCTGTAGGTACCTTTGGCTGAGAATTTACCTTTCTGTGGGCAGGTTTTTGGTTTGTGCCACCATATGATTGCCCTTGGAAGTTTTGAAAATGAGTTTTAGGGTAGTAGGGTTCATATGTCCTATATAAGCAATTCCTTGCCACATGTCCAGGATTCCCACACATATGGCAGGACTGCTTCTTTGGGTATGCGGGAGCTTGGGAATATTTCTTCCCTGTGGATACCCAAGATGGTTTGGAATTTTTGTGGATCCACACAACTTTGCCATTGGGCCTAGTTGTTAGCACATACTCCCGCTGTACTGGCACAAATTGGTCATACACAGAATTTACCTCAGGATATGGGATAAAGTCATGTGGTCTGGCCTCCTGCACATTCTGCACATTCTGCACATTACTAGCATTATCACAAACATTAGCACACACATTCAAACAATCATTCAAACCAACCAAATTGGGATCAGTAGGCTTAGGATCAGCAACCTGTGGTCCCTTATCCTTTCTCAAAATCCTGACTTTCCTCAAAGGTTGGGAAAGTTTAGGATCACAAACACCGAAATTAAAAGTACCACAAACAGAAGTTTTGTCAAAAACATCAGACTTAGCAAAGCTCAATTCAGACTCAGATTTATTTGACGCAAAAATTTCAGTTTTGACGTCAGGAAACTTTTGACTCTCAATGCCAACACTTTCCCCCTTTGAACCTGCTTCTTTGTTTTCTGTGTCTGCACAAGAAGTAATAGGGTTAGAAACAGGAGCAGAAATTTTAATAGGACAAGCTGCCAATTTCTTTTCGATCTCAGCTTTAGCATCCAAGTTAGTCTTGGAACACTCATAATCTGAGATCATTTCATGCATCAGGGGCATCGGTACTGTATGAGTGGACTTTTCATCTTTTATTTCAGTACCGAGACCCAAACCAGAGTTGGCTTTTAGATGACGCATACGAGCGTCTGTGTTGTAGAAAAGTGAGCTAGCCTTCATCATTTCTGACACAATCTTACCGTTTCGCTCAACTTTGGTTTGCGATGTTTCTAATTGCCCTTTAAGTTGTTCAAGTTCAGTTTTCAATGTGGCAATTTCTTCATTAGCAACTCTCAGATATGTGTTTTTGTTACTCAAGTCCCTTTGAAGATTTTTTATGTCAATTTTAGCAGCTTCGAGTTTCTCACTTAAGTTTTTACTTCTACCTTTGTATTCCCTCAATTCTTTATCAATAAATTCACGATTTAATGTTTCATTGAAAAACTTAGTTTGCCATTCTTTAGATTCGTTGAAAATAGATTGACATTTAGGATTAAGACATACCTCAGAGCTGCTGGCAGATACAGAATTACCTGGAAGAAAGGATGCCATGAATGTCTTTGATTGAACTTCTGGATTATTGAAAAGTGGGTTTTTTTGATCGGAAAGTGGGTTTTCGGTTGAAAGTGGCTTGATCGAAAAGTAGATCGAAAAGGGTTTTCTGCCGAAAAAGCTTGATCGAAAAGTGGTTTACGGCTGAAACGAGCTGATCGAAAAGTACTTTTCGATCGGGATGAAGCGGGTCGAAAAGTCTGATCCGATCGAAAAGTGAGGGCTGGATCGAAAAGTCTCAAAGGGGACTTTTCGATCAAGAAGCACAATGGATCGAAAAGTCACAGGGGACTTTTCGATCAATGGAGGCTGATCGAGAAGTCACAAGGGGACTTCTCGATTGAGAGGGTCGGATCGAAAAGTCTCTGAGGGGACTTTTCGATCGGTGAAACAGATCGAGAAGTCACAAAAGGGGACTTCTCGATTGGGCAGGCTGGTCGAAAAGTCACTTAGGGGACTTTTCGAGCAAGATCAATGGATCGAAAAGCCACAAAGGGGGCTTCTCGATCGATTTAGGCGGCTGAGGAGGGCTTTTCGACCAGAAAACCTGATCGAAAAGTGCTAAGTAGGATCGAAAAGTCTCAAAAGCACACGCACAGCCTTCCGAACCTTCTGTCACGTGTTGTAACCTGCACAAAACACCTCCGAAAGTGCTAAAAGCTGAAAATCACCAACAAAACTCAAACGGTTAGTTGACAAAAACTTGAATCGGATATCGCGAGAGCCTCGAAACTTGCGTTTCTTGGCTCTGATACCAATTGTAAGGATCAAATAAACCCTCACGCGATATCTAATCGACTAGTGAAACCGTGCGGAATCCGGTGTTAGCTAGATGATTCAAGAACAAACAGAATAAAGCAATAATCGAAAAGTATAATAAACAATTAAAGCACAAACCGATTAGAGAAACCACTTTAGATTGATTGCTGATTACACCTTGAAGTCGAAATTCTCTTAGGGAGAATTTCGTAATACCTTCAAACGCAAAATAGTCTTCCACAAGAACACCAAAAGAGAATCAACCTCTATCAGAAACACAATAAAGCCCTATATATAGCTAAGGGTTTACGAAAACCCCTAGGCCCATACTAAACAAAATCGGACCTAGAACCCCTACACATCTTAGCCCATTTACATATTAAAACTCAGCCCAAAACAACTAAACAAGCCCAAATCAATCTAATGCAAAAGCCTCAATTTTCAGGTCTCTACACACCCAAACCACCTTCAAATCTTCAAAAACCAGCACTTTAACCCAGAAAACTGCTTGAATCAATATCGTGTGAGCCTCGAATCAATGATTCTTAGCTCTGATACCAATTGTTGGTCCGAGATCAAACCAAGAGCACGATATCTAATCACTAACGAGTGCGGAAACCTCGTGAGTGATTGATTCAAGAAAACAAGTAGAAGAAATAGACTCAATCTATAGGAAAGATTGAATCTTGAATGAATATCACTACTTGAATGAAGCTGATCGTAAACTGATGAGAGCACAGAAAATCGTAAACTGAATATTGTATTGAAAAGCTTGTCTTGATCATAAACAAGTGAGGCTTATATAGTGCCTCTTACAAAAGACCTAGCCCAATAGTAAACATAAAAAGCCCAATCATAAACTAGAAAGGTTCGGCCCACATGGCTCATTACAATAACTAACTAAGCCCAAACCAATAAACTAACAAGCCCAATAACTAATGTTCATGCCTTAATTAAAACATAGCCCAACAGCTTCCATGCTAATTTGGATCAAGAATCTTGGTTATGGCATGGAAGACTAGGACATATGAACTTTGATTCACTAAGATAAATGACAAGTAAAGGGCTTGTAGAAGGTGTTCCTTACATAAATCAGCCAATAAAGCTCTATGAGGCCTGTTTGGC
>JBCNJP010000003.1:14954458-14969458 GCA_039602395.1 Deinandra increscens subsp. villosa
GAGCCAAGAAGTCGGAAGAGTCTTCTTCCAAGGGTTTGGCAACGAAAACGGCTTTAAAAATGATGTCCGATTTTCAAGCAAATTGGAATAAGGAAAGGGAGTTGAAGGCAGCTATTCAAGAAACAAACACTCAAAAGAAAGCGGCGATGTACGATTCGGTTAAAGCAACTATGGACTACCAACGAGAAAATTTAATCCGTGAACAACGATCTTGTGATCGCGAGTTTTTCTTGAAATCGCACAAAGACATCGACCCTCAACTCTTACCGATCGTCCTTGAAGAAAAGCGTGAAATCGCCGAGAAGTACGGGTGAAAGTGTAATTTCTAGTTGGTTTGATTTTAAGAAAAAAAAGTTGTCAGTTTTTATTTTATATTTCAATTAAGGTGTAACTTTTTATTTAAGTTTAATGAATGTTTTAGTTTAATGTTTTGTATATGTTTATTTAAATAATGTGTAACTTTTATTTAAATAAAAAAAATCAGAAATAAAGCCTTTAGGCTTCATTTCCACAACCATACCGACCTATAAAAAAAAACTATTAGCTAAGTCTTGAGGCTTAACATCATCATAAACACAATCAACTACCTCTTTGTCATTAATGAATGTCACGGGGAACCTTGCATCAAAGAAGGCTCTTGGTCCACACTTCTTTCTAATTTTCAATTCTTATGAACAATTTTTTTTATAAATTCCCCTTTTATAATTTTTTTTGAAACTTAAAATTTACCATTTAAAAATTAGACAATTGATTTCTTGCGGGTTGCGCTGTGTTAAATGCATAGCCTTCCAATTAACCCAGGATAATTTCTTCCCATCCGACGAGCCGTCCCCAACAGAAGTTTCGCCTTGCAGATTTAATCACATTAATCGCTTGCAACGGGGCACGAAAAAGAGACAACATATAATACGATGGTATTTCCCCTAAGACCGACTTCAGTGTAGCCCAACCCCCGAATGATAGTGTTTTTCTCTTTCATCTCGAAAGCCTTTTATTTATCTTTTCAATCACCAATGTAACACCTATGGTAAAACCCTCGAGCTCGGAATATATAATCTCAAGAAAAATAAAAAAAAAATTCTGGAAGGCATGAGGACCGCATGCCCTCTCTGGTCCAACCTCTCGCGGTCCTCATGACCCGTCGGGTCGCTGGGTCAGGATCCGCGTGTTTTTACCCCATGAGGACCGCATGGGGGTATGTTTGTGCACCTCTCGCGGTCCTCATCGACGCCCAGCACTATAAAAACGAGTTTTGCTCATTTTCTGCTCATTTTTCACTTCTTCACTTCAAGAACTCGAGTTTTCTCTGCCATTTCACTCCTAAGAAACCCTAATCCGGTTGTGGGGAGCTTGAATCATCAAGGTTAAGCCATTTTCAAGACATACGAAGCTCGGGTAATCTCCTACTCCTCTTGTTTCTCCATTTCAAGCTAAGTTTTGTTGGGGATCCTCACTGATCAGTGTTGGTTCTTAGGAATTGATGCTTGCATGTGCGATCAAGGATGATCAACGCGCATTGGGAGCAAGCGTGAGGTATTTTTAGGTAAGATATGTGTTCGGTTTGCCCTAGATCATATTTTTGAGGAAGACCACCTCTAAATCAGTGTTTGATGATGCATGCAAGCTTGGAAATAGCTTCTGGAATGTACTAGGAGGCTGGAGAGAGTGAAAACCCGCTTGGAGAAGCTCGGTACAAGTTTTGTTGCTAAAGGTACAAGTATTTTATGCATGCATGTCGTGTTTTTGGATAGATCTTTGAATCTGGGATCTTTGGCCTGGGAAACCCACCATCTCAGTGACAAGATTGTCACATTGTAAGAGATTGGTGAATGGGTGGAGGCAACATTTGTATTTTTGTGTTTAGAAGACCCGAAAACCGAGTTACAGGACTTTTGTCAAATGAATACGGACACCTAGATATTCCAGTAGTATTTCAAGTGTTGAGATGAGTCTAAAATAGTCCCTAAGTGATATTTGACAGTTTGAAATTGAAAGAAATGATAAAACCCACTTAATGAATGAGTTCGGGTAATATTCGGATCAAACCGGGACTTATAACGAGAGTTTGACACGGCCTGGAGGCCTAAGAAATTATATTTTGGCTACTGGAAATGTTGGGAATAAAACCCCGTTGTCGAAACGAGCTAAAAATGCAAATTTTGAGAAAATTTCACTAAAGGACAAAATAGTCGATGAGGACCGCATGGGTTTCGTTTGTTGGTTTGCTCGCGGTCCTCATAGCCTGGAAAGTCAACGTGGTCTGTTGACCACCCATGAGGACCGCATGGGATGTTTTTCTGGTTTGCTCGCGGTCCTCATGTGTCCCTGGACAGTTTCATTGTTTTGTTTTGTTTTGTGTTTTGGGAAATATCGAGCGACCCGGTTTGGTTATTTTCACGAGTATGGGCATATTGGTTTCTAGTAAAGATATTTCACTTCCCGGTTGGGGCCCTATGATCTCGTCGGGTGTTTGTTGTCCGCTCGGTATGTTTCCCGGGAGTGTTGTTAAACCTCTCGTTTGGTTAGTTATTGTTGCTACAAATTGCTTAAGCGTTTATAGTTGCGGATAGGTTCTGATATAATTATGCATATATCATTATAATAGACTTGCCACTGTGATACACTTGGACGTTTGGATTCTCGTGCCCTGTGACGTTTGTTTGATCCACCGCTTGTTCATCAGTGAGTTGATAGCTTTTCCCCTACTTTACTTTTTTAACGTTTTGGGGTGTACATGAACCATGTCAAACTATTGCTTGTTTGTTTGTTATTGTGCTTAGGTATTTTGTTACCGTGTTATAAATTTAAACTCGCATGTTACGAGACGTTCATGTTGATTAGTATGGTTAATTTGGGCCTTAGTGTTAGGCCACAAAGACATATATTGCACCAATACAGCTGTAGAGGTAGATCAAGGAGTCTCATACCCGTTTGTTGGATCCATTAGGGGTCGGGTGATGGCGTATATGCCTAGTCCACAAAGGGAGGCGTGCGGCCGTAGGATCGTACCCCCGGAGTGCTGGTTTAACCATAGGAATTTATAACAGGCACAGTATTGTTACTTGATTTGTGGAAACTTGGATTTGAGTCAAACGCGCTACGACTCACCAACAACTTTTGTTGTTGACGTATTTTTGGTTCATGTGCAGGTAAGTAAAGCTTTGGGTGGATGTCACGTTTGGATGTTAGGGACGAGTTGGGTTTTGTACCCGTTGGGGTTGATTTGGTTGATTTTGGGACTTGTTCCCCTTCATGACTATCCTTTGTTATTGTTGTCTTTTCCTTTGACTGTGTTGGTAGCCTTAGGTTCTGCCTGGGCGTAGACTAATGTGTATTACTTAAGACTTAACATATTAAGTCCATTATGGTTTGTATTTGATTTTGTATTGGACGGGTCGTCCGTTTGTGTGTGTTGACCTTGTGATCTTGCATCTATCTGTTTGCTTCCGCGTGTTCTGATACGGGCGGCCGGTCCCACTCTCCTCTCCCCCGCGCCTGGCAGGGCGCGGCGGGGCGGGGTGTGACAACCAAGGACCAATTCTACATTCGTTCATGGTTAGACCCAATGGTAAACCTAGATACATAGCAGGGGATGAACCCACCTGACATTTAAGATATGTGGCTAAACCTTTCATTTCTGCGTGTGGAACCCCAATCCCAAATAACTTACTTTTATGGAAACTAACTTTCAACCCCCACACTAGGTTGAAACATCTCAAAATTCTTACAAGATTGGCCATACTGGAACTAGATGCCTTTCCCATAAATATAACGTCATCGGTGTAGAACAAAGGAGAGAGTGAAGGCTCTTAATTTGGATGTTGAATTCCCCGAAATAGATCAACGCCACTTGCCCTTTGCATTATCGCATTCAACGACTTCATAACCATGGCGAAAAACGTTCTTCCAGATTTTAAGCTTCCATTGATCCATCTACACCACACCTACGGAAATCCCATATAATCGAGAATTGAGAGGAGAACATCCAAGTTGATTGAGTTATGGGTTTTTTCAAAGTCAATTTTAAAGAACACGACCTCTTTTTTAGACTTGTTAAGCCATGCTATGATTTCATTGACAATCAAAGGCCCATCCAAGAAGATTCTACCCTTCAAAACCCAAATTGAGTTTTGCTAATAAACACCCCCATTAACATTAATGATATGCCGTTTAGCCAACACCTTCCCAATCACCTTATAAGTGGACCTACAAGGCTTATCGATCAGAAGTCTTTAAGTTGTGTTATTGTTCGATAAATCTAAAGTTGAACTCCCAATTAACCGTTTGAAACCGTGACCCAACAAAGAAGGCCGATGGTTTAAATCTTATTAAATTTAGGGGCTGTTTGGTTCGTCTGTTTCATTTGGTGCTAAATGAATAAGCTGTCTGTATGGTAAAGAAATGCTGAATCAATAAGGTGTTGAATCATAATGTGCTGTTTGTTTGGACGTCTGAATGACTGTATAATCAAACAAAAAAAAATATTTTTTTCTTTCATTACCTTATCCCATATTGGTGTGGGAACAAAACACCAAATATTTCATTCATTACCTTGTCCCATATTGGTTTGAGAACAAAAAGTCTATTTTTTTTCCTTTCATTTAGCTTGTCCCACATCGGTGTGAGAACAAAAACATGGTTAGCTTATATATGAAAACCTACATGACATTTTAAGTTCTTATGTTGTGTTTTACTCCGGTATCTACCCGCGCGCAGGGGGGGTTGCAAATTTGGTAAAATTGCCTTCCTCGTTCGCATGAATGCAACTCCGAAAACCGGGGTCGATGACAAGTTTGGTTTTTGCATTTCGTTGGACCGAAAAGTCTGTTTCGATCAGCTACTGGCGGCGAAACAAACATGCCCATATCGCCAAAATGTCTTAATGTGTAAGCAACTTTCTCATTAAGCCCAACCAAACAGTACCTTAGTATTTCTTGATATCTTATTACATAACAGATAGTATTAAGAAGTGGTTGTTGATGGTTTAAAACCTATTATAAATAAACATAGAGATGAATACATTTTAATTATCAAGTGATGATTTTAACTTTGAGGCTATGATCTAGATCCGTTTTTTCTTTTTTCGATCGTTAGTGATGGAGGTGAAAGATGGGGGGGGGGGGGGGGGGGGTTGGGGGAGTGTGTGACAAAATTTAGCAAAGTTAAAAGACGGAAACTACAAGAAATTAATTTGGGGAGTAATATGAAAAAATCTGATATACAATAAGGGATAACACTTTATAATGATTTGAACAAGTGAATGACAAAATTGTCTTTAGCTGTAAGGCACGTGAGGTTTTTTTTAATAGAAAATACTTATGTTATTGGGCTTGAGAACAAAAATAACAAAATTTAGGAACGTCAAGGACAAAAACGAAAAGGAAAATAATATAGAGACTAATTAAAATTTTCATATAAAATCAGACTATGTATGTTTTAAAATGTATGTTTAAAAGGTATGAAATAAGAAGGTGATGATTAGAGGAGATTAGAAAAATACATTAATTACATTTATGTTAAAGCAAACAAATGGTTGATGATTGAGGCAGAAGAACCAAAGCAACCAAGCGGTAACGATTGAAGGAGAAAAAATAAATGCGTTTGCCGGGAGTCGAACCCGGGTCTATTGCTTGGAAGGCAATTATCCTAACCGTTGGACTACAAACGCTTGTTGTTCCTCTTTATGAAGATATGTATATATTTAGCTGCATTCCCGTCATCCCGTATGCATAATACGTTTTCGTTGACATTCACATTTTCACAATGAGCTTTAAATTTTAATAAATCCTGTTAAGTAAGAACCGATAAGGATTTTGTGGTTCTAAATATGCATATGTCTTAATAAAATAAAAATAGGATGTCCGATTAATCAAACTTAACCTTAAACTACAAAATAATAAGATAATGAGACTCGGGTCTATTAAGATTAGGGGGTGTTTGATTACCTCTTACTGGGTCCAGTAAGGGCTGACCCATGACTGGGTAAGTGGTCAGCCCGTTTGATAAATTCTAATGAGAGCTCTGACCGAGTCAATGAGAACTGACCGAATCCCTGAATGTTTTATCCCTGACCGAGTCATTCACATTTCTTCCAATCTCATTCTCATTCACGTTTCTTCCAGCCCTAATTGCACAGCGTCAGCACATCGCTCCTCCGCCACACACACAGCGCCGGCACATCGCTCCTCCGCCAGCGCATCCGTCGCTCAGCCGCCCTCCGCCGCTCCACTGTCCTCCCTCGATTCACTCATTCGAGCCCTAAATCGTACAGCGCTCTACCTCTTCTATCCGTCAGGTATGGCACTTTCCCTTTGATTTCCTCTTTGATTTCATTTGGAGGATACTCTTTCATCACAACCTTTCTCTCTCGCAGCCGCCATAAAGACGATTTCATCACAATCTTTAACGATTTCAACACAATCTTCTCTCTCTTGAGTTTCATTGCTTTCAGGTGAGATACCTTTTTTCTTTACATACCTTTTTTCATATATATATATATACCTTTTTTGTTATCTTTTTTCATATATACCTTCTTCTTTAACATATGTTTTGTTATGGTTTTGAGTTCTGATATGTTTAGATTAAAGGCAAAGTTGATGTGTATGTTCTTGTATTGGTTTTGAGACTATAATGTGAATTTGTGTTTTTATGTTCAAAGTATGAAATTTAGTTTGAAGTTTCACAAGTTTGCAACAATTAATTGCAATGAACAAATTTAAATATGAAAAAGTATCTCAATTAATTAATTCGTTGTGTGGAAGATTGTCCAATTCTTTTGTAAATAGTTTGTTTGTGTCATACTGAATATCCGAATAGCTCTTATCCTTCATGATTCTACTGCCTGACTCACTGAACAAGGTCTTGATTTTATCCTGATAATTTTCTACCTGATTTCACCAAAAATGGTGAAAAGAATATGATATTTGACTTTTGAGGATTTAGTGAAGAATTATTAGTTTTATTCTGAAAAACATATCACTATGTTTATAGACTATTTGAGCTTCACTTTTTTATTCTTTATATAATAGATGTCACACTTATATTTATAGGTAAATATTACCTTTGTGATGCTGCATATACAAACACTCGTGGATTTTTGGCTGCCTTACCGCAACACGAGGTATTGGTTAGCCGATTTTCGACGAAGACGAGCGTTAACTAAGGAAGAAAGATTCAATCATGCCCATGCACAACTCAGAAATGTTATTGAGCGTGCTTATGGTGTACTGAAAGCGAGATTTCCAATCTTAAAACAAATGGCTCCTTATCCTTTTCCAGTGCAGCGAGACGTTGTCATAGCTTGTTTTGCAGTCCATAATTTTATACGAAAATACAATATTCAAGATGAATTATTTATGGGCTTTGAAGAAATCACTATGGCTACTCCTAATGTGCAAGGTGGAGGAAGTGAGAGCATAGAATGGGGTTCAGAAGGCGTTGAATATATGACTACTTTGCGGAACCAGATTGCTAATCAACTATTTTCAAGTGCTTCAAGTTAAATTTGTATGGGTTATGCTTGATTTGGATTTTGTATGACACTTTGAATTTTAAGGTATTATGTTTAAGATATTAGAATTTTAAGATATTATGTTTAAGATATTTGTTGCTTCATCATATTTTATTTTATCGTTTTTAATTTTTTATAAATAATTATGCAATTGTGATTATTAATTTTAAAAAG
This sequence comes from Deinandra increscens subsp. villosa, assembly GCA_039602395.1. Classification (NCBI taxonomy): domain Eukaryota; kingdom Viridiplantae; phylum Streptophyta; class Magnoliopsida; order Asterales; family Asteraceae; genus Deinandra; species Deinandra increscens. Next base: position 14,962,143 of record JBCNJP010000003.1, read on the forward strand.
CTATAATATGTATTTCTCATTCAGCTCTTACCCAGTCAGCTCTTACCCAGTCAGCAACTATCAAACACTCAAGTTTCATTCAGCTCTTACCCAGTCAGCCACTATCAAACACTCAAGTTTGAGTTAGAGCTTCTTACCCAGTCAGCTCTTACTCAATTAGCTCTTACCCAATCCGCTCTTACCCAGTCATGAATTATCAAACAACCCCTAATGGGGTTAATAAGGTTAACCCGATAAAGCTGAATTATAGTTAGAGTTGGGTTTCGGATTGACCTAATCATGATGATCATATAGGCTCTACCTACTCACAGTGAGCTCTTTAGCATCATACGTTCAATGTGTAATTTTAGTCTCATAATGAGACTTTGATATGTTGCTCGAAACAGGATCAATTAACATAATAACTTTATACAACTCATAATAAACATGTATACTTTCTTACATGATTCATCTAACGTACATAAAGTTATTCATAACATTCACACATAATCTCACACCCATAATTAATTCTATTCGTGGCATTTACTCAAAATAATATGCTTAACTTAAGCCCGCTCGTGGTATATACATATCATTAATCCATGATAAACTTACTCTAAGACAATATAAATAGGGATTGCAATTACATATTGCCCCTAGTAAACATAGTTAACCCTAGACATAGTAATAACGTTAAATAAATTAAACATAACAACGAATGCATGAAAGGCAAAGGATGGTGAACGGATTTGTGGAGGAAGTTTGGTGAAACCAAACATGATAACAGTAACAGAATCAAGAGAAAACAGATACGAACAAATTTAGAGAAAGAAAACAACAATCAATCTGTACACAATACAACAGAAAGAAGATGTAATCTTCACAAGATCATCATTGTGATGATCTTGACCTATGAACTGAACGAAACGAGCAAAAACAAAGATCAATCGCTGGAAACCCTAGCAGAGAGAAAGAGGCGACGATCGGTAAAGAGAAATAGCTCGAATACAGTGAACCCTAGCTTCTCATCCCTTTATATAGTGTCCAAACAGCAGCCGGTTATAACCGGGTCTTCAAGACCCGCACTCTGCTATCCATCTTCATCCCAGCTACAGCCCAAATATTTAATCCAGCCCATAAACTCTCCTGTAGCCCAAAACACCTAAGAAACAAAAAACTTGTAAAAAATATAACATAATTTTGATCCGTTTGAATTAATATAAAAAATGTACAAGACATTTTAACACGCCCCCTTAATTCAAACGGCAAAAAGGATCATACATATTTAACTTTCTACATAAACTTTCATGTTGTGCAGCTAACAGGCCCTTTGTGAATATATCTGCTACTTGTTCAGCAGATTTTATGTTATGAATTTTAATCAGACCAGCTAACACTTTTTCTCTTAAGAAAAACAAATCGAGCTCGAAATGCTTGGTCCGATCATGAAAAACAGGATTAGCACTAATTGAAATCGCAGCATTGTTATCACAAAACACAGAAACTGGCACTTGTATATCAATTCTTAATTCTTGAAATATGTTCTTAATCCACATTAATTCACAAACTGCTGAACTCATAGCACGATATTCAGCTTCTGCTGACGACCTTGAAACGGTACTTTGTTTTTTCGACTTCCAGGACAACAAAGAGGACCCAAGAAATATACAAAAACCTGTAACAGATTTTCTACTAACAAGGCATTTAGCCCAGTCAGAATCAGAATAAACACTTAGAGTAAAATCATTATTTTTATTAAACATGACTCCTTTTCCTGGTGCTGATTTTAAATACCTTAACAATCTGAGTGCAATGTTTAAATGGGACTTGGTAGGTCTATGCATGAATTGACTAAGAAATTGAACAGTGTAAGAAATATCAGGACGTGTATGTGACAAATAAATGAGTTTCCCAATTAATTTTTGAAATCCAGTCACATTTTCTAGTATAGTTTCATCCTGTTTACAAGATGAATTTACTATTGAACTCCGTTCAATTGGTATACTTACTGGTTTTGATCCAGTCAAACCAAACTCAGCTAAAAGCTCAAGACAATACTTTCGTTGGGATAAACATAGACCCTGATCAGATCTTATAACTTCAAATCCAAGAAAGTATTTTAGTTCACCTAAGTCTTTAATTCTAAATTTTGATTTTAAGTCAAGTTTAACCTTATTTATACTTTCAATACTACTACCAGTTATTATTATATCATCTACATATACTAACAACACAGTAATGCAGTTTTGTTCATGTTTAAAAAATAAGGAATAATCACTTTTACTCTGTTCAAAACCAGATTCAGTTAATGCACCTACCAGTTTTTCATTCCACATCCTAGGAGCTTGTTTCAAGCCATACAAGGATTTATTTAATTTGCACACTTTTGTTTCGGACTTGGAAAAATAACCATCAGGTAAAGACATATATACTTCTTCATTCAGATTTCCATATAAGAAAGCATTATTAATATCAAGTTGGTAAATTTTCCAATTATTTTTCACAGCAATGTTCAACACACATCTGATAGTAACAAACTTTACAACAGGAGAAAAAGTTTCTTCAAAATCTATGCCCTCTTTCTGACTATAACCTTTTGCAACAAGTCTAGCTTTATACCTATCTATCTCACCAGTAGATTTATACTTGATTTTATACACCCATTTACATCCTATAGGTTTTCTGTCTTTAGGAAGATCAACTAAAGACCAAGTATTATTTCTATTTAAAGCCTCCATCTCTTCATTCATGGCAAGTACCCATTTATCATCATGTTTTGCCTCATGATAGGACTTGGGTTCTAAATGTTTATTTAAAGAAGACACAAAGCTTAAATTTTCTTTGGACAAACTAGCATAATTCACCACTTTTTCAAGGCCGTAGATACTCCCCCCCACCACAAAATCCTTGAGATTTGGAGGAGGTCTAGAAAGCCTTGAAGAAGGAGGTCGGCGAATAATACTAGTACCCTCAGAGGAAGGATGATTTTCATCCTCTGTCTCAACTGTAACAGGAATCAGAATGCCGTCACTAGAATCAGTGAGAACCTGAGAATCAGGTGCACCACTGTTCTGTGTATCATCCTGACTCTGAGCAGGAGGACCAGAGTCACATAGGACCTCCCCTTCATCATTGGGATTTCCACTTGAGGTATTTTTGGAAAAACGATCAGTTTGTGTCTCAAAAAAAGTAATCCAGTCATCTAATAAAGGTATAGTTGGAACAGTTTGTCCTGAACCAGACTGAAAAGACAAAGTTTTAAAAGGAAAAACTGTTTCATAAAACTTAACATCTCTTGAAAAACAAACAACCTGTTTATCTAGATTCCACAACTTATATCCTTTTTTCTCATTTGAATACCCAATAAACACACACTTATCAGCTTGACTGGAAAATTTATCAGAATTATTTAAAACTGTGCAAAAACATAAACACCCAAAAACCCTCAAGTGGTGTAGGGAAGGTGATTTATTAAACATGATTTCAAAGGGAGACTTGCCATTCAGAACAGAAGAAGGTAACCTGTTGATTAAATAGGTAGCAGTTAACACACACTCAGGCCAGTATTTTAAAGGTAAAGCAGACTGAAACAATAAAGTTCTAGCAACATTCAGCAGATGGCGATGTTTTCTCTCAACCACACCATTCTGTTGAGGAGTATGAACACAAGAAGTTTGATGGATAATACCATTTCTTTTTAAAAAACTTTCCATTTTCTGATTTACAAACTCGGTTCCATTATCACTCCTAAACATTTTTATATGTTTTCCAAACTGAGTTTTAACTAAACTATGAAAGCTTTTGTGACATCCGAGAATTCCAAGGTTAACTTCCGTTAGACAAACCCCGTTAGTTACGTTATAAGTGTTAACTTAGTAACTAATGCATAACTAGGCCGAATACGTCCACGACATTTGGTTGATCACCGAACCCGCCCATATGTGCTATGTGTCCATTTATGGTTGTCAATATGTGCGATGTGATTTAAATGCATGATTCAATATTATGAATAGCACGACAAATTGTAAATCCTTGATTATGTGACAAATATGTATGTTTTAGGGTTCCAGCAAAACTACCGGGCGAAACTATAATGTCGCCCGGCAGCTTGTTGGCTCACTTGTGACCAGAGCCAGTTTCGCTTGGCCAGCGAAACTGCCAGCGAAACTAGGCCCTGATATATAATAACATAAAGCCCTAGTTGCCTCATTTTGTTGCACCATTCTCTCCAAAACACACACACACCTCTGGAAATCTGGTCAGTCGAGAAACACAACCAAACATCAAGATCTCAGCCTCAAGACAACATCCATTCGATTCCTTGATCGAATCGTGAGTCCCAAAACCTTTCTTTTATGCCTTTTCTTTGAGTTTTCTTAAAAAGCATGCTTAAACCTTCATGAAACTGCTTGATCTGCTAGTATGTTGCTTAGGGATGCTAGATCTGTTATAAAGTTCACAACTTTGCGTATGAAATCCAACCATGATAGAGATTTATGCTATTTTAGCCATTTTAGGGTTTTATATGTATTTTGAGTGATTTGATGACAAAATGCATGTTTAAGGTGTTAAAGCTTGCTGATTTATGTTGGTAAATGCCTATGTATGCTAAACAATGAATTGCATGTAAAGATGGAAGCCGTTAGGTTGACACTTGCGTGGTTTAAACTTTTGCAGATCGCTAAGGAGTATCCGGAGCGGGTTGGCATGGCATGTGAAGACAATTTTATTTCTGTTAAACTTAATTGGAAATTTTAAACAAAGGATTTGTAAAGCACGTGGTTAGTGCTAAGACAACATTTTATTCCGCTGCGTTTGTATTTGAGACTTTACCTTATAACTGATTTTTGAACTAACACTGATTCATTTAGTATTTGTAACTAATGGTTGTGGATCCTGGTCTAGCCGCACCCCTTAACGGTATAAACTCCGTTAGTGGTTATTTGGGGGTGTGACAGCTTTCTATACATTCCCCAACTTCCCCTTTGTTTTTCAACAAATAAATCCAAACAGCCCTACTGTAGTCATCAACTACAGTTAGAAAATACCTAAAACCTTCTACACTAGTCACTCTGTAAGGACCCCAAACATCAAGATGAACAAGGTCTCCAACAGAAACAGATTTATGAGTGCTTAGTGGAAAAGGTTCTCTATGTTGTTTTGATTTATGACATACTTCACAAAGAGAAGTGGTTTCAAAAGTTTTAATATTCAACTCATTTTGTAAAATTTTAATCACCTGATCTGCTGGATGCCCTAGTCTAATATGCCAAAGATCAGACAAAGACACAGAATTGAAGCACACCTTGGCACAAAAAGGAACATCACCATATAAGTACAAACCATCCACCTGTCTACCAGTCACTACTACCTGGTTGGTAGACAAATCCTGAAGATAACATTTATGCTCATCAAACACAGACCTAAGTTTATTATCTCTAGCCAACTTGTGGACAGATATGAGATTGACAAAATAGTCTGGGACAACAAATACATCTTGTAAAATTACTTTTTCAGAAAGTTTCAAATTACCAATTTGAGCAACAGTTGCAAAAGTTCCATTTGGGTGTCTAATTTTAATACCAAATTCAGACACATTCACTGAGTTAAAAAGACCTTTATTGGATATTACCATATGTTGGTTAGCCCCAGAGTCTATAACCCATCCTGCCCTATCAGTGCCAGAGCCAAAAGAATACACACAATTGTTAACCAAATTAATGCTACCTCCAACATGACTATTTTGTGAACCATCTGAGGATTTTTCATCTAATAGCTTTAGCAGCCTAGAGATCTGATCAGAACTCAAAGTATTTGCCAGGGAAGGTCCTGAGTTGGAAACACCATCAGTCACAGTGTTATTAGACACTCCCTGCCTGAACCCAAAACCACCAGGTCTATTTCCTCTCTGTCTATAACCAGGAGGATACCCGATTAACTCATAACACTTATCCACTAAATGACCAACTTTATTACAATGAGTACACTTCATATTAGTGTTTGGACCCCTATTTGGTCTCCTAGTGGGTTCAGAAAAAGGACTGTTTTTAGACACAAACCCAACAACTTGCCCTTTAGAACCATTGTTGCCAACCCTGTGAGACTCTTCCCTTGAAATAGTAGAAAAGGCTGTTTTAAGTGTGGGAAGAGGATCACGGGTCAACAAATTTGTTCTAACAGCAACATATACATCATCAAGGCCCATAAGGAATTGCATCAATTTAATTAAGGCACTAAACTCATTATATTTCTTAGATGCATCACAAGAACATGAAGGTAATTTCACCATATTATCAAACTGTTTCCACATAGTATTTAGCCTATTAAAGTAATCAGAAACAGATGATCCACCCTGAGTAACAGAATTAATTTTTTGATATAAATTGAAAATAACAGATCCATCAATCTTGTCATATGTTTCCTTAAGATCTACCCAAACTTCTGAGGCAAGTTTTGAATACACTTGCCCCACATAAAGTTCCTCACAAACAGAATTTAAAATCCAAGACAGAACAACTGAATTGCATCTCTCCCATTGATTAGCCAAAACATCATTATCTGTTGGTTTTAGACAGGTGCCATCTAAAAAACCGGTTTTGTTCTTTACTTTTAAGGCTAATTCAAGAGCACTAGCCCAAACAGTGTAATTTTCAGTACCTTTTAACTTGAAACTAATCAATGAGAGAGTACTAGAGTCACTAGCATGAAGATACAGAGGGTCACTAGCCTCAATCTTGCTAACAAGTGTAGCAGAAGTTGAGGCATCCCCTTCAACAGCAGGCATCTTAATGATCTTCACAATTTACAGAAGCAAACAACAAGAATAACAGCACAGAACAGACAACAATCACAGAAAACAGATAACAATCTCACAACAGAAGAACCACACAGGCAAAAGAAAAAATCAAATAAAGCAAGTCACACAAAAGAAACCAGTGAACAGGAGCAATCTCACCCGATGGCCTGAGTTGATTGACCTTCACTTAGGGTCAACAAACTCAGGCAAGCCGAAGCGCAGCAACTACTGAACAGCACCTCCTAGCGTTCCCCAACCTTCACTTAGGGTTGGGGTCTTGAATTCACCGAACAGCAAGATCCACACGCCTTCAACGACTGCTACCTGGATCTCCACAAATAAACCCTAGATCTGAGGATCCGACCTCCGACGATCCAGTTTCCAGGGAAGAACCAGAAACCCTAGACTCACCAACAAAAAGAGCAGCGGAATAACACCAGAATCGGAGAGAACAGTCGATCGAGACGATCAACTGAACCAAAGAACTCCCTTAGATCGAAAATTAGGGTTTGAAACCTCAAGAACAAAGAAACCCGATCTC